>CM031080.1:38515044-38860044 GCA_018257905.1 Gillenia trifoliata | reverse complement strand
TATATTAAAAAAAATCACATATCAATCCTTAAAAAAAAAATCCTAAAAAAAATTAAAGGATGTCATTGAATTTGGATATGACATACCTACAAAAATAAAAATATACCGTATGTGATAGTATAAGAAATTGTTTACCCCCTACTAATACTTCTCGTTCCCATACCAAGTTAACATGCCCTAATTGTTTAGGATTAATTTTACTTTTAGGTACACCGAAATCAATTCCACCAACAAAAAACAAAATGGATTATTTTATATGCTCAGAAAATTGCAAAGAAAGGGATGGAGGATGCAAATTGTATGGTCCCAGGAGCAAACTAACTCATAATGAGGTGCTCATGGCAAGATCTTAGAGTTTATGGCTTTAATAATTGTTTCTCAGTCAACTTAAGGGTCTACTGGCAGTTGGTCCATGATTATGTTTCAAGAACACTGATTAGAGATCCACTACCCTAATGTAGTGGTAAAGGTTAAAGAAAACGAGGTCAAATGGTCGTTGAAATTTGTGGGAAGAGCTCCACTATTCTAAATTGAGTAAATATAATTAAATACATATTTGATAATCCATTGTTTTTTTTAGAAGTTATATTCTACATTAATTTACATTAAGAAAAAGATAAAAATTTGAACGCAGAACGCAATGAATTGAAGAAGAAGACCTTAATCACCAAGATAATTCACTACTTGCTAATCTATTGTTCAATTATCTTATATGAAGCGATTGTTGAATAAATGATAAGCACACCTAAACAACGCAAATTCATAAAAAATATTTGTCTGATTATAATAAATTGGTTTCGAATTCCTTCGTAAGACCTAATTAACCTTTTTTTTTTCTTTGCGTGTATATATATATATATATATATACTTTCTTTTGTTTCTAAATTTTTTGGCGCATATAGACTTTGAAAATCCAAGTGATGATAAGTATCGTCTCTATTCTCTAATCTATAATTACGGATGGCCAAAAGAAAAGTCTGATTGTGGTTTTTCAGCATATAATGAATTAACCCTATTTGCCTTTTGACTTCGAATCAAATTAAAGATTAATAAAATTAAGATGAACTACCCTTCTTTAGCCATGTAAGAGATGTATTTGCTTTTAGTACTATACATCAAGCTTACTAATAAAGTGTGTGTGTGTGTGTAAGATATTCTTTTGCATCTTTGGTCACTATGTAACAGCTTATTACACTACTTTGCAAGATATGATTACATGATACTTATATACGTGGGTATTACGTAGGTATAAATAGTTGTTATTAGCATTCTAAATTTATAAAAACACATAAAATTTTTTATACGAATATCAAAACCCCTAAGTCTATGAATATACACACACTTTAACAAAAACTTACTGACCATATATTACCCACACCTAATTGATGATTATTGATCAATCTATGGGTATATGGGTGACAACCTCTCGTTTTGCTACAGTATATATATACTACATACATAAAAGTATTAAGACAATGGCTCTGAAAAGTATTAAGCATTTGATCTGAATATGGGCCATGAGAACCAAAAATAATCCAATGGCAGGTGAGTTTGGTTAATCAATCATTTGGGTCGTGGAGCATCAACAGCCAACCAACCGTTTAGGACAACGCAATTAGGTGTTGTTGGCCAAGGCGGTGAAAATATATCAAGATGATCTACAGTGATGAAGTGACAGCTACTGTAGTCAACCTCCATATTTCATTCGAGATCCTGAATTGAAAGGAAAGGGGAAGCCCTTTGGGTTGGTAGAGAAAAGGAGGGAATTAGAAACAAGAATTTCAAATTTATTAGATACCCAAATAAAGGATGTATTTTCAAAGCAAAAGGGTCCCAAACATGGTACAAATTATCAACTTTCTGTCCTCCCACTATAGTGGCTTCATGCTTTCAATTATCACATTTAAGAATTCGGCTAGAATGCTTACAAGCATTCCATGCTTACATGCTTACACGAATCTAATCATTAATGGTTAATTTTTTTTAACAATTAATGGTTAAATTCGTGTAAGCATAAAATGCTTATAAACATTGTAACATATCCCCACATTTAAAACCCAAAAGTCTCAATACACCTCCAATGTAGAGGGAGCATAAACATAGCACATATGTTTTTTTGTCTTACTACTGTGTAAATGTTTAATTAATTTCTTCATCTAATGTCTAAGAATTAAAAACTCAAAAGTCCATTTCTCATCGTCATATTTTCATGGCTATACGGTAATTGGTTCATGCACAAATGAGTGTTTGACCTTCTCACACATATGTGTACCTATATATAACGGCATCCAAACCCTAAAAATTCTAACATGCATGAGACAACGTATAGTTGACCTAACATTATCCAAGTTTCTTTGAACGAAAAATATTGTACGTACTTATCTAGCTTTTTGCTAAATTGCAAATTAAGCGGTGCAATTAACTAGTCCAATCTATTCGTAACTAAATATTTTCATAACCAATAGAATCGTATATACGGTCATGGTATAATAGTGATGTGATGTAATTGCATTTTTTTATCTTTAGAGTATTTAACAATTAATTAAAAGTAATTCTAGTGAAGTAATGTCACCTAGATTTTCTCTTGATTGCAAATGCAAGATCCTGCCTGGAGCTTGACATGCATGAAACAAAATCAAGGATTGCTGCAATGACACTGACCCTTTCATCAAATATTTCTTTTCTTTGGAAATTATGACATTGACATTGAAAGGTTTTCATCCTAGTCATTCATCCAAAGTCCTATTGAATTATAATAATTGTGAAAAATTAACAAAAGTTGAAAATCCTCTCATAGCTGAGAGAACTTTTTTTAGTTCAGACATCCCATGTTTAGTGATCACATGGTGGGAGTATTTTTAATTGGAAGATATAAACATCATCGAGAGCGAGTGCCTTGATGCTTAAGCAAATCTTTTGCGTCTAATAATGCCCATTATATATCCACTAATAACAAGTGATTAGCTAGGGGACCATTTGTTAATCTAATCAAACCGACACCAGAATATATACAAATAATCTTTTGGATTAAGATGCGTTAAGATTCTCATGCATGTTTCCTCTTGTTGACAAGTGCTTTTGTAACTTTAAACATCTCCTTGACAAACATTCTCCTCCATGTAACACCAAATTATTATGGTCCAAATTCAAAGTTAGCCTATTTTGAATGAAAAAAGTTTGGGGCGGTTCAATATACTAGGTTAATAAGATGACATGACATGACGATTTTATAAAAAAATTTCCTCTATTTGCATGGTAACTTGATAAATATTTTAAATATTAAGAAGTTAGTTAGCGGCCAAACGCTCCCATATAAGTGTATAGGTTCAAAGAATTGTATAGTGCACGTGCAAATGGATACAATAAACCGATACGTCATGGCTAGAGCATGTGAATGAGAAAAAGAAATAATTTGGGTCGTGAGGGGGACAAGTATGAATATCTTTAATCATTAATTTGGCCTTAATCATACTTTATGAACTACAACTTTAATATTATGCTCTTCCTTTGGAGGTTACAAAACCAAGCATGGGAGATATCTTGGTAATGGCATGATGAGCTTGACTTTTTGGATTAAAATTTCCATTCGTTCAGTGGACCTATTCTGCTTCCAAAAAGAAATTCCACAATAGAGGCTATCTTTGGATGATCCAGTATTTGAAGCAAAGTATATTTATGTACGTATATTAGATTATAAAATGTAGCTTCACTAATTTTGCTCGGTATGAAAATTCAAACTTGAATGAAGAGAGCGAAAACACGGACCTAATTAATTTTGTGTAATTAAATTGTTTGTTTGGATGCATACGGAGAACTGAAATGGAGTGGGAAGGCAAATGGGGTTTTGAGAAAAGATTGGAAATAAAATTTGGTTGAACAAGGGGGGCCCAAAGACCCTTTCTTGCCATGCGGTGCCTAGAACAAACAAACAAACAAAGCATGGCCAACAAGAAAATCATGCTCTTGTCACACCAGCATAACAAGAGAAATGACATAACACAAATTCAAAAAGCTGTTTGATTTAATAAGTTATTGCCTTCAAACATCACCTCCCTTCTTTTGTCCCCTAGGGTTACCAATGAGCCAAGCTCCATCATGGGGTTTCAGTTCATCAAGCCATGCAGCACAAAAGTTGACTGGAATGGACTAACATGGTCTCTCTCTCTCTAACAAGCGCACACACACCAGACAGAAAAGGAGGGATAAGATCCCATTACTGTATCATACCGATCACGTGATAAGAGAGATAGAGAAACATTACAACGATTACAGAATGGAATCTCTCATCAACTTCCATTATAGATGGCAGAGACAAACCATGAGTTCCCTCTGTACCCTAAAAATCCCATGAACCCCTCATGGGGTTTCAGTTCATTAATCCGTATGCAGGCTTGCAGCACAAAAAGTCTGTCCAACACACGCACGCACACACACCAAACATACCTAAAAAAGGGTGGGAAAAGAGTATAGGATCGCATTAAGATTCAAGACTTTATAAAAAAGAAAAATTTATCTCGAGCTTAATTTATAATAGAACAAAAAGTTATAACGATTCTTTTGCATTGATATTTCCAAACTTATGTAAGATCATTACAAAACTCCAAGGAATTTAGACCTTGGCCTTCATACACATATAATAGAACAAAAAAAAGATGAATTCCACTCATGTATGATCTGTTCGAGAACTTCGAGTACAGCTGCACATTCGAAACCAATTTCCAAAAGTGGCGCACTGAAAACTCACTGGCGTCTCAAACATGTAACTATTCTTCTCTGCCTCTGCGATTCTTGATCTCATAATTCGCTGGCTTCAGTTTTCTGTTTCTTTTGATTTCGCGTAGTTTCTTTGTGCGGTCTCCTGGTACACAAAAAATGTAACTAAAGTTAATCAACTAATGGCAGGGAACTAAAAGCGTAGAAGTAACATCTGATGCATATATACAATACATGATTGACCTTTCAAAACCACTGCATGTCCTTGTGGCAGGTAAAAACCTTCCGGTAAAAAAAAAAACAACATCATGCGTATGCTGACTCCGGTAAGGATTAGTATTCAAAGGATGATGGGATTTGGGAAAGAGGGAGCATCAAAAGGGAATTACAAAACACCAAGGTTATCCAAGGGGGGAAATTGGCGTCCTTTTCGACCACTCATTGCCAGCTAAAAAACAATATCAATTCGGTTTGAAAAGAGTATTAAACTTTGGAGCCACCACATGCATTCTGAAACTTTATAAAATAGACCCTCAAGAAAATTTCATATGATAAACTTTATGAGAATTTCCGTGGTTCCACAAACTTGAGAAAGTGAGTATAAATCAGTATCAACAGCATATAAATACTACCAGAATAAAACCAAGACTCAATAGTTCTTCCTGCGGCATATTGTTGTCTGCATTACTAGACATACAATCATACCAAATGCATGAAAAACCATGACCACAAGTGAACAAATAGTCTACGAAAAGAAAAGACGATTAGCCACTCTCAACCACATAAACACGTCCATGTACGTTCACATACGCTTTTAGTCATTTGCATATACACACGCATACACATATTACAAGTACAACTCACAAGCATCATATTGTTACCAAAAAAGAAGCACTATTGACCCTTCTTGTCTGAACTAACCTTTTTATTGGACCCTTTCTCGAATCAATACCAATACATGCCATTATCTCTTCAAGACTCATAATATCACCAAGGTTGTGTTTTAATAGACTGCAACTTCCCATAACTGCAGCAGACTCGGCCACTGACAAATCCTTCACTTTATCTTTCACACATTCCATCAGAACAAATGCTGCACAAATCCTCAGCAAGAAAATACAAGTCAGAAAATTCTAAGCTGCTAAACATAAATACTCAAATAAAAACATTCTAAAAGTTGACTAGCTATTCAGTGACTTGAAACTTGATAAATGACTCAACAGGTAACAGTAAAAGGCATTCAAATCAAATTGGAGGTTGGAATACCAACATATTGGTTTTGGGATAGTGAGGCCTTATCAAATCCCAAACCAGAAACACCCACGCAAACCAAACCTTATCCCGAATTTCATTTGTACTAGAGGTATGAAACCAAACCTTCCGAAACAAAACAAGCAAAGCCACACCAAATACAGCAAGAATTTGCTCTTTTCCTCTGCTAATTTCAGTATTTCAAGAAAAACATCATAAAGAGGATTGTCAAAAAGAAGGAAGGGCAATCCAAGTTGCACATCCAAAGCACAAGTCCAAGAAAATATTGCAAGCAGCTGCAACTAGAAGAAATAAAGTTAAAAGAGATGTAACACAGATTAATTTCTGGGGGTTCAGATGGAAACCTCTGTAAAAGTGCGGAAAAGATGTTGATATTCAAGTGAGAGAGATGAGGGAAGGCCTGGTGGCTTAAAGGAAGTAGCACATAGGAAGGAATTCCTACTTTGGTGTAATAAAAGAAAAGGAAGGATACTTCTTAGCATAAACTAATCAGGTCAGCTTCAGGGAGTAGGCTACAATGCTCGCAAGCATTGAATGCTTACACCAATCTCACCATTAAAATGAGGGAGGAGAGAGGAGAGAGGGGGAAAAGGAGGGTGAGATCGGTGTGAGCATTCAATGCTTGCGAGCACTGTAGCCAGTCCCCAGCTCCAGATATTCAATTGTCTTTCTGAAACATACCTTAAACCGGAGAGCTGACTCGGTTCCAAACCCATCCCACTATGAAATAAAACTATAAAGACATGTTTCCAACCAAATGTCGATGCAGCAATGGAAGATAAGAGAAGTTCATATAACTGTCAACCATGTATACATGGTGGGGGTGGCCGGGGTGTATATTATACTGGAATTAGGCTCCTATAATAGCCAAGGAATAAGCTAGGAAAACAAATTTTAAAGGGATTTGCAGCCGAATTGACAGCCCTAGAAAATTAATCTCAAGCATATTCTGAACTGTATGAAAGTCAAGCCCCTTATTGTGCACTTGTTTAATGATTATGAAAAAAAGCCGTAGATTTGAGCTCGGATTTCATTTGATCTTCATTTGGTTGTTAAAAGAAACGGCACAAGCAGCTCTTTTCTTCTTTTCTTAAGCTGAGGCCCACATACTTGTTAATTGTGCCTTTTCTTGAGTCCAGCCTCCATGCAAGGCAATTACAATATATAATCTACAGATCTTTTGCAAGTGAAAAGCCTGAGGAGAAACCACCAGGGTTTACTTTAATTACGAAGTTGACAAACAAGTATAAATAGCTTATTTCATCCCTCGCCTTATTCTTAGAAAACTTAGACGTAGTAACAAGCCACATATAGTTTCAAGCAAAGAATGTCACCAACTAACAGAAAACAAATTTGTCGCTATTGAAATTGGAAATCCATAATAAACCAGTGCGCTATAATTTAAATGACGAATACTGCCCAAAAGACGAGCAAAAGTTCTACCCCTTAATCTGATACCTTTATTGTCAATAAATGCGAATGATACCACAAATTTCCTCATAAGTAAACAGAATTGTCAGTTAAAGCATCAACTTTTGGCTTTCATTGTTGAAAATATTACGCAATCTCAATCCATTCAAAGATCATAATTAAGAATGCTCATAAGCTTCCGTTGCTGATGCAGATGTTAATCACACAATTAATCGTATCGCACATATACTAAATCCTTAACATCCTAATTAAGAGTTGGAACACAAAGTTTGGAACTTTATACACAATACAGTACAATGAGGTATTCTGCTCCTTTTACAGCTCATATCAAGAGCTTAATTCGAAATTCGACAGCTAAATACATCAAAATAGATAAAGCTATCGGACATACCAAGAGCTCGAAGCACCTTGAGACCAAACTTTTGGGCTAGTTCATCACACCCAATCATTCTTGCATGTTGAATAACAATCCTTTTTATGCTAATCAACATGTCCTGCAATAAAATGTGGGGACTGGCTACAGTGCTCGCAAGCATTGAATGCTCACACCGATCTCACCCTTCTTCTCCCCCTCTCTCCTCCCTCCTCCCTTCTTTTAATGGTGAGATCGGTGTGAGCATCCAATGCTTGCGAGCACTGTAGCCTACTCCTAAAATGTGTGTTTAGTTCCGATTTTCGACACCAATACACATAAAGCTCTAGTCTTTAACGTCAAATTCTCTACTTTCCTACGCAAAATTTGATATGAACATTGAAAATTAAAAAGCGAATTCATAGATTAAATTTACCAAAAAAATAATAAATCAAGAAATTAAGTTGCTTTGAAGATGTAAATAAGACTTACAAGTTCAGACTCAGAGAGCGAGCAGAGCCAGCTCACATCTTCAACCATGTTCTGCCCTAAAATCTCCTCCATCCTCAAGACAAATTGATTTCAGTTTCCGGCACTGCAGCCTCCGCAGAGCAGACAATAGGAGTTTTCTGAACCCTTTTTTCTTCACTGCAATTTTTTGGCATTTTTGTTTCTTTGAAAAAACAAAAAAACCGAAAACAAAATATTTTGCGTTTTCAGTAAATGCCCGAAGGTTTTAGAAATTACTTTGACATGTCTTGAGGTTTCAAATTATTTTCATAAAGCCCCATTTTATTAATTTTTCATTCAAAATTGTTGATGTCAATGTCATCATGAATTTTTTCTTGACAAATTTAACCTCAAAGAAATTACACACACTCCGTTAAGTATGTTTGTGTTTTTACATAAACTTCTCATGCTTTACAAAATTTTCATATAGCCCCTTCGTAAAAAAAAAAAGAATGTTATGACGATTTAAAAAAATTGTAAAGCGACCTCGTTTATGATGTAAGATATGGATAAAACTAGAATTAAAAATATGGTTTTAACTTTATGAGATTATTTTTTGTTATTTAATAAATCATGTCACGTCATTTTGTAATTAAGGGGTCATTTTAAAGCATGTTAAGCTTTGGCGGGTCTTATTGAAGAGTTTAAAACCTCAAAGGGTTGATGTGAAAAAACAATAAAGATGAAGGGGTTGCGTGAAAACACAGTAAGTCTTAAGGGTAAATTTTTCATTCTAAAAATTCTGTCGACGACATCAACAAGTTTAGGGAGAAATTGTAATGGAATGGGGATTTAATCAATCTCATTCATCCTTCACTCACTTTGTTCTTGTTTCAACAAAACGATATTCTAAACTACTTTAATCTAAAAGGAAAGCACTTGAATCTAGATGCAAAGAAACGAGTACATTGTTCTTCCCAACCGGTCCAACCCATGCAATACCAAACACTCCCTTATCTTAGTAACCTTTATTTTGGCAAAGCCATTCATCATTTTACAACTGAAATTTATCAAGGAAGAGAGAACTTCATGATCTTTGGAATTTCTATGAGGGGAAACTCGATCAAAGTAATAATCCAACTTGGCTTTATATAATTGAGATTTCTAGACAGAGACAATGCTTACAAGTCAATGAATTAAAGAATAAAGAAGGTGACTAATTAGCCTCAAGAGGACCAAGAAAGCATATATACTTAGGGTACCACTAGGCTGGGCTGCTTGTCAGTGATCTAAATATTGGACTGCTTGTCACTGATCTATATATCAACTGTTTCTTGTGGTGCAAGTGTTCTTTCAGAAACCGAATTCTCGCGTCAACCCTAGCCGAAACCCCAACCTGAGTCATCTTTATGGAGTTGCTTCTTTCCCTCTCCCACATTTGCTTGTCTGCAACATCTTTCCTGCAGTGCTTCATTTCTTGAATCACATGATCGTCCAACGGATAGAATGACCGTTGGATGACGATGTGAATGAAGTAGGGTAGCAGTGAAACAACCACAACGAACAATGTGACAGTCCAGTACAATGGTGCCGGGCCAAGAGCTTCGATTAGGACACGAAACCCTCTTTGTGAGTAGGCAGGAGGGAATGCACCGTAGACCAACAAGAACACGTACCAGATCAAGATGCTACCCCATATGAAAAGATGTTGGATCCAAGTGAAGTGGTTAATGATTAGCGCAATCTGGCAATTGACGGTCCAGATTATGCAGGTGTATGTCATGGCACCAAGGTGTGTGATGTCTGCAACTTGGCCATTCTTCTGGAATGCTTTAGAGGAGGAAGTGTATATGTTTGCAAGGAATATGATTAGAGAAGCAACCAAGCCGTTTACTATCCAACCGATAATTCGGTTCCATGTGAAATATATGTTCTTCTGTCCTTGTTGATAAAGAGCTGGAAACTGTTACATTTAATGAAAATAGAAAATTCAACCAAGAAACTCATCCAGAAGTTTTGTAGAGAATCCTCTCTAACTTTACGATAAATTCTTGCAAACCGGGTTATGCGTGCTTTCATGTGTATGTGTGTGACATTTGTCTAGTTTGTTTACCTGGAGGCACACTTCTGATGAAACATCCTGCTCAAGGACTCCCAATGATATAACAGGTAAAGATGTCAAAATCACATTGAATAGGGCCATATACCAGTCATCGTATAAGACCTCCCCTGCGAATCTTGAGTATAATTCGTAGTAGAACAGCGTGAGCCCGAATGCAATGTTCTTGTACACAAAGTAGAGAATCTGGATAGAGGAAAGGGGCTTAGGCTAAGCATCAGATAAAGATATTGTCTATTGTCTAAAATAGGATGGAAGAATTTACCATTTTTGAAATCCTTTTGTAACACCAGTGCCCATGAACTATAAGTAATCTCCCCAAGAATCGGAACTGAGGCAATGCGATGTCACTGGCCATGACTGCCTGCAGGTGGCGTTCCGGGCAATTTTTTAGCTATATATGCTTGGAAGTGAAGCAAACTCAAGATAAATAAAGAGGAAGGTCATCTGTGAAGCTCACCTGCATTCCTTCCATGCCACTGATTCCTACTCCAATATCTGCTTCTTGAATCATCCCAACATCATTTGCCCCATCTCCAATTGCCAAGGTTGTTTTGCCTGTATGTTCCTTTACCAATCGTGTAATCTGGAATTTGAAAACACGAAGAATGAATATGCATGAATATTTTCATTGGACTCAAACTGTATGTGAATAGACCTACCAAAGCCTTCTGTTTTGGAGAGACGCGGCAGCATATGACAGAAGCGCAATTAACAGCCAATGGTAAGAACTGGTCCTTGACATCGCTTCTGAGAGCAATTTCGAGAGCTTTTCCATCAACTACCAAAGCCAAGGGTGCACTATTATTGCCTTCTTTAGACTTCAGTTTGTGAAAACTTTCGAGTTGGTTTAAAATGTCGTCTTTCATCACCTGGAAACTAGAAAAAACAAAATATGTGATTACCAACTCAACTTCCATGATTTAGTATCATGTTTTTCCTTTGTTTTTTTAGCTATTAGATGACCAATTCCACATACAAGAATTCTAATATAACTGCTATCCGAAGTGATCAATTTCCACCTTCAGTTGGTTATTAGTTGGCATAGTTGCAGTTTCTCTGCCCAAGCTCAGATGAAATTGTTTCATATCCTGCCGGAGTAAGCTGCAAGCAAATCTGCCAATGCGAATTCCCGGAAAGGAAAGCCAAAAAAACAAGTAGTTTAGCTTCCATCAAAGCCTTTCGGATGATTTAAGACTTACAAGTACACCAAGTAAATGGTTTTCACAAGCTTTACCCTATATTTATTGCAGTTTCCTTCTTGTCACCAGTGAGCAGCCATATTTTTATCCCGGCTTGCGCAAGTTTATCTATGCATTCTGGAACCTGTTATGTAAGCATTAAGAAGAAGCTATCAACTATGAGAAAGAGCATGTAAACATACAAATTCCACAAAAAACATAGCTACAGACATTTAACTAACCCCTTTTTGTAACTTGTCTTCTACCGCGGCAACCCCTAATAAAATCAAATCCTTTTCGATCATTTCAGATGCCTTCTCTAGTACTTCATCCCTTTCGGGACCTATTGTTGTCTTGGCCACCTTGAATATTGAGTTCCATTGTTCATACTCAGCAACCTCAAGTTTCCGGTAAGCAAATGCTAGAGTGCGGAATCCATCTTCTGCATAATTCGAAAGGTGTAGAGTTGTTGCCTGTTGGTATGACCTTCCATTTTCTGCAAGCCTATCGAAGATAATGCTGAAAACCAAAATTCATATAAGATACACGTTAGAGCAAAAAACAACAGGTAACACAGGTTTAAGAAGCCTTTAAACACAGGGTGTAGAGATCAATAGATGAATTCTCGGCGTAGAAAACATACTTGTCTGCACCTTTGCAGAGTAGAATGATTTGACCATCTTCATCGCTTACTATAACAGACATCCTCTTCCGAGCGCTACAGAACTCTAAAAGGTTCAAAAGTTTGTACTTCCTGAAAAAATACATCCATATATCATGTTTAGGCATTATACTACACAACTTTATATAAGAAAGTGGTCTTAATCAGTCATGGAATTTACCTCTCAACCTCCTTTCCGGTGGAAGGATCGAACTCCTTAAGAAACATAACGGACTGACTTCTTCGAAAAAATTGAAATCCGAATTCCTGTGCAGCAATTAGAAAAGATACTTCTTCTGGTGACTCTGCCTCATACTTTAGCTTATGAGTTTGGTCATCCTCCTCAACAGGTATGCCCGTGTGACATAGAGCCATGACCCGAAAGAACATAGTTACATCTGATAAGTTGGATCTGTACATCCACTTATTGTTCATAAGCCTGTCATCCCTAAAGTTGAAACCCTTGATGGCAGATTCTTCCTCCACGTTAGAGATTCTCGAGTTTTCTGCACTTGAATAATTCTGCGCATGTCTTTGTCCACCTAGAATAGTCCTTTCAGTGCTAATGTCGCCAACTGAGAACTCAAACATTTCGCAGCTTTGACTTGCTGTTTCAAACTCATCAATACTAAAACGGTATGACTCATTCATCCGTTTTGATGCTGCACGATCGATTTCATTTACATCACCCCCATACGAAATTCCAGCAATAGAGCATTTCCTGAATTCCATCTGGTTACATGTCAAAGTCCCCGTTTTATCAGACAGAATCATCTCCACCTGACCAAGCTCTTCATTTAAATTTGACGTTCGTGTTTGAACTGATTTACGTGTAACTTCATCATACAATTCGATGTCCTTGTTAATGAGCATGGCTTGTAAAACTTTGACAACCTCAATAGAAACATAGAGAGAAATGGGGATCAAATAACCATACAAAATAAGGGCCCTTATGAATTGTAGGAAACCAGATACCTCAGGCTTTGATGGTTGAAAGAACGGATCATCATCATCTAGAGAAAGATACCACCACTTAATCATCTCCGTTTTCAGAAACTGCGCAAAACCAATCGAAGTGGCAAACGAAATCAACAGAAGCATTGAAAAGAGAAGGTAGATGACTAGATCCATCTTTCTTTCAATCCGACTGCGCTTAGATGGTGATCTTGTTGAGTTCCTTACCGCTTTTGTGTCCGGTCCACTAAAGATCACAACCCCATAAATATAATCAGTATTCCTAAGCTTCGAATCTCTTAGAAGAAGTGCGGCAGGGCACAAGGGACATGATGCATTTTTCAACTCCAAATTCCCCACAAAGGTGTAGAGATGAGGATTCGGGTCCTCACAGCGGACGGTTGCCCTGAATAAACCAAATGATTGATCATTGACAAGGTCAAGTGTGGCTTCCGAGCATCGTTTAACTTTCAGATTAGTTTCACCATCAAGGTTCATGGTCTCTACATAACATATGCCATCCTCATAACTGGAAGACAGTAAGAGCAGATCACTGGGAAAGTATTCATTCTTGTTCACCTTAACAACATCCCCTACACAAAGTCCTTGCCATGTTTTTTCAATAAACTCACCGTCTCCAACGTGAACCTTCACGGTTCTTGAGTTCACATTCAAATCCTTGAACACAAAAATAAATTTGTTTGAGTAAATTTAGATCTAAACACACTCAGTCATTTAAAATATTACACTGCATAAACATATATTTGGACTCTCAGTATCCCAAGTAAACAATGTAATCCCAGAAATTTATTAAAAATGGAGGGGGGAAAAATGAAGATTTCTAGCAAAATAGTACAGGAAAGTCAAAGGGGTTCATGACAATACTAAATCTCAAATAAGAGAGGAGAATTAGCAGTGAAACCGTTCAATATAAGCTGTATTTAAATCGGCTATGTTTTGATGTGAGCCGGACAATCTACATTCTTCAACAAATCATAGAGTGGGGAGTCAATTTTGAATCACACTAATTTTCTTCAGCAATGGAATAAGGGGCCGGGAGCTAAAATTTCAAGAATTATGAATATACGAATTTGTTGAAAAAAAAGTTGTACTGTATTTTCTTGCTTACCTGCAAGAATCTGTGCCAGTCCTCCACTGCCTCCTTGATCATGCTAACCCCGACCACAAACACCAAAGGAGCAATCAAGCTTATTGGAGTAAAAGGAGCCAAAGAAGTGATGGATAACACAGCTGCCAAGAGAAAATACAGATTGGCAACTCTGCGAAACTGCTCGAAAAGCGCTTTGGGAAGAAAAGTCACAACATTGTACTTGGTTGTGGAGACATAGTTCTTAGGGTACTTGTAAGGCTTGGCCTTGTGCAACTGAGGCTCGTTGCAGAAAACCACCCGCGAAAACCCCGGCTGACCGATGAGCTGCTGGCTTGGATCATTCTCATTTGTGACAGGTCTGAAGCATGCAAAAGAATACAGTTTGCTCCACCTTATCTTCCTCTTTCTTCTCCCGGATGATCCTGCCATTTTCACCAATAAAACTGAAATATTTGAGCTAGCTTGACTCTTTTACATCTGCAGATCAATCTCTCTCTCTCTCTCTCTCTAACTACAAGAAAATGTGACTAAATCTGAAGCTTTTGACATGAAAAATGTAGTGTTGGTTTTAACTTTGGCCATCATGGGAAGCATCAAAATTCCAAATAAAAAATGGTACAAGAGAATTGTCTTATATATATTATTCCAATGGTGAGATTGTTGCAGTTTCTTGGATCAAACCAAGCAGAAGGTGCAGGCCTTCTCTTTCCGTTAGCCGTACTTCCACACAAATAACAATTCCCTGCTGTCCTCTACCTAAGAAATATCAACCTTTTTTACACCTTTGAGATATCGAAAAATGTATAAAATATATCACATTAAAGTTGGTCCACATAACCATTGCCGGATTGCCTCTAGATTTGAGAATTGAATCAAATAATCATATTTCAATTCAAACTTTTAAGTAATTTACACTTAAAATATAGCTTGAACATGTCTTTTAGCTACTTATACGGTTATGCCATTATCTCTCCTTATGGGCATATCCAAACATGTCTTAGGTTCGATACGGTTATAACAGTATCGAAACTAAAACTGTTACTTATAAATAAATAAATAAATATCATTAAACTGTATTACTAATAGCTAAATGTAACCAAAAAATCGTATAAAAACTTAAACATGTTATTTATAAATAAAGGAAAACATCATTAGACCGTATTACTAATAGCTGAGTGTAACTAATAAACTATCAGTCTCTTATCATTGTGACTTAGAAAATTAATAAAACGATTACGCTCGAGATTTTATCCTAGTGATGGTATGGGGAAGCAATACATTTGTTTTCACTCAATCATGTGAAAGATGCCTCTGGATACGAGAACGGTCTAATTTGGGAATCACATTTGGAAGTGGGAGAAAGACTAACTAAATAAAGTCAAACAACCCATTAAGTCTCTTGAATGAATATTATTATTAAAGAAAAAAAAAACAATTTAGTTGCTCGTTTTATATATAATCCTCTGTGGATTATAATAATGTTTGTCTTGCTTTGGATTCAATTAAAGTAATTTAAAAATTAATGTGGAAACCGGCCGAAGCTGAAGCTGAATACGGTCTGCCTCTGCCAGGAATTTCAAAATCAATTTCTTTTGGCGCCCTTTTACATCACTGAATATTCATAAAAGAGGCCAAAAGCTTTATAAAGTAAAATTTAAGTTTGGCATATATAATTATTCTGCCTATAATTATATTAATTTATCTAAATTATCGGAAGCGGGATTTGAATGTACAGAAGATAGAGCACAATGTTTTAGTTAACTTAGTTGCATCCAAGTCTGCTCACTTTTACATTTCAAATTTTGTAAATATTATCGTCTCGTGGTATTTAGTCTTCGTTTTGTTTGAGGTCAAAGTACATGAAGAATAGTTGCCAAATAAATAAAAAGTTATCAGAAGCGGTATACTTACACAAAGTTTTATAGGAAATGTTCCATAAAATTAATTCAAAGGAATGGTTTTATTTTCATTGCATTGTGTTTAATAAACATCAAAATACCACACAACATAAATGACCTCTTGTCCAACGGCTATGCACATATTTTAAATGGAAATCCAATTATCAAGATGCCTAAATATTATTACATTAATTTATGAATGCACATTGAAATAGGAACTCTAAAATCAACCTTATGTCACATAGGGGCTCTTATAGTCGTTACGTCTTTTTAAAATAGAGAGCATGAACGGTAGATAATCTTAAAATGCTTGTCAAAGCTCTTTCGTTTTCTTTTCATTTCTGTTTCTTTGCCGTTTCTGTTTTGCCCTTCTATACATGCTTAATTTTGATTCCATGCACAATCTAAACAACATGGTTCATAAAAAAAAAACATGCATGATCCTAAAACTAATGCCATTTTTTTAGAAGAAAAACTAATTAATGACATTTAAAACAACCTTAATCAACTACTACGGGGTGACCCAATGGTTAAAGCGAATTCTAGGGCGTATACGGCTCGTCCCAAGTTCGATTCATAGCATTGGTGAATTACACGATGATGGTCAGGGGGAGGCTGGAATGTCTTTGTGGGTCTTTCGGCCCCCGAAAGGGTGGACTGTCGTGGATTAGCCACCAAGTGGTCCCTTAAAAAAACAACCTTAATCAACTGAAACTTTCGTGGATAATCCAATTATAATTATAAGAGTGATGCTAGAGAGACAATCTAATTATAAAAGTGTTCTCTAACATCATTCATAGCATTGTCTTCATTCAAATGCGTGTTTTCCCCTTTTTGACTTGCCCCCGAGCTTTCTTCATCCACCACATCAATATCATTGTCTTCAAATTGTTGAAACAATATATCATTTCTTGATTGTATTCTAATGAAATTGTGCACGGTACAACATGCAATGGGAATGCGTATTTGCTTCCTAATTGGATAATTTGACATCAACTCTACGCAGTGATGAGTGCCTAAAGTTGAATAATTCCATTGCTCCTCTTGGACGTTTACCTCTTCCTCTACAATCACACATAACGCACTTTGCGGTATAGTGCAAGAAACCCACTCATGTTGGCATAACCGAAATTAACGACATAATACTTTCGGGTAATGCTAGGGAGATGATTTTTTTTTTAAACCAAATTTGTAAATCAAATGATGGGGCAGTTGACGGTTGATTTTTTTTTAAGTCATTAAATTATGAAGTTTTACTTTATTGCCACATCATTTGATTTATAAATTTAGTTAAAAAAATTGAGTCTCTTTAACATGTATATAGTTATTTATTTCACTTGAGCCAAATACAGTATATAAAAATATTATAAGTGATTTGACATATTCCAATGACTTCATAGGCATTAGAATATGTCAAATACCCAGTTAAAACACCCGGAGTATCGTGTACTCCAGAGCACCCAAGAATTTTTACTAGAGTCATTAGCCGTTCCTTCCCATCCGGTGTAAACATATGTCAACATCATGTCAAACGAACATGCCAACACAATATTTTGTGTCACATTGACTTTTCTTGAAAAATCTTGGGTAGTACGTACTATTCAATGGTACGGTCATTGAATGATCTCAGATTAATTTGCGGTGGACCCCAAATGAATCTTAAACTATTCAAAATACGTACCATTAAATGGTACGTATTACTGGCGTTTGACCCGACTTTTCTACTTCGATATGAAATTTGTTTTGATGCAGGACCCCATGCACTGTTATGTGTTCCATCAATAGCGCCAATGCAATTCTACCAAGTTTAAGTTTAAATCATAACATGTTACTACTACTCACATATGATGATAGCCTAAAATATATATAATGTACCTATATTCAAACACATTATACTACTTTGGTATCGGCCTAGAGTACACTTTAATGTTTCTTACATTTTCGAAATATTAAATATATTTTTAAGCTGACAAGCAAATATGTCAGCATGCAATTGGGCTTCACCAGTGTCACGTCACAAACTTAATAGTTTGTTTAACGGATTTGAGGGAATGCATTAAATGAGACGAAAATTGAGTTTCAGAGGGCCCCAAATTTTGTTCCAGGGGACAAAGTAAGATTGAATTAGAGTTCCAGGGGGCATAGCAAAAAATAAGCATTTTTTTATATAATGAGAATTTTTAACTGATAACGAGGACAAATTTGTCATAAAAAGATAGCAATCAATGCATTTTTTTTTTGTTTTCCTTAGGGAAGGAAAGTGAATACCAAGGGGGTGGAGGGATTCATTTTTCCTCTATTTTTCCATGTCCTAGGAAGTCATTTCCAAAGCCTGGATTTACCAAACATGGGAAAAACATCACTTATCTATTCCCAAGCTCTCTTTCCCGCATACCAAACGGCCCATTTCCAAACTCTATTTCTCACATAATAAATAATAAAAAAAAGAGCTTCTTTGGACACCCAAAATTTATCTCTGGACACCTTATTTCTTTGGACACCCTTGTTGAATTTTTTAAAATCTTTGGACACCCAACTTAATTCTTGTAATTTTCAAAATTAACCTTCAAAATATATTTGGGTTAATTCAAAACAAAATACATGAAAAAACAATAAAAAGATAAAGGGACGAGAGAGCAGTGATGGGTTCTTCCTCGTCATTGTTGGCGGTGACAATGAGGAGAATAAATGCGAGAAGAGAGAGCGGTGTTGGGTTCAACGAAGGAGAGAGGGAGGAGGAAGGGATGAGGTTGGATCGCCGGAGGCAGATGTTGGTGGAGGGGATGGGGTTAAGTTGCCGGAGAAGAGAGGTTGAAGGAGGGGATGGGGTTGTGTCACCAGAGAAGAGAGTTTGGAGGAGGAGACGATGGTGGGTTGACGGAGGGAGAAATTGAGGTTGACTAAGATCTGCAATTGAATGAAGGGGAAGGGCGAGTGGGATCACGCACTTGTTGGCCTCCACCTTAATGCGCGGCCAGAGGTTCCACGTCATCCAAACTCCGTCGATCTCTTTCGAGTTTGTGTTTCACCATCTCTGACATCTTTCAAATTTTCAGCTCCCTAAATGCGAATTGGGGTTTGATCGGATTGAAATTGGAAGCTTTTTTTTTTTGGGATTTTACTTTCTTTCAAATTTATTTATTGTTTTTGGTATTGTCCAGTAGTCATTTTGGTAATTTGACAAGAGGATAAAATTGTGTTTAAACTTTTTACAAATTTATGGATATTCAGAGATCATTTTCGGGTGTACAAAGAAGCTCTCATAAAAAAGCTGGATAACAATAGGCCCATACCAAATTCTACACAAAAACCCTCGTCCTGTCTAAAACCCAATACCAAAAGCCCAAGGAAAAAAAAAATTTTATTTTTTCAGTACAATAAACTGTTTTTATTCTATTTCTGGAAATCGTCCGAACATTCACCGCCACCGCAGCTCAAGGCCCTTAAACCCTGCTCTCTCAACACACTCGATTTCCAGAACCAGACACAAAACGGCACCGTCTCCCCTTCCGAAAATTCGATCGAAGCATCTCACCCCTGCAATTCAAACTTCGTATTGAAAATGTGAGTTCCAATTTACTTTCTCGCACTTTCTGTTTGGCTCCTGGGAAAATTTCACTTCACCGGTGTCTAACGCACCGCAAGGTTTTTCAATTTTCAGGTCGAGGATTTGCGTCAAGAATTTGCCCAAGCATGTGAAGGAGGACCGACTCCGGGATTTCTTCTCGGCGAAAGGAGAGATTACGGACGCGAAGCTGATGAGGACGAAGGAGGGGAAGAGCCGGCAGTTTGCCTTCATCGGGTTCCGGACTGAGAGGGAAGCTCAGGAGGCCATGAAATACTACGACAGGTCGTTTTTAGATACTTGTAGGATTAGCTGTGAGATTGCGAGGAAGGTTGGGGATCCGGAGATTCCCCGGCCATGGAGCAGGCATTCGAAGAAGAAAGAGGGGGAAGGGGGAGGAGGTGAGGAGAAGAGTAAGAAGAAGAAGGAGGAGGGAGGCGGCGGAGTGAAAAGCCGGGGTGTTGAGGTAAAAGATGAGAGTGGTGATGTTAAGCTACAGGAGTTTTTGGAGGTGATGCAGCCGAGGGCTAAGTCGAAACTGTGGGCGAACGACGCGGTGGTGGCTCCTGTGGCTGAAGAAATTGGGAAAGGCAAGAAGGAAAGTGAGGAGAAATCAGGAGCTGAGAAAATTGGAAAAACCAAGAAGGAAAGTGAGGAGAAATCAGTTCTGGCGGATATGGAAGAGGTAGAGAAAGGTATTAAGAAGAATGATAAACGCAATGTAGCTAAGGACGATGTTGTTTCGGATATGGATTACTTCAAGAGCAGAGTGAAGACTGAATGGTCGGATTCGGAAAGCAGTGAAGGAGATGATAATGATGATGGGGAGGAGGAGGAGAAGGAGTCTCAAAAAGTCAATGCAAATGAACAAATTAGAGTTCATGAAGAAAAGGATGAAGAGAAGGGGCCTTCTGAGGATGCTCATGGCCAAGTAATTGACGAGAACAATCTGTCATCCACTTCAAAGGGTGAGAATGAAGAAGCGTTTGAGAGTGGTCGTCTTTTTGTTCGTAACCTTCCATTTACAGCAACTGAGGAGGAGCTGGAAGAGGCTTTTAGCAAATTTGGAGATGCACAGGTCCATCTTGTTATTGATAAAGAGACCAATCGTTCCAAGGGATTCGCTTATGTTCTTTACAAGCTTCCAGAATGTGCACAAAGGTACTCTTTTTTGCTTCAAAGCTCACAGGTGCAATGACTTAATGATTTCATCCATGGCACATATCATGCTATGTAAAACTTGCACTTCTTCAAGTTTCATGCCATGCCTTGATATGCCAAGGCTCAACTTTTTCCAAGTTTTGAGTTCAAACAAACTAAAAAGAAGTAGAATTTTGTAAAAAACCGTTTCAATTGCCGGTTTTTCTAGGTTAATTTTTTTGCATTCAAGTCTCTTATATTGGTTATGGTGCTTGAGCGAGTACATGACGTTTTGGTTTGCTAATTCACGCATGTTTTCTTAATAAAAAATCATTGTTGATTTGTCTTTCCACTCTTTTGGTGAAGGGCATTAGAAGCATTAGATGGTTCAATTTTCCAAGGAAGATTGTTGCATGTCATGCCAGCAAAACAAAAGAATCCAACTGAGAAGCTAGGGTAAGTAGTTATCCTAAATTGCCTGCTTATCTCAACGTCACTTTCTAGGGAATGTTATTGTGATTACTCTTTTATTGGGATTTTTCCTGACTTTGTACTTGCACTCTGTGGTTGAATTTGGCATTGCTTACCCTATAGGGCTGATGGTTCAGCAAGCCAAGCTTCAAAACCTCTTAAGAAACAAAGGGAGGATAAGAGGAAAGCATCTGAAGCTAGTGGTGATACAAGAGCATGGAACAGTTTGTTTATGCACCCTGATACGGTATGTTAAACACAGTTACAGTATAGTAGTAATACACACATTTTCCAGAAAGAGGTGGTATCTGAAGTTCTGAACATGTTTTGGTTTTGAGATTGTTCCACCGCCCTCCATACTTATCACGTTATCATCACTTTTAATACTTTTCTATAGTACATGCAAAACCTTAATTGTTTGTTTTTGTCTTGTTTTGACACTGGTAGAAATACCATCAACTTTTATTGCCATGCTTTATTGAGTTACTTTCTGATTTTTGTTTGATGAAGCTTCATTTCTTCTTTTTGTTTGACGATGCTTCATTTCTAATTTTTATATCATATTAAATAGGTTGTTGAGAACATAGCTCGGAAGTATGGTGTGAGCAAGGGTGATTTGCTTGACCGAGAAGCCGATGATCTCGCTGTACGGATTGCTTTGGGAGAAACTCAAGTGATTGCAGAGACCAAAAAGTCTCTTACAAATGCTGGTATAAATGTAGAATCTTTAGAGAATTTTGCTGCTGGTAAAACTGATGGTGATAAAAGAAGCAACCATGTTATACTGGTGAAGAACTTGCCATATGGTTCTACAGACGGTGAACTGGCGCAGATGTTTGGGAAATTTGGGAATTTGGAAAAAGTCATTCTCCCGCAGACGAAGACATTAGCCTTGGTATGTATTCATGTGTTCTTCCATCAAAGCCTATTTCTTGATTTTGATTTAGTTTACAGCAGATGTGCATTTGCTAGGTTGATGTTAAAAACATGTTTACTGTGTTTTCATCTTGTATTTAGGTTCTCGTAAATTATATTCTGGAAAGTTCCTGACTGCTAATTAAAAGGAGTTAGACTTTCTACCTTTCACATTTCAGTTCACTAGTTCAGACATCATTGTAATGATGAACATTTGACCTTGCCAATGCATAATTTCATCTATTGTTTTGTCAACGGTTTTGTTAATTCCTTTCCCTACCTCCGGATATAAAATTTTTGGCATTCTGATCAAGGTATTGAACCTTTTTTATGTTTTATAATATAGTGAGTTCTATTTAAGAAAAAAGGTATATCAATTTTTATAGATATATCAGTAGGTGTGAAGTTGTTCGCTACTTTGGAGAGTGGAGTTTTTGACTTGTAGTCTGATCAATTTTTAAGTGACCTTACAGTAGATCAGTAGGTGTGAAGTTGTTCGCTAATTTGGAGAGTGGAGTTTTTGACTTGTGGTCTGATAGTTTTCTGGTAGTTTACCGGAGTGTGGAACAAAGCTTGACCATGATCATTCAGACTAAGGCAATGGAAGGGTGGAAGTGACACAGTTCTTTGAGCCATTAAGATTTTTTGAAATCTGTTTTGACTGGCCATATTTGGCTCGTGTCAATCCCAGATTAGATTAGAAGAGAGTAGTTTTGTGATGTTTTAGAAAATTGGACACTTTGCTTTTGGTTTTCTTATTAGTTGAGTTTTTCAACTCCTCTTTGACACTTGGCTGATCAGATGTCTTATTATGTACTTTTATTCTCCCAATCTTTTGATACTGCAGAGAGGAAGAAACTTCTAGATTATTGATCAGATGTCTACTAATTCTTATTAGTCTACTTTGATGTTGTGTTGTTAAAAAGTGATTTTCTACTAATTCTTTTCTTGAATTATTATTCTTCAGATTGTTTTTCTTGAACCTACTGATGCTCGAGCAGCTTTTAAAGGTTTAGCATACAAGCGCTACAAGTAAGTGTTGCAAAATCTTGTATGTAGGATCCAGCTTTCATGTTTGTGTTCTCATTGAGGGGGCTTACTTATATTCTCATAGTTTAGAAACGAGCTGGTTTTTATTTGCTTCCTTGAGTTCAAATACAAGATACATAGTATAAAAGAGTGTAAGGCAGAGACCTATTCCCTTCAATGGCTTACTTATTTTTACTTCTGGTATCTTTGCCGTTGGGTCAGTGACAGAACGAATTCTCAACAACTGTAAAATAAGTCCCAAGGAGCATAAGGCCCAGAACTATACCTCATGTCCACAAAAATGAAAATTGAAAAGTACCCTTGATTCTACTTGGTATCTTTATGGATAAGTATATAGGTTTCTTCTGTAGGATATCTGTTGAGTCATTATATCCATTGTATAAAAGTAGGTCCTTATGTAGAACAATAAAAGTTTCTGTAATCTTCGTTGAAATAGTTGCTTGATTATCTCATCTATTGATGTGGGCATTTGCTACCAATAGCTGCAATAAAATTCTTTTTGTTACTCAGTTATGTCAGAGAATAAACATTCTTTTCCGTATGTACAATGATACAGGGATGGTCCTTTGTATTTGGAATGGGCTCCTGGCAATGTTCTTAGTCCAAGTTCAACAACTGAGAGCATTGAAAAGAACAATGCTGTTGTTGGTGAACATGATGTCAAAAGGGTTATGTTAGAGCAATATGCGGGAGGAATAGCTGATGTGGACGTTGATCCAGATAGAGTTGAGGTTGGTATTTGTATGCTTTTCTTTTTTCCTTTAGTTTTATATCTTCTTCCTAAATGCAGTTCAAGAAAGTATACTCACAATACTTTGCACTCAACTTTTTGGTGTTTTGATATGATTAGAGACAATTAATTTTGCTAGGAGACTACCATCTTTGGCTGGGTTCCAACTGACCATACTTAACGCTTTCAAGTGTTTATCGATGCGACCTTATAATGCTGCCTTAGTTTATGGCTGGTGTAACCATCCATAGAGCCTTTATTTACATGTATATATATGTTGTATACTATAAATGTATGGTGTACATCTGGCTTGTGTAACCTTGTTATTTAATTATTTGGTTTTATCATCTAATGGGAACCTATGCAAAGCATTGTTCGTGTTACTGCTACAAGACAAAACTCTAGTTTGGTGATGAGAAATTCTGCAATTTCAATATTGTGCAATTTATCGTCCGTTTAACTGCCATTTAAAGTTGAATAACGTCAAACTTGTGTATTCTTTAGGCATAACCTTTGCCGGTAGACGAAACTTAGTTGATTATTCTGTTAGAAATTAAAGCTGGTAACGTTTGGAGGTTTCTTTAATATAGCTTTACGTTTATGCTGCCATTTCTTGTCTAGTAATGTTTGACACCTGTGGCTTATTTTTGTTTTCTTTTACATTTTCCTTGTTCTGTTATGTCTTGCCTAGCCAATATAATAATTATTTTGTCTTTGTTGTGTAACATTCTCCAGTCACGATCTCTATATGTCAAGAACCTGAGCTTTAAGACATCAGACGAGAGTTTGAAAAAGCATTTTAGTGAACAAGTGAAGGAGGGAAAACTATTAAGTGTCAAGGTAATAATCAGCTGCCTAGAAGCGGTACTTTTACTTGAGATATTTCTCTTGTCTATATCCTCTTTCTGTATGTGCAGGTAAAGAAACACTTGAAGAACGGGAAGAATGTTTCAATGGGTTTTGGTTTTCTGGAGTTTGATTCTGTGGAGACAGCCACAAATGTTTGCCGGGATTTACAGGTGAAGCCAGAATCTGGTGAAAATGATTGCTTTTGTTATACAATTGTGGAAATTCATTGCAACTAATATTTACCATTTTCTAGGGAACTATTTTGGACGGGCATGCTCTTATTTTGCAACTCTGTCATGCCAAGAAAGATGAAGTGCCTAAAAAGGTTGACGAGGATAAAAGTTCGACAAAATTACTTGTGAAAAATGTAGCTTTTGAGGCCACAAAGAAAGAATTGAGACAGCTATTTAGTCCATTTGGCCAGGTGAACTACTGAACTTTGATATTATTTTTCTACTATAATTCTTAAACAGTAAATTTTAGACAATATGTTATCCCGTGAACCCTAAGACAATGATGTTTTAGCCATCACCGTGTTATCCCGTGTCCTTGCCCCCTGTGGCAATTTTCCTATGGTGTTTATAGGATGATAGACAACCTGACATAGTACACCAATGCATTGTCATTCTATAATTGCCTTTAATTTCTTCTCATATGCAGATTAAAAGTTTACGGTTGCCAATGAAGTTTGGACAGCATAGAGGATTTGCATTTGTGGAGTTCATCACAAAGCAAGAGGCCAAAAATGCTCTTAAAGCGCTTTCGAACACCCATTTGTACGGTCGCCATCTGGTAAGGCATTGAAAGTAATTTAGACATGTGAATTCTCCTTTATAAAGTAGAAATCAGCTATATGACTAGTTCGTACGAATTCCAGGTTCTGGAGAGAGCAAAGGAAGGTGAGAGCTTGGAAGAACTACGAGCGCGAACAGCTGCTCAGTTTGCAGATGAGCAAAACGGGGTTTCCAGGAAGAGGAAGCACATGGCCACCTCGGACGAAGGCAAATTCAAATTTGAGAGAATTGAATGAGATTTCAGTTTGGTGTGTAGTATGAATTAGATGATGATCGATATGAGTTGTGGTTTTCTTTTGTTTTAGGTTATAATTAATTTAATTTTGTTAGGCTAGCCCCAGTTTTGGTCATGATTATACTTCTGTTGTCGTACAAGTTTTATGTAAATTAACAAATGCTACTCTGATTGCAAAAATGTTCAAATTTAATTGGTCATTCATTCACCACACCAAAGATGAACACCCGTAATTAACGATCCAGTTGTAGAACAATTTACATCGGGAAAACCCACTTTGGGGTTCCATAATCCTTATTGCCTCCGCTTCTGTTTGTGAGTCAAACATGAGACCTTCTATAATTCTATGGCCACTGCATTGAATGAATTAAAAGAAGAATTAAAAACTAAGAACACTGCGTTGAATGAATTAAAAGGAGAATTAAAAACTAAAAACACTGTGTTGAATGAATTAAAAGGGGAATTAAAAATTAAAAACAAACCAAGGAAGATTGTTGCATGTCATGCTAAGCAAAACAAAAGAATCAACTTCAAAGGAAGCTAGGGTAAGTAGTTATCCTAAATTGCTTACCTTATCTCAACGTCACTTTCTAGGGAATGTTATTGTGATTTACTCTTTTATTGGGATTTTCCTGACTTTGTACTTGCACTCTGTGGTTGAATTTGGCATTGCTTACCCTATAGGGCTGATGAAGTTCAGCAAGCCAAGCTTCAAAACCTCTTAAGAAACAAAGGGAGGATAAGAGGGAAAGCATCTGAAGCTAGTGGTGATACAAGAGCATGGAACAGTTTGTTTATGCACCCTGATACGGTTTATGTTAAACACAGTTACAGTATAGTAGTAATACACACATTTTCCAGAAGAGGTGGTATCTGAAGTTCTGAACATGTTTGGGTTTTGAGATTGTTCTACCGCCCTCCATATATCACGTTATCATCACTTTTAATACTTTTCTATAGTACATGCAAAACCTTAGTTGTTTGTTTTTGTCTTGTTTGACACGGGTAGAAATACCATCAACTTTGTGCCATGCTTTATTGAGTTACTTTGATTTTTGTTTAGTGAAGCTTCATTTCTTCTTTTTGTTTGACGATGCTTCATTTCTAATTTTATATCATATTAAATAGGTTGTTGAGAACATAGCTCGGAGGTATGGGTGAGCAAGGGTGATTTGCTTGACCGAGAAGCCGATGATCTCGCTGTACGGATTGCTTTGGGAGAAACTCAAGTGATTGCAGAGACCAAAAGTCTTACAAATGCTGGAAATCACTCTAATGTAGAATCTTTAGAGAATTTTGCTGCTATTTACAAACTGATGGTGATAAAAAGAAGCAACCATGTTATACTGGGTGAAGAATTTGCCATATGTGGTTCTACAGACGGTGAACTGGCGCAGATGTTTGGAAATTTGGGAATTTGGAAAAAGTCATTCTCCACTGACGAAGACATTGGCCTTGGTATGTATTCATGTGTTCTTCCATCAAAGCCTATTTCTTGATTTTGATTTGGTTACAGCAGATGTGCATTTGCTAGGTTGATGTTAAAAACATGTTTACTGTGTTTTCATCTTGTATTTGAGTTCATACATAGTATATTCTGCAGGAAGAGTTCCTGACTGCTAATTAAAAGGCAGTTAGACTTTCTACCTTTACATTTCACTTCACTAGTTCAGACATCATTGTAATGATGTACATTTGACAACAATGCATATTTCATCTATTGTTTTGTCCAACGGTTTTTGTTAATTCCTTTCCCTACCTCCGGATGTAAATTTTTGGCATTCCTGATCAAAGGTATTGAACCTTTTTATGTTTTATAATATAGTGAGTTCTATTTGAAAAAAAGGTATATCAATTTTTATAGATATATCAGTAGGTGTGAAGTTGTTAAACTACTTTGGAGAGTGGAGTTTTTGACTTGTAGTCTGATCAATTTTAAGTGACCTTACAGTAGATCAGTAGGTGTGAAGTTGTTTCGCTAATTTGGAGAGTGGAGTTTTTGACTTGTAGTCTGATAGTTTTCTGGTAGTTTTGCCGGGTGTGGAACAAAGCTTGACCATGATCATTCAGACTAAGGCAATGG
Organism: Gillenia trifoliata; assembly: GCA_018257905.1. NCBI lineage: Eukaryota > Viridiplantae > Streptophyta > Magnoliopsida > Rosales > Rosaceae > Gillenia > Gillenia trifoliata. Next base: position 38,832,070 of record CM031080.1, on the reverse strand, counting down.
AAAGAATTGGAAGATGACACAGTTCTTTGAGCCATTTAAGATTTTGAAATCTGTTTTGACTAGCCATATTTGGCTCGTGTCAATCCTAGGATTAAAGATTGAAGAGTAGTTTTTGTGATGTTTTAGAAAATTGGACACTTTGCTTTTGGTTTTCTTATTTGTGGAGTTTTTCAACTCCTCTTTGACACTGGCTGATCAGATGTCTTATTATGTACTTTTATTCTCCCAATCTTTTGATACTGCAGAAGGAAGAGAAACTTCCTAGATTATTGATCAAAGATGTCTACTATTCTTATTAGTCTACTTTGATGTTGTGTTGTTAAAAAGTGATTTTCTACTAATTCTTTTCTTGAATTATTATTCTTCCAGATTGTTTTTCTTGAACCTACTGATGCTCGAGCAGCTTTTAAAGGTTTAGCATACACAAGCGCTACAAGTAAGTGTTGCAAAATCTTGTATGTAGGATCCAGCTTTCATGTTTGTGTTCTCTTTGAGGGGCTTACTTATATTCTCATAGTTTAGAAACGGGCTGGTTTTTATTTTGCTTCCCTTGAGTTCAAATACAAGATACATAGTATAAAATTAAGGCAGAGACCTATTCCCTTCAATGGCTTACTTATTTTTACTTCTGGTATCTTTGCCATTGGGTCAGTGACAGAGCGAATTCTCACAACTGTAAAATAAGTCCCAAGGAGCATAAGGCCCAGAACTATACCTCATGTCCACAAAAATGAAAATTGAAAAGTACCCTTGATTCTACTTGGTATCTTTATGGATAAGTATATGGGTTTCTTCTGTAGGATATCTGTTGAGTCATTATATCCATTGTATAAAAGTAGGTCCTTATGTAGAACAATAAAAGTTTCTGTAATCTTCGTTGAAGTAGTTTCTTGATTATCTCATCTATTAGTGTGGGCATTTGCTACCAATAGCTGCAATAAAATTCTTTTTGTTACTCAATAGTTATGTCAGAGAATAAACATTCTTTCCATATGTACAATGATACAGGGATGGTCCTTTGTATTTGGAATGGGCTCCTGGCAATGTTCTTAGTCCAAGTTCAACAACTGAGAGCATTGAAAGAACAATGCTGTTGTTGGTGAACATGATGTCAAAGGGTTATGTTAGAGCAATATGCGGGAGGAATAGCTGATGTGGACGTTGATCCAGATAGAGTTGAGGTTGGTATTTGTATGCTTTTCTTTTTTTTCCTTTAGTTTTATATCTTCTTCTAAATGCAGTTCAAGAAAGTATACTCTCACAATACTTTTTGCACTCAACTTTTTGGTGTTTAGATATGATTAGAGACAATTAATATTGCTTGCTAGGAGACTACCATCTTTGGCTGGGTTCCAACTGACCATACTTAACGCTTTTCAAATTGTTTATCGATGCGACCTTATAATGCTGCCTTAGTTTATGGCTGGTGTAACCATCCATAGAGCCTTTATTTACATGTATATATATATGTTTGTATACTATAAATGTATGGTGTACATCTGGCTTGTGTAACCTTGTTATTTAATTATTTGGTTTTATCATCTAATGGGAACCTATGCAAAGCATTGTTCGTGTTACACTGCTACAAGACAAAACTCCTAAGTTTGGTGATGAGAAATTCTGCAATTTCAATATTGTGCAATTTATCTTCCGTTTAACTGCCATTTAAAGTTGAATAACGTCAAACTTGCTTGCTTGTGTATTCTTTAGGCATAGCCGGTAGACGAAACTTAGTTGATTATTCTGTGTGTTAGAAATTAAAGCTGGTAACGTTTGGAGGTTTTACTAATGTAGCTTTACGTTTATGTTGCCATTTCTTGTCTAGTAATGTTTGACACCTGTGGCTATTTTTGTTTTCTTTTACATTTTCCTTGTTCTGTTAACGTCTTGCCTAGCCAATATAATAATTATTTTGTCTTTGTTGTGTAACATTCTCCAGTCACGATCTCTATATGTCAAGAACCTGAGCTTTAAGACATCAGGCGAGAGTTTGAAAAAGCATTTTAGTGAACAAGTGAAGGAGGGAAAACTATTAAGTGTCAAGGTAATAATCAGCTGCCTAGAAGCGGTACTTTTACTTGATATATTTCTCTTGTCTTTATTCTCTTTCTCCTATGTGCAGGTAAAGAAAACACTTGAAGAACGGGAAGAATGTTTCAATGGGTTTTGGTTTTCTGGAGTTTGATTCTGTGGAGACAGCCCACAAATGTTGCGGGATTTACAGGTGAAGCCAGAATCTGGTGAAAATTATTACTTTTCGTTATACAATTGTGGAAATTCATTGCAACTAATATTTACCATTTTCTAGGGAACTATTTTGGACGGGCATGCTCTTATTTTGCAACTCTGTCATGCCAAGAAAGATGAAGTGCCTAAAGGGTTGGCAGCGAGGATAAAAGTTCGACAAAATTACTTGTGAAAAATGTAGCTTTTCGAGGCCACAAAGAAAAGAACTGAGACAGCTATTTAGTCCATTTGGCCAGGTGAACTACCCAGACTTTGGTATTATTTTTCTATTATAATTCTTAAACAGTAAATTTTAGACAATATGTTATCCCGTGAACCCTGAACCCTAAGACAATGATGTTGTAGCCATCACCGTGTTATCCGTGCCCTTGCCCCCTGTGGCAATTTTCCTATGGTGTTTATAGGATGATAGACAACTTTGACATAGTACACCAATGCATTGTCATTCTATAATTGACTTCAATTTCTTCTCGCTATGCAGATTAAAAGTTTACGGTTGCCAATGAAGTTTGGACAGCATAGAGGATTTTGCATTTGTGGAGTTCATCACAAAGCAAGAGGCCAAAAAATGCTCTTAAAGCGCTTTCGAACACCCATTTGTGCGGTCGCCATCTGGTAAGGCATTGAAAGTAATTTAGACATGTGAATTCTCCTTTATAAAGTAGGGAAATCCAGCTATATGACTAGTTCGTACGAATTCCAGGTTCTGGAGAGAGCAAAGGAAGGTGAGAGCTTGGAAGAACTACGAAACGCGAACAGCTGCTCAGTTTTGCAGATGAGCAAAACGAGGTTCTCCAGGAAGAGAGAGAGGAAGCACGTGGCCACCTCGGACGAAGGCAAATTCAAATTTGAGAGAATTGAATGAGGATTTCAGTTTGGTGTGTAGTATGAATTAGATGATGATCGATCTGAGTTGTGGTTTTCTTTTGTTTAGGTTATAGTTAATTTAATTTTGTTAGGCTAGCCCCAGTTTTGGTCATGATTATACTTCTGTTTATCGTACAAGTTTTATGTAAATTAACAAATGCCACTCTGATTGCATAAATGTTCAGAATTGGTGGTCATTCATTCACCACACCAAAGATGGTACCCGTAATTAACGATCCAGTTGTAAAACAATTTACATCAGGGAAAACCCACTTTTGGGTTCCATACCTTTTTGTGAGTCGGAACATGAGACATTTTATAATTTAATTCTATGGCCACTGCATTCTATAATTTAATTCTATGGCCACTGCATTGAATGAATTAAAAAGAAGAATTAAAAACTAAAACACTGCGTTGAATGAATTAAAAAGGAGAATTAGAAACTAAAAACACTGTGTTGAATGAGTAAAGGGAATTAAAAATTAAAAACAAAGAGGAGTGCATAAAGAGAGAACGGTTGTAAAATTCGCTATCTAGACCGAAGTTTAATTATAGAGTCCAGTTTTGTGCATGGTTTGTGTAGACCAACTGGATTGAGTTCAGTGGTATGATAAAACCACTTAAAACTTGATATGTGTTTAGCTTTAATTATCCATCAAATTAAGAATTAACAAAAAATAGTAACCAAAAGATTTAATTCTCTTTTTTTTTATAGGAAAGTGATTTTTACACTCATTTTAGTCTCACATATTTTTTTTAATTTCTTAGTTAGAATGATCAGTTTTTGACATTTGGTTTCAAAAATGATTGGTTTTTACATGTCGTTATTATATATATGTTGTGTGGCCGTTATGTCATTGTTGTGTCATCGATATATGATCAATATGTCGTCGTTATTAAAATTGGTCATTTCTGCAATCAAATGTCAAAAACTGATCATTCTAACAAATTGCTCTTGAATATATTAATCAACGAACATGATTAAACAATTGTGTGTGGGAGGTCAGAAATGATGTGTGTTTTATCATTTCCGACCAATCCTCTTTTGGCACATGTTCATTCTTTTAACAATAAAAAATAAATAAATCTAAATTGATGCAAAGCATGTGTAGAATAAGCCTCCTTGTAATTTATTGCATGGACGAGAACCGGAGCAGTTGTAGCTGAAGGAACTGTTTTATCCACGGATCCTTGAACCGTGACAGATGATGATGGTGTACCTGTTGGACCAGAACCAGAATGTTGGGAGGTTTCGTTGGATCGGATACTTGTTAAAAAATTTCCATTGTACCCTAATGACCCTACTTATTCATCAGCAGGGTTTGATGGCGTTCTTAAGCATGCACTTGGTGGTGGAACCGGAGCTGTAAGTTATTGTCGTGGATGGGAACCGGAGCTGTTGTTGCTGAAGGAACTCTCGTATCCAAAGATTCTACTACAACGATAGACGGTGTGCCTCTTGGATGGGATTGCTGGAAGGTCAGGGTGACGACACTGATGTTCCGTTATCTTGAGGAAACAATTGGAACTGATGTTGGTTGGCCTGCAGAATATGTATTAGCTTAAACTAAGTATTCTGGTGTTTTTATGGATTCTATGTGGAGCTTAATGATCTGAACTTATTTTTGCTGTTATGAACTTGGTTTCTTTTAATTTGGTCTTGTGTACTATTTGGTTCGACGCTCGTAATTGCACTTTCATGTTATATAATCTCGTTTGTTTGCTATGATGAACTTATGTTACGTGCGTATTTGCATCCTCATGATCAGCCGACCCATCTCTTTTCATCAAATCTGATTACACACTCACCTCTTCTCTATGTAGATGATGTCTTGTTAACCGGAAGTTCTCCTCCCTGTTGGCTGTTGTCATTGCCTCATCTCCCAGCCTAGCCAAGAGTTTGTCAACCGGAATTTCTATATGTTGCTGCTTGGGCAGCAAGCCCAAGCCCAATCTATCTCCCCTCCACCACCGGTTAATTACTGCATCTTCTTTGGCAACAGCTTGATATGTTTGGTTATCTTTATCATGTTCAAGTACAAATTATACAATAAAGACTTGTAAAGTTAGCATAGTTTGATGTGAACTTAGAGGAGGTGGTTAACGTTTGAAACAAACAGTCATTAGAGCATTTTCAACGGAATTAATTAACAAATTTTTTTCTTTAAAAGTGTTATTTTCTAACCTGTGTGGCATTTTATGTCACTTTAAAAGCTTCGCACTCCAACCCAATCATCAACGACTATTCAAAAAAAAACTTTTTTCCAAATTTCCCATGAGCTAGGACTGCAACATAATTAAGGTTGGGCAATTAGACATTGGGTACTGCTAGGTAACAAAAATTGTCAAGGCCCTAATAGTAAATATTTACCTATATAATTTACGGTTAACTCATGTCTAAATCAACAAGGTTTCCTTCTTTCTAGGTGATGATCCGTTTCCTATGCATTAATACCAGGTCCAAGAACAACCCAGCTCTTAATCCATCACATAAATTTGTCAACTATTTCGTTTCGTGTCAAATTCCATAAAAAACCAAAACTCAAAAGAACGAAACTTGAATACTGCAATCACAGTACAACAATGGCTGATGATCATGCCAAGGCTGAATGTGAGCGTGTGTTTAAGCGCTTTGACTACAATGGCGATGGCAAGATTTCATTGACTGAGCTCGCTGATGCACTCAAAGCGCTCGGCTCTTCTTCGCTGGACGAAGTCCGTCAGAGAATGGAGGAGATCGACAAGGATCGCGATGGGTTCATTTCACTCGAGGAGCTGTTTGATTTCCAACGTGCCAACCCTGATTTGATGAAGGAAGTCGTCAAGCGACTGTAACAAAAGATTGTATCATATATTTACTAACCACATCTCTCATAAAAGTCGAACGCATATATATACAAACGTGGTCAGTATATATGACTTGTAGCGCTACTCAAACTGTTTTTTGATATATAATTGATTAAAACTTTAAATATATTTAACAACGGAGTATAGTTTGATTCAAGCAATTAAGGCTATGTCTCTACATTTTCGTGAGTTTTTATGTTGTTGGTAATGTCGTGAGGCCAATGTGGTAGCTCATGTTATTGGTCAGTTTGCTTTGAACATTGACAATTTTGTTTCTTGGATTGAAGAGGAACCTTTTTGGTTGTCCTCTTCTCTCATTGCTGATGTAATGTCTATTTCTTGATCAATGAAGTCGTTTATTATAAAAAATAAAAAAAAATCTTACTTAGTATGGTGAGAGTTTGTACTCTAATCATTCTAGAAGTTCATTTACATATTTATAATGTTTTTTGGGTTTCTTTTATATACAACTTCTAGCTTTCATGTGTTATTAGCCATAAATTTTTCTTTGTGATCCACCTCTGCTTAGACCTGGCAATTTTTTACACCCGTTAACACGATGTGAAACAACACAAAAATAATGGGTTTTGGATCAACACGTTAACTAATCGAGTCGTTATCAGGTCACCCGTTAAGAACCTATTAATAACGGGGGTCTACCCGTGAATAACCCATTTCAACCCATTAAGAACAAGGTTAATTTGATAATTTTATAACTACTTAAAAACCTTACTACAATAGGTCAGACCAAAGTTCCAATACCATTTCCCTTGGTGATTGATGAAAATTGAAGGGTTTTACTTTCAAAAAATAATGTGCAAGCTTTGAGTCTTATTGGTAAAGTTCTGACTTTTGTGAAAGGTTCCCCAACCTTGAAAAAAAACTCCCTCATTTTGCATATCCTTGTATATTTGATATTTTGTACTAATGTTTTTTTCATTAGGTTCTTATTTTGGGGTATGTAATACTTGAAAGACAAATGTGTTTTTATGTTTTAAAGTAATATTTATGTAGATACTAATTTAGTATGATGTTTTTCATTTGATTATTTATTGAAATAAAATATATTCTCTTTAACGGATAACGGGTCGGGTTATATTACCCATTAATTTTAACTGGTCAAGTCCGGGTTGGATCATAGTACCCGTTCATTTTAACAGGTTCGACACGACAAGATCCATTAAGATATTGGGTATGTCACGAACACGACATGAACGCCAGGTCTACCTCCACCACATGGTGTTGCCAATTCATCCACATTATAACGCATGTATTTATTTTAATAAGATTAGAGCTTAGGTCTATGAAAAATCAGCCTTGTCGTCCATCAATATGAAGAAACTTTTGACTGTGATCGTCACTTAGTGTTACTAATCTATGTGTTATAAGATAATTGATATTTTGTCGACATATAAAGCAGAGAACTAATAAATAGATGCGTCATAATTAAAAAGAGATGATAGTGATCGAAACTTTAAATTATATTTCATTAAAAAGGGTTTATGGGAAAATTAAAAAGAGAAAAGTAGCACATGATAGTGACAGTTATAACACATGAATAGTAACACCATGTTACGACACATTTTCAGTTGTGTGTGATGATGTATATTCTTTTCTCTTTTTAATTTCCCCATATACCATTTTTAATGAATAAAGGGTGGTAATAGCCTTTGTAGCTTTTGGCCACCGCCAAAGATTGAAATTTCATCTAGCTAGAACGCAATTAGTCAAGCTAATTGAAGATAGTGATCGAGTTATGCTAAATATAAACAATTAGTGAAATTGCTGCTCCCCCTACATCCCAAATCATCATAAAATCCAATAATTAATACACAGAAACATTGACTTCAACATGTTAATTAGTTAATTAATAATTTTGTGCTTGTGAGTTTTCATTTCTTCTTTGAAGAAACAAGAAGAGGAGGTTAGGGTGGCTCATTTTGTCAAACTACTACAACTTCTTTTAAAAAATTAACTGATAGAAACTTAAAAGAAAGGAACTGTAATAATTAATATACATGTTATTCATGTAGATAAGCATTAATTAACATCCAATAGTGAAAAAAAAAGTCCCGCATGCTTTGTGGGTATCTAATTAAAAAATTAATGATAGAAACTTAAAAGAAAGGAACTGCAATAATATATGTTATTCATATAGATAAGCATTAACATCCAAGAGTGAAAAAAAAAAGTCCCGCATGCTTTGTGGGTATCTAATTAAAATAACTGGTGATAGAAACTTAAAAGAAAGGAACTGTAATAATATATGTTATTCATGTAGATAAGCATTAACATCCAAGAGTGAAAAAAAAAAGTTCCGCATGCTTTGTGGGTGTCTAATCCCCTAACTATTAGAGAACTTAATTTCAACTATAGCTACATACAACTATATAGCAGTGATGGATTTAGAACACAGTCGACCATTGGTCTGAGCTCGTCCCAGTTTCCATTCAATGTTAACATCTCATCTTCATTTGGAGTATTCGGAAAGCTTATGTACGAGTTTTGATCGATTACTTCGTGTTTTAAGCTCAGCTGGCCTGGGAAGAATTGGCTCCCTTCATACATATGATCACTATAGAAAAGCGGACTCCTCTCAGATTGATCGTTGGTAGCCAAAGCACCAAAAGTTGTATCTGACTCAGAACTGCATGTTTTAGAACTTGAGTCGGCCACACTTTGCTTGGGATTCAAGTTTGACTTAAGCCAATTTGATGTATACATTCCACCTGAATTATTGTTGCGCTTCAAAATCCGGCAAAGTGTCCAAACTTCCTGCAATCATATGAAAGAATTAATTAGTAATTGTACTATCTTTTATAGTGAATAAAAAAATCATTTTTAATGGGCGCACATATTTTCAATATATAAATTAAATTGGTCATAAGATTTTCTCAAACTAGATAGTCGCACATGCTATATTGTTAAACCATCTAAATTATCAATTAGGTCATAGCAATGTGCAAATCTAAATTCAGAGTTTGAGGAGTCGAATATATATATATCGAGTAACAAACGCATACAACTAGGAGAATTTAATTAATAGTACTGCAACTCGTTATTTAAGATGAATTAATCTTACAGCTTCTTGAGTACTGTTCTTGATGATAGAAGTATCGGTGTTTGAACTAGCTGGAAGACGAAACTCATGCATCATCCAATCGGTTTTGGTACCTTTTCCGGCACTTCCTCGGTAGTAAACTAGGGATTTCTTCAAACCAATGCAACTGTGCAAGTCTCCAACCGAATATACAGGTTTGTCAATGCCAGTGGCTTTCCAAAACCCAGATTTTGTCACCCTATTAGGTCTTATGCTATTTCTGTATTTCTTTCCCCTTCTGCAAAAGAAGTACCACTCCTTGTCCCCAACACTACCACTCGCTTCTGCATTTCAACAAATTGAGAAACAAAATTTGAGTAAAAACAAAAAATAGTACGTAATTTCACTGCAAGTACGAATCGATTAATTTTATGCATGCTTTACTCACAAGTTGTATCTACATGAAATCATGAACATATATATGTTGGAAACAATATGAAGTAGTTAGAAATTGAAGGAGATTGAGGAGCATACTTGGAAGATCCCAAGGGTCATATTTGTAAATATCAATTTGCTTGATTAGGTCAAGACGAATGGGTTTGTTCTGCACCTTCCTCCAAAGGTAAAACCTCACAAGCTCTTCATCAGTAGGATGAAAGCGATACCCAGGAAGCATGTTTGCATGTTGATCCTTATAAATCATGTTATCTGAATCACAAGTACTCATCATCTTCTGATCTACCTCCTCCATTTCTCTTTAGCTTCTTTCTCTTGGTGTTTTCTGATGATCAATTTATATATTTGAGGATTTAAAGCAACCTTTATAGTGTGAAGAGAGTGATCTGGTCAAACGTCGTGTGTATTGACTGACAAAGATATTGAAATTGTCACTTTTGGGTGGAGAACAAAAGTTTGAGAACTGAGAGATCATATCATGATTGTCTTTAACCTGGGTCAGATGTTTGGACTGAGAGACAAAGACAATTATAAAAAAAAAATGTGACGTATTGGCTTTGAAAATGTTTCCTAAATTAATGGAAAGTCAATAGAGGAACAAGTTTTTGACTAAATTTACAATTTAAAACAAATTGGTGCAATTATGTAAACCTCAAGCCTGTGTTTTTTCCCAATCCCAAGTGAGAATGTAAAACTGGTTTTCAGTTATCATGTCAAATTTTCAGGGCATGCTATATATCATGCAGTGTCTCAGCATTTGGAAAAATATCTGATAATAAATGGGCAAAAGTCGCTAATACATGATGTCAATGACTTGGTGTGAGTATTTAAACACATTCTATTTTGGAATTTGGTTCAATGATTATAATTATTTAGTCTTTAAATACTCTTTTAAGATTAATTAATGCAAAATTTGGCTTCGTTGTCGGCATTTTCATTTCTCACTCTTAGAGTCTTATGCAGTTTATTTTAGAAACTATTATTGATACTTATGCCACTCTCAAAAAGAAAAGAGAATAAAAAAGACGTGTATAAATGCTACTTATATTTGTTCGCGAAATATGATTCTCCTACCCAGTATTGTTAAGTCTCAATTTCTTATGCATGTAATTCACGCCATCTTCATTACCTCATGCAGCCGAGTTGCATTCATATCTAAATTGTGCAAAGAGTTAGACTAAAGGGAAGATAAACTTAAGCTACAACCCTTGATCGATTATGTAAAGTTATTTACTCGCGTCTCTCGTTCATACATGTAACCGAAGATTAAAAACTTTCATCCGGAAAAACTTGATTAGTATCTTTACAAAAAGGTCAACTTTTTGAATACATTTTAGTGACTTTTATTCTTAACCTTTAATTACTTCTTGTGAAATCATTTATACAGATATTGAATTTGCATGCCAATTGTTAGTTGGCTGTCAGTATTTCTCCCGCGGCAGGCTGCCAAGAGTCTTTGACCTGGTTCGTGGATTAGTTGGTAATTGTCTGATCGATGCTTGGACCTTGGTAGTTGTCCGACCCCAATTGTGTATGTACAGACTAGCAGCTAAAGCTCAACTCAACGACAAGAATGGCCAACATATAAGAAAAATAAATGCACTCGAAATTATTTATCCATATACATAATACGTAAACAAAAAAAAAGTTCTCTTTTTTTTTTGCAAGCATATAAATAAACTCTTTTTTCTTTTAAACAAAATGATAAAAATTCCACATTGAAAAATTGATAAACAAATTACAAAACACGGTTCCATTCATAATCATACCATGACATTTTAGAATAAAACTCTACTTTTATTGGACTAACACTAGCAAGTGATTAAATTGGAAGCAATATCAATGTTGAACTATTAACCCGTCTCTCTGAAATCTTGACACAAAATCTTGTGAGAACTTATTTTACAAAATCATATGTACCTAATAGGCTAGCAAAATATGTTGGAGTACACACCATTAGTCTCTTATATATAAATCCTTATGCATTATGCATTACCATCATCATAGATACGTACATATCTTACTTATATTCTCATACAATGAATATGATTAGAAAATTTATATAGTAGTTAATCAACTTGATCAATGATTCATGTTCATAGTGTATGTGTAAGTGCACATATTTATGTGTTTATAATTGGTTGGTACAGTCAAAGCTTCTAAAGTAGTGCTTGTGTGCTTCTTCTTGGCGCCCGCCCCCGCGCGGGGGGGGGGGGGGGGGGTGGACGAGGAAAATTGAACCTTGAATATTATATCATCCATGTCATGCTAAGGAAATTTAGAACTTTTTGATGTTGTTCGTTCTAGATTAGTGGATTTCTATAATACAGTTAATCCAGTGTGCTAAGTCTCTGTGTTGGCAAAAAAGAAAAGAAAAGAAATGATGATGCTCTACGACTAGAAGGAATGGGAGTGGGGGTTTGTAGAAGAAAATATTTTTATTTTTCTTATTTGCAAGCAGTTTTATACTAAGTAAATCAAAATATAAATGAAATTGATACATTTAATGAGCATCAAAGTCAGATTAAAAGCCGGAAGAGGCGATGGTGACTATTAATTAAAGAATTATAATCCAAATTACGAAATCTGTGCTGACCAGAACTATAGTTCATCTCATCTCTATAAAAACTGACCAAAAAATCTTCTTCTTTTTTTTTTTTGTCAATGACCAAAAGTCTTTTTCAATCTATGAGAATTAAGACAGTTTTAATAAAATAACATTCAAAGGCCCTTCTCCGGACTCGGGTGATCAATGATGGCATGCGATACGACTTTTCCTCTTTTATAAAAAAATTTCCTTCAATCATCAAAAATTTTATATTTTTTTATAACTTTTTAAAAATTTTACAAAGAAGATCCTTACCGATGTTACATATCAAATTTAATATTAGGTGTAATTTACAAAATCAAATATAGGTATGATCACATTTATGACCTAAATTATTAGCAAAGCCATCTAATGTCGATCGTTCATATTTTCCATTTTGTGGTTTTTTTCATCTATGACCTTTAGCTCAAGTCATCATCACCTTGGCATAAACCTGGGAGATGGAGTCAAACGGTTCTTATTAAAATGCTGGTTTTTATTTTAATCAATGGTTTAGGGAGGTAGATTTTTATTTTTTTTTTTTATATTTTTTTTAGCAAATAGTTCATATATGAAAACTTAATATTGACCAAGAACAACATCACCCTTCCAACAACAAAAAAAAAGAGCAACATGACCTCAATTGGTTACATTCCCTAATGGGCTAATTTATGAATTTAACACTTCGGTTCAAAAAGCCCAAAACGAGCTTGAACTTTATGGGCTTTAACAGAAATTCGACATTGCCGAATCAGCCCCAAATTATATTGGGTTTTTCTCGGGTTGGATTTCGGGTCGTCAGGACACACGAGTAACGAGACGGAAAATCCTGAAGGGGTATAAAAGCTGATATTTTCTCCCAGTCAGCTGTAAATCAACTGTAACCGTTTTCAAGCAAGCACCTTTCTTCTTCTAACTGCCATGGATTCCGCTTCGTGCTCAATTCTCCGAGCTCAGCCCTTTTCTTCCACCGCCGCCATTTTCCCGCAAAGTAACAGCACCGCCGCCCGCTTCTTCGCCCTGCCGAAGAACAACCCCAACTTGGTCCCTCCATTTTCCTCCACTTTCCCAAGAAACTCAACTTTTCCCGGAAAATGTCTGCACTTTGATCGGTTCGCCGCTTTCAGCTCGCTTTCCGGCGCTCCGGACCAGAACCCATCTCAGGAACTCGCTGTTCTTCTCGAAGTTGATGGGTGGGACGACTTCTCTCCCCTTCTTGCCCCCCGCATTTCGATTAATTTGTTTTCTTTTTCTTCACATTTTCTTGTTTCTTTGATTTGTTTTTCGCCTTTTGTGGTTTTTTTGAAGCTCTTTATGGCTGCATTGTAGGAATTGGAGTTGGGTTTTCTCGGAGACCTTTTTCTTGATGATTTGTCTTTGTTTCTTTTCAGGGTTCTTATGGATGCTTATCGGTTGGGGAACCGCCAAACCTTCAATGCAGGTGAGAAAATGCAGTAATTTTATCCTAATGTATTAAATTTTCTTGATTAAATTGCGTTTTATGTGTTAATCTCACTGTATTTTCTTGTGACATTGTCAGCATTTAAGAAGCTTGGACTTGACTGTGCAAGTTGGACAGAGCCTGTTTACTTGGACCTCCTAAGGTAGGAAATTAAAATTATGCGTAAAGATTCATGAATTTGGATTATTTATTTGGTTTCTTGTTCTTTAAGTTATTTATTTGGTTTCTTTTTCTTTAAGTTATTTAGTAGGCTTGAAATCATGATTCATGACTTTGCTTCAATCTAGTATGAGGCAATTGAATTACATTTCCGAGTGTGTATCTGGGTCGTAAGAGTTTTTCGATATGGAAGGTCACAAGATTCTGACCCAGATTACTTGTTCGCTTTACAGTCATGCTTTGCCTTATTTTCCTCATATTTGGTTTGGAGAAAAGGGTGAAAACGTCTGGATTAATGGTTTATCAATTCTTATACTTAAGGTTCTGAAATTTAGTTTATGTTAATTTTTCAGGAAGAGTGCTGGTGATGAGGAAAAGATGCTGAATTTGTATTTTAATCGGGTGTGTTACTCTTTTGTTGTCTTTGAAAAGAATGAATAGCTTGAAGTAGCTCTTTGAAATTAAAATTTTCCTTCATTCTGTATCTTTTCTTCTGAATCTATTGTTATCTGTTCTTGCAGATTGGTTGGCCTAGTTCATTGCCGACAAGTGAGAAGGAGTCATTTGTGAAAAATGTTCTGCAAAAGAAGGTACAATCTTATTAAGGGCTTAAGTTAGGTTTTAGGGGTGCATCTCAACATTTATATCTGATCAATGATCAGCCTACTCTTACGTTCTTTGCACAAAACTTAAATTATTAGGGTTTAATTACTTTCACTTTGGCTGCATGGATACAGTTTTGCCTGTTTGATAGGATTGTGATCAATGATCGTTTCAAAGCTTAATGTCGAACATTGCATCGGAAAGTAGGATATACACAAAAGAAAATGTTATAGTCTTTGAATCCATATTTTGATCGTATAGTTCACAATTTTTAGAAAACTGTTTGAATATTATTCCAGGGTGGGTGAGAAGGGATGATTTAATAACAGCCGAACCTTTTTTTATTTTCCACTTGAAGCTACCTATGAAAAATATCATTTTTACACAAAAGAAATAGAAACATCTGAGATAATTGAAAACTCTTATTTCACTGGCTACTTTGATAGCTTATTATTTTATATCTTACAATACAAGGTAAAAGTGTAAAACACATTAATGAACGGGAGATGTATTAATAAATATCCTTCTATTTTCCATGTGCATCTGCTGTCTAAACATGTAATTAAGTCATGCTGAGCTTCAAATTTACTTGGATGATTACACGGTCTTTTAGCTCTCCCGTATGTAGGATGAAAGTAGCTAATATTAATTTGTTTTTGACAGAAAACTGCAATGGATGAGTTTCTGGTGTCAGAAAGTTTGACTTTACGACCTGGAGTTGAAGAGTGAGTTTCTGATGACAGAAGATTTACTTGGATGATTACACAATCTTTCAGCTCTCAAATATACTGAGTCTAAATATCTGCTTGAAATTTTTTCCTTCAAATATGAATAGATTAGACCAAAACCATGCGCAAAACCTCTGTATTAGTACTCATTTAGTCATTCTTGGCTTCAGCTATACTTTCGGAATTTCCAAAATTTGGAATTTGCATAAGCAATAAATAGAACTTGGGTATGAATAGTTTTCATCATGACCAATATTTATAAATTCTGCTGAAGTGTTGTCAAATAAATGATGTGAAATTGAAGCTAGCTTGCTACCTATGTATCAAAGTGCTGTTATTATATGTCAAGAATTCTCTACCAGACTTTTGTTCTCAGACATGCTGGGAGTCTTATTCTTGATAAATATTCGGAAGCTTATTGATGGATAGTCTAGATGAACTGATGATCCTAAATCTATAAGAAGCTAGAAGTGATGACCCATGGACAAACAAAAACAACCGGGCTAGAAATCATCAGTTGACTTTTAGCGATATTTCATATGCATGTCAATGCCATGTCTAGTTGCACATTTGTGCATATCCTGTTTCTCCATTGTTTCCAACAGTTAGACCCATTTTCTCCTTTCCATTTTCAGGTTTATTGATGATGCATACGAAGAAGAGATACCTGTGGTCGTACTGACAACTTATAGTAAGAGTGGGGATCAAATTGCCAGGTAATAACAAACATTTTTATTTTGTTAAGTTTCCAGACAGTTACCAACATGCTCTGGGTTTCGGAGACATTACAATGCACTGTAGCTATGACTATAATTGTGCCGCTTGAGGTTCTTATTCTGGCACTAGTTTCTTTCAGTGTGTTGTCATAAAGGACTTAAACCACTGACTATAATTGTGCTGCAAGTGTCATTAGCTCTTTGTTTGCAAGTTAAATACTCTAATTAAGTACACACATAGACAGGAAGGGATTAGTTGTTTATTATGATTTGATTTCCTGTTTCTGAATGTGTTGAATATTTTCTACTGCTTTATAAAATACTTTGATGCATTTCTCCTCTTTCAACGCACTTCTGGTACTATTCTGATTAACAAAATGCATTGCTGGTGCTCCATCGATGGTAGAGGACTAAGCTAATACTCCATTTATCTCTTTGTAAATGGTCAGATCAATTGTTGAAAAGCTTGGCCAGGAAAGAATTGCAAAGCTAAAGATTGTCGGAGATAAGGAGGTGGAACAGAGTTTGTATAGCCAACTGGTAAATGATACTGGATTATCTTCTGGTATGGATGAGCAACTAGCTAAGGAGGCAATAAAAGCAGGTAGACACTTAGTCTTGCGTTGATAGTCATGTATATGTTTTGTGATATACATTTTTCCAGTGCAGAAGATTGGGTACTAAAGGGCTCTGTTCTTGATTTCTGGGCCAGTTTCCGCTGAGAAACAAAGGGTTGCAGAGGAGGTTGCATCATTGCTAAAGCTGAGTGTAGATATTGATACTAGCCCGTCTGAAAGGTTTGCATATTTCATTTTGTTTTACTGTTTTTTTATTGTTAATTCGGCACCTTCAGAGTTGGTTTGTGTGCACCAATTATTTTTGTTATATGGGTTTTCTGATGTTCAGGGTTTAAGAGAAACTTGTGATTTTGTCACGTTTATGTACATTAGACTAGGAAGAGATTATATACCAATTTGTTCCGTTGGTGCGGTTATGTATGATGCAGCACTCAACTTAAAGAGTGATTTCATATATCTAGTATTTAATCCTTTGCTGTTATGGTCAGCAAATGCTGTGCAAGTTCTTGTCCTTCTTTTCTTTGCTGTAGTATTTCAGCGTCATATTAGTAGTCTATATGACCGATCGAGTAGAGTGATATGTTGTCTATTCTATGACCGAATTTCTTGTTTGCTTGGGCTGATTACAAATTTTGATTCGCCGTGTTAATTGTTTTCTGCCAGCTTAGAGAAGATCATTGCTGCATTGCGAGCTGGGGCAGAAGTTGCTGGACTACCTGTATGCGATTGTGTTCTTATTGCAGGAAGCCAGTCTGGTGTGGCTGGAGCTGAGCGAGTGGGCATGCCATGTGTTGTTTTAAGAAGCAGGTAAAGGCTCTATTGCTCCCTTATATGATCCATAATTCATGAGCTCCCTCTTATATGATTGTTCTGTTCCTGTGTTCCTGTGTTCCTGTGTTCCTGTGTTCCTGTGTTCCTGTGTTCCTGTAGTTTGACGGCTAGAGCTGAGTTCCCTTCGGCAAATGCGATAATGGATGGGTTTGGAGGAGCAGACCTGACCATCCCTAAACTGCGCAACAAGAGACGGTCATGAAATCGAATCATGTTCCTCTTTTTGCGAGACTAATAACAGAGCTGTAAAAAAAAATTTCTTTCCGTTGTTGATATGATCCCATAGAGATCTCTCCAAGGGTAGACAACAGAATTATATACTAATCTGTATTCATATATTTTCTTCAGCTTAGACCTGTTTTTGTTGCTTTGTAACAATTTTAAGCCGCCGTTTGGCGTTTGCAATACAACAAAAGTATGGATTCTAACTTTCCCATCCAGTATTCCACGAAAATTCTACTATGCTCCCGTGTATAAGATATCCTGGAGCATACTAGAAAATCATGGAACCCCTTCTTACTATCCGCCTAGCGCGCCGGCTACTGGAACTCCAATAACTGCCGCAGGAACCAAATGCCAATTTCTTCTAATAACTAAAAACAATAACGAGACGGTTATCAAGTGGCACTTAATCTTCAATTCAATCAATAAGGCGCTTGGCTGATGATTGACACTAAGAGATTGGTTGGAACTTACCATTTTCAATATTCGAACTTAAGACCTCTCACTTACAAGTGAAAAGGAACATCATTAGACCGTCATAGTACCAAGCGGCGATGGTTGACCCCCTTTAGATTATAACACTAGAGATTGATTAAAAGAGTTATCTCACTGAAAATTAGTAAAGAAAAAGTTGTCGAGAAAGTACAAGAAATTGTTAAAATTTCATCATTTATTGAAGAAATATGTAGTGCACAGATTTTACAATTTAATTTCTACCTTCACCTACAAACATATCAACTAAACTATTTTTGTAAAACCGGGAGTTCAGTGAACCGGAACCCCTTTTATTTTTATTTCAAAAACTACAAACAAGAAATAAAATCAAAACGGAATTAAACTATCGCACAAGAGAGTTTTGACTCTAATCTGATACACATGGTACAAACAACAGAGATCATACATCATGAAGATTCATCTTCCTCCACGTTTGCGGTTCGCCGGTGTCTCAAGGGAGGGCTTGAGTATTCCATGCCGCTATCCGATGACGAGATATTGGATGACACCGAGGACTCGGGGAATGAGCTTGTTACTGGATTTGGCTGAGGTGTTTCATTTCTATAACTCTGAGAAGCAAGAGAAACCGGCCGCCTTTGTGCTTCCGGTGTTTGATTCCCCTGAGCTTCTTCTGCGAGTTTTCTTAGAAGATTCATGACGGTTGGAAGAAACCTCGATGAAATTGAGAGTATTCCTGACAGCTGCTAGCAGCAAACAACAAAAACTAACATCAAAACCTGTTTTAATCAAAGGAAGTTCCAATTTGGCGAGATACCAAAACACAAAAGGCCAGCTCCAAGTTAAGTCTCTATCAAACGAGGACCTCCAAAGAAAAAAAAAACTCAGTTTTATACTTACAGCGCCATGTTGGAACTGTCCCGTAATGTCCATCTGTACCCATAAGGCCTTTGAGAGTAAAAATGCAACAAATAAAACCATGAGGTAGAGAGGGTTCCTGTTTCATTTGAAGAAAAAAGGCACAGTGATTAACAGATGTGCAAGACATTAGGGTGCGGACACTTAACAAATGTGCAAAACCTAAAACTCGGAAAAGGAAAACAAAAAAAGAACGAATGTAATTACTTTAAAAGCATCATAAATTCGTTAAAACCAAGAACGATCATCGCCATAATAGCCCATGGAGGAGGTAACCAGTTGTTACTCCGCTTGTGAGCCTCCTGAAAGTACAAAAGCAAATAACAACATGATCGAGCTGCTAAGCATAAAGATAGGGAGCTCGTTACAAAATAATATTAGGACGCTAGGATTTTTCTTTGTAGAAAAAACAAGAATACATTGAACTTGATAATAAGTTGGTTCTATCTGACTAAGCCGTTCCCAAGTCAAGAATCAGCGCAATTTCAATATCATGTTTTGTTTCACTACTAAACTAAATCCAATTTACATAAGAACTCCGCCCAAAATGTCATCTGAAGACAGTGAGTGCATCCAATTTCCAATTACTTTTGCAGGATCATGTTCCAATATTCATATTTTCGTAATTCAAATCTTTACAGAGCATTTCATGAAAAGCAAAATCTATTTATTCTTGATGTAACACTGTTTAGACGATATAAAAACAATTAGACTACTGAAGTCAAACTTAAGCTAAGAGAAATTATAAAATATACCTGTGCTGAAATAGCTTGAGTGACGCTATATTCGGTCTCTGCTTTCAACTGCCTCCACAACGACTTGCACTGTACTGGGGTAATTAAAGTATCCTTTGAAGAAACCTAGAGTTAACCTTTAGTAAGAAAGGAGTTTCATCATAGAAAAATTATACATATAAACCAAACCCATTAAATTAATGGTACCTCTTCCCAAGAGCTTGAGGCAAGAGGATCTGTAGAAGGTTCTAGTTTCCTATTTTGTGAAGATGAAACAGTAACAGTCCTGTCCATCAGAGAAGAAACGAGGACATTTTCAATATTATCGGGCTTCTCATCCAAGCGAATGGCAGCCATGGTGGATAAAAGCTTCAGAGACTGAAAGAACGAGATAATTAAAGAACTAAAACATCACTTTAAGTGAGAAAGATAGATAACATGTACTTCCACAAAAGTTTCCAATGATTACCGCAGTTCGCGCGTCCTTGGTAATACTTCTAATGTCTTCGTTCCCAGTCCAAACCCTAGGCATTGAATCACTGTCATAATTGAAGACTGTGGCAAACCTGAGAAACAATAACAGAAGTGATCAGCAACCAAAATGACAACGTAAAAAAAGAAGAGAAGATTTTTTAACAAGTTCCTACCGATCCTTCATGTGGATCATAATTTTCCCAGCCTCTTCTCTTGCTTTTGTCTCCACCACATTTCTTGCATAATCCTTCAAATGTTGCTTCATTTTGACAACCGTTTCGTTGTCCAACTCAAAATTGGCAACTGCAGTTGAGAACTCTGATACTGCAACTTCGGTCTCACAATTAAGAAGTTTTCGTATCGAAGCCCAGGTGTCTTTTGCACCAGTTTCGAGTAGAGCCTCTACAGGACCACTTAAAGACGAAGAAAGTTTTTTCTGAAAAATAAAGGGTATTTGCATTAAGAAATTTGAATAACAACAGATTATGAGCCTAACGTTATAAGCATCCTCTTAGAATAACCAAGACTTTGATACATTATCAGAGCATTACCTCATAGTTGGAATTCAATTCTGCCAGTTTTGCACTGCGAACCGACGATGCATGTGCATCTATATCACGTCGAAGCTTTTCCCGAACTTTTGAAGCATCCCAATTAGCTTGTTGTATGGCAGCATCTGAAAGGACAAACATGTTAAACTAATGAAAAAAATATTTTGGTTGACAAACATGTTAATTAGCTAAACAAATTCTATTACCTGCACATCCTTTCTCAAACTCAAGCATAGAAGACTCAGAACAGGTACAAACAGATGAAGCGAATCCTTCTCCTTTGTTCAACGTTTGCTCCAGCCTCACTTGAAAATCTTCAAGCGCTTTAGAACGTAGGTGTCCCAGCATGGCCGAGTACGCAGGGTAAACAAACTGGAAAATTCAGAGGAAAGCAAGATTTAAACAAAAAAAATAATAATTCGCATTAGTGGCAGCTACAAATTTACAAAGTTGACCACACCAAATCCAACAGACCCTTTAACCAGTTTGGTTTTGAACTTTGAAGACAATCTGAACTATAAGGCTATGTTACTTTTCAAGTATTACATAACAAGCAAGCTCTACTTGTCCTCTCAGTTTCTCAGAGTGAGCTTAGTGACTTTAAGCTTCTGATAATGTAATTAGATGGAGTCATGCTTCACTAATGATGTTTAGCTGTTGATTTAAGCATAATTCTTTGAAAGGGATACTTGAAGGAGAAAGTTTATGTTGCCAATCCACTTCATTATCATGGCGTTCATTCTGAGATTGAGGCCACAGCAACACGGTATATGAAACTGACAACCTAACTAAAACCACTACTAATCACGACTTCCCTATGATGCAAAAATTGTCTAAGAAACTGAAAACTTAACTAAAGCCTCTGTTAAAATAGAGAGACAGAGAGTAGCCATACATCCAATGCTTTTGACTCCAACAGTTGTCGTTTTGAGTTCCTTACACCTTCGTCAAAGTAGATAGCCTCCATGTCATATCTATGATGCATAAGCGAGATCAAGACATACAAAATAAAGTCAGAACTAAAAACAGTACAAGCCCATTGAACACTAACAATAAACCTTCCAACACATAGAAAACACACACAGGTAAGCATACATATAGACATGTAGTAAGGATCCCTTTACACTGAGACCTAATTGCTAGTTTTAGTGGCCAAACTAAATATTTAAAAATAAAAATAAAAAAAACGGTGGACAGTGTAACATGTAAAAATTGTATTCAATTTAAATGAATACAAACACATTTAAACCATATAGAACTTACTCAGAAAGATAGGTGGCTAGAATGGAGCTGAGCCTTTTACCAAAGCCTTGTACAGGACCAATTTCAACAGCTTCTTCCAGTGCTAACCAACCCTAAATCATGTTCACCCAAATATTGACCAATAAAACCTTCTTGAACATGCTAGAAGTATAAACATCTCAAAAACGAAGATAAATGACCACATACCTCATCATGGACCAACTGTTTGAATTTCTGGTTGGCAATCTCTTCACACCGAACCGTAGCAACCATAACCTAATTAAATCATTTACATTATATGTAAATATTATATGCATATGAGAAGTGAAGACCACAAATTTTCTTTTAATGGGAAGAAAAGAAACTAACAAACCTTGTGAGCGGGGAGGTCCAGGTCCTTGTTCTCTTTGATTACTTTCCAAATCTGTTGTGCACTAAAGGAAAATCCTGATGCAGGTACAACACCCCGTCTATCACCAGCAAGCCCTCCTGGAGAAATGGAATGGAAAAAGCGCTGCCTCAGTTGAGCAACCTGCACAATACAAGCCATAACCCGTAAGTACTGCAGTAAACTTTTACAATGAATGAAATTACTTAGGAATATAAGAAATGTTTTTCTGATATGAAGGACATCAAACAATTATGTATATATACATATACAGCTCTTCAGTGGATGCTACAACACACCCCAGGAATCAAAATTATAAAATAGAAATGTAATGACCAATAGGATTTTTGGACATGATAATTGCTTCTGATAGTAGAGGGGTTACCTCCTCTTTAAACTTCTCCTCCTTCTCTTCATAACTGGACAAAGCAACTACTTCTACCTTCATATCAAAGAATGAAGTAGACAATAAGCTTTGACTAATGAGAACCTTATAAAGCAAAGGTGGCAAGAGAGTAGAGAAGGATATAAGAGATCTCACAGTAAAAAATTCGCTCAAAGGGGTACTTTTATGAGCTTGGGGCTTCGGTACTCCATCCCAAATCTGCAGAATTTACAATACTTAGAGATGTATGAGGAAAAGGAGTAAAGTACAAAAACAACATAGAGCTGAGGACAAAATTACCTTCTGTATATCTTCCCTTAGAACAGGTTCCAGATATTCAAACGGGGTCTAAACAAGCAGCCACAAACAAGAAAGTATTAATATGCAACAAGAATAGCAGTTCACGAGGACAACATAATTAGACAGATCCTGTTAATAAGCGCACACAGTATGATCATACCTTTGTTTTATCACGTATAACAAAAAGTAACGTTGTTTTACGGGGGCTGAATAGGCGCATCATGACCTATAGACATTCAAAAACCAGAACTTCTTTAACTTTGACAGAGAATGGTGAGTAGACGGTAGAGATGTAGACATGGTTCTAGAGTACCTGAAAAACTGTTTTTAGTAAAGGTTTATTGGCAGCTTGCTCCCGACCAATATCATGACACCACCTGTAAACAAAATCCAATCTCCAATTGATATCTAAATATAATTTCAAATTACCTATATATGTAAAATCCTAAAATATATATTTACATGACTTTCCTGATAGAAAGCCATGACTAAGGTATATGGTTATGAGCCTACATATGTACTAAATCTTCAAAAGTCATTTAACTTCAGGGCTCCTAATTAAAAGTTCATAATTTGAATTGCCTACCCACTAAACACTCAATGAGATGATATCAGAAGCTTCTTTCCTACTTATACAGATAGTTGAAAAACCAAATTCACACCAGCTTTTATTGCTAAAACAAACTGCAACTAGATACAACTACATGTGACACTCTTAAAATTGAACTAGACACCTCTGCTAATCTGATATGACACTTATGGGAACAAGTTCGATATACAACCCACTAACAAACTGGATTAACCACGGCACTATATATGTAGTCACCAACTATGAAAGTAAGGTAAATTAAGGTAGGCTATCAACCATGTAATTCCAAACCAACAAAAAAAAAAAAAAGCTTACATATTTATCAGCACGATGTCTGAAACTGCCAAGGCAAATAGGGCGCTTTGCTTCTCGAATGTAGTATCATCCTGGAAAATAATAGAGTTACAAAGGAAGCACGAACAGTTAATAAATCCGAGAACGTTAACTATATAACATTTTGCAGCTCTTACTATATCCTCCATAGAAAAACACAAATGGAATTCTAACGAAAATCCGATTACCTCGCCTCTCTCCCTCCCATCAGTCCCCTCCAAATCCATGCCAATTGTGCACGGCTCAATGCCAACACACTTGGCAATCCAAATACCCTTAGTCGTTTGACTCCTAAAACAAATCCACAAAATCAGATGCTTCTATTTCCCAAAAAGCACTTATTCTAAAAGCAAAAGAACCAAAATTGACTACACAATCAACTCAAAACCTCAGAAACTAACCTTCCACTGTAAGCATCCATCTCCCTAAACTTAGTCCGAAACAGATGATTCATCAAAGTGCTTTTCCCTACAAAATCAAAAGCCATAAGTACCAAAACCCAATTCACCAAAAACCTCAAAACTCAACCAAATCGAATAAATTTCAAACTTTTACCGCTGCTCTGCGGACCCATGATTGCAACAACGGCATAGGAGAGTCCGCACTCGGCAAGCTTCACCTCCTTGACGAACCTGTCGAGCCCATCTGCGTTAAATTCTCCATCGCCATAGATAAGTTGCGTGGCGCAGCAATCTTCCTCCATCCCAATAGCTTCAAGCTTTCAACTTTTCTGCAGCCACCAACTTGTATATGTATTTATACTTGAAGAGGAAGACGACCCAAGATTCTATATGCTTCCTTCGACCTCAAGGCTTCTGAATTAAGTAAGAAATCAAAGCTTTTTTTTTGCTGAAAGAGGAGAGAGAGCAAATGAGAGAGTAGAGAGAGAGAAAGAGAGAGAGAGAGAGGACTCAATTTTTCGGTGGAGTATCGAGATCTCTTCTTCTTCTTGTTTTCTGTTTATTTATTTTTTTACTGGATTCATAAAAGGGACAAAGTATCGTCGAATTCGTTTGGATTATCGTTGGTGTCAGAAGCGGATTTGCCACCTAACACTTTTCTATACAGTGAGAGCTTCGTGTTTATCGGTCAATTGTCAAAAATAAATTAATTACTTCGGTAAATTTGGGAGGTAAAGAATTTTGAAAATTTTGAAGTAAGGAATCGCGGAATTTACAAAGGAGTTGTATTTCAGTTTACACTCGAGGTCTTGGAAGTTTTCAGTTCGATTCTCTCTCTTTCAATATATTTTGCACTAAAAATATGAATTAAAAAATATATATTTTGCACTAAAAATATGAATTAAAAAAAATACATATGTAAATTAAACAGATCTAAATATTAGGTTACAAATATTAAGATAAAACTCGCTTATTTTATGGGCATTACAAATAAAGTAAGACTCGCATATTTTTCAACGCATTATTTTGAGTGATTGCAGATTTTAAGGTCATGTATTTTTTAATCCTTATAAGTAGACAAAGGAAAGTCAAAATTTGAAATAATTTTCGTTCCTCTACAAACATTCCTTTTTTCACAATTTAAAAAGAATAAGAGTTAGAGGTAATGTATGTTCATGCATAAGCGATAATTATTTTGTAAAAAGATAGTGTAAAATTGTAAATGCATGCATGACAAAAAGAGTAAATCGTTAGACATGTTGATAAATATTAGCTATAATTCAATGATTTCATTGTTCTATATTTCTAAATTGTAATTATTATTTCGCGATTTACACTGCAGTAATTATGGCAAAAAGAAAAAAGAAAGTTACATTTATATGTAATGTAACAAACAAATGTGGAATGAGAATGTAGGAGGGGGACATTGTTTTCAAATTTAGGACATAATTATAACAACGGCGTTGTTATTGGCACTTAAAAATAGTTAACATGCACTTTTTTCATGAATAAATTAAAGAGAAATATGATGCATAATGACTTTTTGAGAGTGCCACAACAACTCTCTTATAACAATTCGTGTATACAAGGGTTGTACTCTTTCCCAACCTGTTCTTTTGTGTATCAGAATTCTTTTTTGTTGATTAAAAATCTTCTATCGTTGCTGTCAAAAAAAAAATCATGTATATGGTTTCTTAACTTTTTAGATGTAGTTATAATTGAAGGTTACAAAAAAAAAAATCTAAAAATAACAAAGAATTTATTCCCAAAAACGAAGACCAAAAGGATATAAAGTATCAAGGCCCATATCTAAGTACGTTCTGACTTGGGCCCTGGGCCTTGTTATAAGTACGCAGTAGGGAGAGGTGGGCTCTTTGACCGAAAAAAAAAGAAAGAAGAGATGTGGGCTTAGTATCTGATCTTATGGGTAATGGGGTCGGGTCAATACGTACCACTTTCCACCCAAAAATTTTATTTCAGTCAATTACCTCATGAAATTCTATAAATAATAAATTACTTTTTTACTATTGGATTACTCAACATTATGTCCCCAAATTGTTAAGTGTTTGCCACGTAATCTCAAATTTCTTTCAATCGAAAAATTCTACGTGCATGAAGTTTTGTTTTTCTTAAAGACACGATGCATTAAGTAAATGATAATACTTAGGTACTCATTAGTGGGTACTCTACATACTCATTTTAATAATTTGGGTCAATGATATTTTAACACATGTTTTATTGTTTTAAAAAATAAAACATATGCTATTTAATTTTTCTTGAGCTTTTAAAAATAAAAAACACATGTCATTTTTTATTGGGCCAAATCAGAAAGTTAGTAAATAGAGTACTCACTAGTGAGTACCTCAGTATTATCCTTAAGTAAAATCTCATTTCTACTCAAATTTCTTTAACGTTGACCACATTTATTGACATGAATAATTATTTATGTTATAAATGATCATTTGGAGCTTCAACTTTAGGTCCTATGTATCAAGACTAAGTTTTGATACTTAAAACCTTAAATCGAAGCAATTAACCAATCCGAGACCAGAAACATATGTCATGTTTGATGTGGAAGATTAGACTCTATTAAGAATAGACTAGATAACTTGTTAACACAAGGCCCTTTTAGACCCATTAAAATTATGTATAGTTGTTTAGACCTAATAGATAGGCCTTGAGAGAGCCCACAAAGTAATGAAAGATCAAGGTGCTAGGCCCACAATCTAGCCCAAGGGATCCGATAGACATAGTGCTACCGTAATGACAAAAGACGACCACCACGAATGACCTCTCCTAGCCCTGGATCGTCTACCGACATAAAGGAACAAGCATTGAACTTAAAGTGCTTTACTACTGCTCAAGCCAATTGGCAGACCTGCCAACGTTCTAGCATGGAGCTCCAATGATAGGTCCGTCCAAACGTCAATTGTAGACCACGCGTTGGCCAACGACGGGGAGACAAGTCTATGATGAGACATGAATGTTGTCAGACCTAGCGTTCTACTGAGTTGCTTTCCAACCACCCTCGAACGAGCGCTGCACTCGAGGAGTGTCGATCCGAGAAACCAAGCAAGTAGCCATGTGTGAATGTCACTTCTTCTCCATATGTTGAACGGATAGTGGAGAAGTAGCATACAGACCATGCCCACGTGTTCAACCCATTTATTGATGGGGCGATGAGAGACTTGAAGGCACAAGACTTTTAGGGCTTACTGAGGGCTTATATAAAGGAGACGAGTACTTCTTATAAGCGGTCAGATTCACGAGAATATAATTGGATTACTTTGTACTAAGAGTTATTGTAATTCACATCAAATACATATCAGATCACTCATGTGGACGTAGCCCATTCTTATGGGTAAACCACTTAAACCTTGTTGTTTCTATATTAGCTTTACTTTTACACCCAACAAAGGTTGACCGTACTGCTCATTTGTTGACCTCTCAATTTTGAGCGTTAACATAACTAATAGACTATATTTTATATACAATCAATCAAGGAATATTATAAAATGTTATCTTCTAATTTTGAGGATTAAGATGAACACCCTATAAGAGGTTGATGCCTAAATCATATCTCTACTAATGTAATGGAGAGAAGTTTTGTCATCACCCACATAGGAATCGTCCGTCCGTCTTAATCCTTAAAGTTAGAATCCAACATTCATATCTTTCCTTGATTGTACATAAAATCTAATTATTTAGCTAGTGTAAGTCCCCATATCAAACGTGGCTTTAAAGTCATGACGTCCTGCAAAGAGACGAACTACAGGTACCGATTTTGAATATCATTGAAATGTTTACAAAGTATACTTTTCATAATGTTATACGTATTTTACTATTCGAGCAAGTGTACCAAACGTCCGAATATAGAGAATATGGTGTAAAGGGTTTAAACTCCACATCCAAAATGTTGCTCCACACTTTTTCTTAATTTCTTGCTCCTTATCAAGGCCTATGGTTGGTGCTACATGGATGGATACATATATACAAGCAATGATACACCAATTAATATGAAATTTACACAATGAATGAACTCATGTCATTGGTTCAATATTGGCCCCTCTAAAATGCGACCTATTTTGGCATTTGGTGAAACCTAGCTATACATTAAATTTTCATCACCCATCATATATTAATGCCCATACCTTTACACCATGGTCTCTGAATTAATGTACAAATAAATATAAGTTTTCTTAATGTAATCAAAGTCATGGAACTATTCTGTCATCATAGCGTTATGATCTTATGCTACAATGTTATGTGTAAATTTTCAGTATATTATATTGTATTATTAAATTAAAACGCTATATAATTGTGAACTTATTCCGTTTAAGTTGCTCTAGTATGTCACACTTAGTCACCATCTTCATCACAGTCCAAATTTAATTAATGGCAGATAGCTAGGGCCCCGATTTATATCATAGCCAATATAGTGAGATCACATTCACACATAAATGCATGAGCCAAAGAAGGAACTATTTAACCTGCTAAATGACCATACTACCCTTGATTTTGGTTACCCTAAAAAGAGCAGGCTAGAGTCCAGAAACTAAGAACGAAAGGGACTAGTCGGGGGTTTCATGACCCCATTTGAACCGTCCTCCCTGGTCAAAACCCTAGTCAAAGCAACTCTGTCACATATATCACAATTTGTACCCCCACACATGTCCTAGCTAAAAGATGTTTAATTTTCTGAAATGTCTCATAAATTAAAATGGATCTTATAAATTTTTTGTGCAGAAAGAACATCGTCATGTATTGTTATGATTCTATTCAAATTATAGTGTATATACTTTTTATTAATATATCATAAAAATATATTATTTTGTCGATTTATAATATGAAACATAGAATGATACACTATTATTTATTTATATTTTTGTAAAAAGGGATCATCTAATGATCAAATCACGACAGTCTACTATTTTTAAAATCGAGAAAACTCACAGAGGTATTTCAGCTTCCCATCACTATCAAAAGGAGATTGAAATGTATGTGAGTCTTTCAAGCAATGTATGTAAAAGTTTCTCCTTATCGTCAAAAAGACGAAATTGACACCTGTATTTCACTTAAAGAACAAAACTGTCCTCTTCTAAGAAGAAAGCTCCAAGTTTTGGGGTTGTGTGGTAAATTAGTGAAAGTCTTATAGGGTTTTCATGCGACATGAGAAATTATTATTTTAACATTCTTTGCATGCATGGCATAGCATGGGGTTAAGGGACTAAACTAAATCTAAATGATTAGGATAGATTCTTAGTCATTTTGTAGGCTTTTGATGTAGATTTATCCTGCTAGATCTTCTTCTTCCCAATGGAAAGAAAAATATAATGCTCTTTTTGCGCATTACCATGCACAACAATGTTCAACCCATCATTGCAAGAAATTAGTTCTTAACTCCCTAAAAAACATTTAAAGTCAATTATCAAATAAAGAAATCGATTTAATTATGATTCAATGAACTTTACTGTCAATAAGACATGAATATAATTAGCACCGAAACGTGACCCTAAATTAGGCTAAAAAATAATTAAGTAGCTAGCTTAATTAAGTCACCAATATCATAGTTTGTTTGCTTATTCTTTTGAGTTTCTCTCATTATTTACCGGTTCATTTTCAATGATACTTCATGTTTATTTAAAATATGTCAAGATTATATAGAGAAAGCTTCCTACTAATCACACTGATATTGTTTCTCAACAGGCTCAACTTACATCTTACTCCCTACCTAATAAGTCATGTGTAAAAGTTTTATCACAAAAGATATCTTAGTGTTATTCGACTTGCAACCACTCAATATAAAGTCATATTTGATTTTGTCAGCGGAATTCTTGTATTCTTCAACATATATAGTTAGAAGTCTTTCATTTTTTTATACAATCATTCTTCTCATTATTTTATAAATGGCCGTCAATATTAACTATGTCACGCTTTGGACTCGGAGCGTGACAGAATGGTATCAAACCTTAATTAATTGACTTTAGGGTTTAAGTTTCTCTTTATTTAATTATTTATTTATTTTAATTAGCTAGCGTTTCAGATTTGGATTTTTCACCGATCCCAGGTTCGGGGCTTGATAAATTAACTCTTAATCTAATAATATTAATTTCTCATATGAAAGAGGTTTGAAATTTGAAGCTCACTTATTATTATCATATGAATCACCAAAAAAAATACTTATTATTACAGTATTAGAGTGATGATTTTCACATTCCTGTTGTTTCCTTTAACATTTCTCTCAGACCGAAAAAATGTATTTGACTTTCCTTAATTTAATTTATCCAATAATCATTTTACCTAGCAAATTAGTTTGACTTTTCAACTAGTACCTAAACTAAAACTATGATATTTTAACTTAAAGTTATTTTGAATTTGGTATTTAAACTAAAAACTCCCTAAAAAAAATAACAACAAAAGCAGAAACGCAAGATCAGAAAAGCTTAGTGTGGAAATCACTTCCATTTGAGATCCTATTCCAATACTCTCTATACCTTTAGCTGCGATTAGGGTTAAAATGAAAATACAGAAAATCTACAATTTGAACGGGGATGATGATGAGAGGCTACCACGTGTAGGGGTGAGTGTGGTAGTCATGTATTGGACCCTCTCCAATGCCAGCAGGCACTGCATCTTTTTTCCCTTCAAATCTCTCTCACTCTCTCTCTCTGAAAATTTTTGGGGTTTGTTGATGTCAGTTTGAATGGATTTGCTTGGCCTTTTCTTATAATGGTACTATACTCTCACACAGTCTCTCTCTCTCTCTCTCTCTCTCTCTCTCTCTCTCTCTCTTTCTCTCTCTTTCGCTCACGGTGGGGAGCAGTAGTGGTTTGAATAAGTAGATTCGGATTTGAACTTTAATCTTTGAAGATTTTATATGGTGCAAAATCAATCGTTAACCTCTCAAAAAGGTTGAAAATTTTAAGACAAAGAGAAACGAAACAATACAAAATACATCATACCTATAGGCTATAGGCTATAGTTATAGTGTAAACAGGTACCTCCATCTTTACTTCCCAATTTTCTTCTCCCCCTCTTGATGCAAAAACCCAAAAAACCCTCTCCTCCCACAAAACCACAAAACTTATATGTCAACATCAAATACCACTTAAGAGTGTTGTTTAAGAGCCCTAGATCCTTCTCAAGGTAACCCCATTAAATACACTTTGCCTGAATTAGCAATAATCTTATTGAGATTTGACTGGTTGAACACCACAGTAACACCTCCATCAAATCAAATCCACCCCTCCATAAAGAACCCATTATTAGTTTACACCATTTTTCCCTCCTCCTCTCTCTCTCTCTCTCTCTCTCTCTCTCTCTAGGTCTACGGTAATGCTGCATGCATTTTGGTGATGGCTGAGCAAGGAGGGAATGGTACTAGCAGTGTGATCATGAGGGACTACAGGAAAGGGAACTGGACAGTGGGGGAGACAATGATTTTGATAGAGGCAAAGAAGATGGATGATGAGAGAAGAATGAAGAGAAGTGGTGGTGGGGAAGGTGGTAGTAGTGGTGGAGGAACTGATCAGACAACAAGATCAATGGGCAAACCAGCTGAGCTGAGGTGGAAGTGGGTGGAGGACTACTGTTGGAAAAAAGGTTGTTTGAGAAGCCAAAACCAGTGCAATGACAAGTGGGACAATCTCATGAGGGATTACAAGAAAGTGAGAGAATACGAGAGGAAGATTACTAATGTGGGAGAAGGGAAAGGAGAAGGTAGTGCATCTTATTGGAAGCTTGAGAAGAATGAGAGGAAGGAGAGGAACTTACCTACAAATATGGTGCCTCAGATTTATGAGGCTTTGGTGGATGTGGTGGAGAGGAGAGAAGCTGGTGGTGGTGGTTGTCAAATTAGAGGTCATCAGGTGGTGGGAGGAGCTTCTGTTTCTGGTTCAAATGTTGGGATTAATCCAAATATTGGGTATGGTGTGGAGAGGCCTATAATTAGTACAACTAATGTTCATCAGCAGCCTTCTTCTTCACTGCCTCCTCCTCCTCCTCCAGCTTTGCAACACCATCATCATCAAATCTCAGTTCCAACAATTGCAGCATTGCCACTTCTTCCACCAGCTCCACTGGCAGCCCAACCACCACCTGCTCTCCCATACGCACAGGTTATGCCCACAGTAGGTACTCTCTCTCTCTCTCTACATTATTCGATTTTTCATTTTTATTCAACCACATTTGTGAAGAAAATGCATAAGTTATTATCACTAAAAACACTGAGAGGAAGACTTATCTGAATTGTTAGTATCTGTTTAATTACTCTTGTCTATGAAGCAAAAGCTTAATTAAGCAACTAATTTTTTGGTACTGATATATTCCAATCAAAACATAATTTTCTGTTAATTTTTAGGACAATTAGAGAATTATATATGTACTTACTATTATTCCATGGAAAAGAAAAAAGGATACTATTGATAATTATTGTGTGCATTGCATGGTAATGATTAATAATATGATGGGTTGGTATAATTTAATTGGTTGAATTGGTGCAACATTATTTTACTTTTGAGAGACGTGTGAAATAACAATTTCAGATTCTGATACAAGTGAGCATTCAGACTCACCAGCCAAAAGGAGGAGGAGGGCAAGTGGAAGAGGTGGCGGTGGTGGTGGTGGTGGAGATCAAGGAGGAACCAGTGGAACTGTGAGTGCAAGCACCTCAAGTGAAGTGGGAACTGCCATCGCCAGAGGTGCTACCGTGATTGCAGAAGCACTTCAGGGCTGTGAGGAGAGAGAAGAGAGGAGGCACAGAGAGACGTTGAGTTTGCACGAGAGAAGGCTACAGATTGAGGAAACTAAGACTGAGATCAACAGGCAAGGCATTAATGGCCTCATTGATGCCATTAACAAGCTTGCAAATTCCATCCATGCCTTGGCTTCCAACAAGAACGAACAGCCACCTCCAAATTGATTAAATTAATTAGTGATCATCATCATCTTAATTAATATATACATTAATATTTTCTATTTATTTATATGATCATAAGATAGAAAAAGAGAGAGGTAGAGATTTCATTGATCTCATTTGGTTGGTTGTACATAATTTATAAACCCATTAATTTGTTCTATTTTCCTTTTAATTAGATAAACCCCATTTGTGTTTTGAGTTCAAATTATTGGATTCACTTACTAATGATTCTAGTTATATGTTTTTTTTCTTAATAATTTCTCTCACACACACAATGTCTAACTATGTGATCACACTTGTAGTAATTACCAAGTGATTTAACTTGATCTTCATAGACTTTCCAATATAATTTGAAAATAACTATGGTTTTTAATATCATTACATCATTTATTTAGTAAAAGCAATTTGCATGGCACAACCGTGTATCTGTGCCACATCTTTTATCTCCTAGAGTCATGCAAGTTATTTTCTTAAAGTTTTGAAAATGCATAATGCAGATTACTTAGTTCATGCTATATATAGAGAAATTAAACACAATATTATGCAATTTTCCTTCCCTCTATACATATAAAAAATCAACTTAATAGGAGAGAAGTTAAACACAATTAGTATTTAACATTATCAGGGTACATGTATAAATATATTATACGATTGGATAGTGTATGTCACGCAGTGACAATCGAAGGTGGGGATTGAGCTTTTTCATGTATCATTTATGAGGTACAGATGAGAGAGAGAGAGAGAGAACTGATCAGTTAGCAGTAATACTGCAAAAACACAGAGAGACAAGTGCTTCCCAAAAGACTGGTCAAAGGCGACCAGTCAATGATCTCTGTGACGGGGTAGAAAGAGGAAGGATGCCCTTTGGACATTGCAGTACAATTACGAAAATGCCATCCATCGATCATCCATCTTTCATCTTTTTGTTGGTATTATTGGTGGTTGAATCAATGGAGGAGATGTTCTTTTCTTTTAATATTTGGTTTCTTTCTCCTCCTGTCCTGTGTCTCTGTGTGTGTGACTGTGAAGATAGAAGAGAGAAGGCTGTTGTTGCAAGCAAAAGTAGGTTTTCAGATGTGTGAGGGCGAGAGGAGAGAGAGAGAGAGAGAGAGAGAGAGAGAGAGAGAGAGGGAGGGGTCATTATTGGCTAATTTGGTAGCCCTCGCTCGCTGCGTGGCTCTGACAAAAGGAGTGTACTAAAGTTCAACTTTTTTCCCTTGGAGGGAGAGGGCATCACATTCACAGTCACAGGGAGGAGCTAAGCTAGCCAGCCTCGATTATATACCATGCATCTTTTCAGCCTTTTGCCCTTTTCATATAAAAAACGCCAACATTAATTTACATTTGCCCTTTTCTTTATCTTTCTGCTTAATTTTTCCTTTTCAAGTCAACTTTTTCCTAATTATTTATATATATATATATTATTGGGTCAAACTTGAATGATGCGTACTGTTGAATAATTTAAAATTTATTAAAATTTACCGTAAATTAATCTGAAATCATTAATGACCTAACAATTAAATGGTACGTACTATCCAAATTTTTTTCTATATTGTTGGGTTAACTTATTATTGTTTCGTTTGTATAGAAAAAAGAGAGAGAACTTTAATCTCTATGTTATTCAATTATTATTCCTTCTCAGTTCTTTGTATTGGGGTTGTTAAAAGATAAAATGCTACGTTTTGACTTATCAATTCTCATGTTTTTGTAAAATATTTTAAATGAATAACACTGTTCTATGATCAGTCCCCTCTAAAGGATTTTTTATTTTATTTTAAAAATCAAAATTTAGAATTATATTTTAATTCCATTCAAATTGTTCCAAATAATATGGCAGTAAAATGAAAGAAACACTACAAGATGATACATACGATTAGTATGACAATCCCATTCATAGCCCAAAAGTGAAAATAAAAAACAAAAGCGTCATCTTAGTTAAAAATGCACCGCGTAAAAAAGGATGAAAATTGGGAAAGTAATGCTTTGTGAACCGAGTATAAAGCAACTCTCAAAATAATACTACACATATTCTAAGCACGGTAATGATAATAAAAATGAAAATAATAAAAAAATGGAAACAGATTCCAACAAAATAAATCCAAAGGAAATTATTACGTACGTGGAGGAAAAGGTGCAGAGGTAGTACGTACCGCCGCAGTGTGGATTTTCAGTCTTATATATGTAACTTGGCATTCACATGTAAATACTAGGTCGGATGCTTTATATTGAATCTTTGTGAGGGGTTATGGAATCGGCTAACTTTAAGTGAGAGAGTGGGGTATTGCCTTAGTACTATATAATGTTTAACACAACGAATTTTGAGTGGTTGAGATTCTCACTTGTCTCAACTTGCAATCTCAGCAGTCTAGAACTCGTAGTGTTAAACAATACGTAGTACTGAAGTTTTTTAAGAGAGAATATTGTCAAGACTTAAGATTGCTTGACATTTCTTTACAATTATATTTTATCTTTTACAAATTAACTTTAAAGTTCTCACGTATGATAAATTCTATTATTCGTACGCACAATTGTAAAGATGAAAGATAATGTGTATTGAAGAACTAATAAAAATAATCAAGGTATAAATATTTAGGATTCGTTGCTACTTAAAATTTGTATATAGCTAGCCATTAGTTTAAGTAAAAAAATTAGTTCCAGAATGCCTAATTCACGCATGTCACATGTGACGTTTTTTGTGAGTTAACAACTCACAAAATACTCGATTTTGATTTTGAAAGCTAACACGTAGCTGCATGTCTCTATTCCTCTCTTTCCATAGAACTAATAAAAATAATCAAGGTATAAAGATTTAGGATTCGTTGCTACTTAAAATTTGTATATAGCTAGCCATTAGTTTAAGTAAAAAAATTAGTTTCAGAATGCCTAATTCACGCATGTCACATGTGACGTTTTTTGTGAGTTAACAACTCACAAAATATTCGATTTTGATTTTGAAAGCTAACACGTAGCTGCATGTCTCTATTCCTCTCTGCCCATAGACTTCACCCCTACGTACCTTAACTTTTCATTCTTATTGTTTGTGAGGGCACCCTCTAATCTACATCAAGGGAATAGAAAATGTTTGAATTCGAAATGCAGTAGATTTAAGATGAAGACCCTAAAACACCAAAATAATCGACCACCCAACATCAAAACTTTACATGATGATTTAAGATACAATTCTCCCATTTGATACCCTCAAAAGTACTAGGCCGGTCCATGAAGTTATTGGGCCTAAACTTCTAGTCCAAGCCCGTCCAATAAACCCCATTATCTTTAGACAAAACGTGCCCAAGTGGAAGCTGAGTAGACAGGCCTGGCTGGCCTGGTTGGACCGGCAAAAAAGAAGATTATTTCGTCTCGTACGTTGGCCACGCGGAAAACATTGGAATAAAATAACGTATAATCTACGGAAATTTCCGTAAAAAACATTTGCTTCAGTAAAGGTCTTCGTATTCGAGGTGAGAGAGAGAGAAGGGTTGTTGCCTTGTTGGTATACTTGGCTTGGCTTTTAGGATCCTTCCTCGATTTGCCTTCTTCTTCTTCTTCTTCTTCTTCTTCTGCTTCTGCTTGCATCAGACCCCATCTTTCCTTCTTCGTCAACGTCTGCGTTCTTCTGCCTCAAGTTCTGCTCATTTCTTCTGATCTCATCACTTTTCAATCCATTGCACTCATGGCCACCACTGGGAACAAGAACATCAACGCCAAATTGGTATGTTTTTCTGCTTCTGAAAAAAGCCCTTTTCTTGAGCTTGTTTTCTGTTCAATTTCATCAAACTCTGCGATTCGGATATTGTCCTTTATTGGGTCTCTGTGATTTTGATTGGGTTTTAGGAAATTTTGTAATTTTGATCGGTTTGTCTGCGATTCAATGAGAATTGTGATGTGGGTTTGGTTTGTTTCTCATGGAATTTTTTTGGATGATCAATTGCTGCCATATTTTTGGGATATTCTGATTTGGGTGTGATTTGATTTTCAGCTGTGAGTTTGTGTGCAAATTGTGCATAATACTTAGATAATTGCGTATTTTTAGGCCAGTTTGTATTTGGGTTTATGTCTCGTTATTTATGGATTTGATTGCTTTAATTAACATAAATGATGTGGGTTAACTTTGTCTTTAAACCCTGGAAACGGTAGTCAATTACAATATTTTTTAACACTGAAATTTTGCTTTTGTTTTTCGTAGTTGTATTCTTGCTTCGTGTATTATGGTCTTGGTTTTATTTTAGCATCCTGACTGCAATGAGAAAAATGGGACTGAAAGCTTATTAGGATTCCTATCTGTTTAGACCAAAGTTATTACTCTTCTGTATTCTTGTTTATCTCGTTCTGGCTCTGATATTTTAAACCCGAGGGTCTCTGAGAACAACTGAACATACTGTGACTGGTGCAAGTCTCATAGCTTTCTCGGTATATGATATCAACATATACCACAACGCTAACTTTAATTATACGCATAAATACAAATGTAAAAGCAGAAGTCCATGTTAAAATAAAGGTTGTGCTTTATTTGAAAGATGTTCGCTAATATACTGAATTACTAATTCATTTATAAGTAGGCATTTGCAGTTTAGCATAATGTGATGTATATTCGGTTATTTGTTTACTATTATTTTTCTTTGGGTATTGCATTTCGTTATCACCAGATTGATGTTTGATGTTATGGTTCAGGTGCTTCTTGGGGATGTTGGAGCTGGGAAGTCTAGCCTGGTGTTGCGCTTTGTAAAAGGACAATTCATTGAATTTCAGGTTTGTTCTATAACCTTCAAAGGAAGCCTTTTCTTTTTGGTCCAGACCTTTACTTTTTTTTATATGATGTTACAGGAATCAACAATAGGTGCTGCCTTCTTCTCACAAACATTGGCTGTAAACGATGCAACTGTAAAATTTGAGATTTGGGATACAGCAGGTCAAGAGAGGTACCATAGTTTGGCGCCAATGTATTACAGAGGAGCTGCTGCTGCAATTATTGTGTATGATTTAACAAATCAAGTGAGTATATTCTGAAACCCATTTTTTTCCATTGTTTGAAATTTATTTCTTTGTTGATGTTGAATTTGCATTCATTCACTAGAGTTAAAGGCTTTTTAGTCATCCCTAGTTGAAGGTTGTTTTCTATTTATTTCTTTTGTGTCTCATTTTTTCGCTAATTGTTATAGTAAGTCAAATACATCTTAAATAGAAATTTAACTTTACTTCTCTTGTAGGCCTCATTTGAGCGAGCAAAAAAATGGGTTCTTGAACTCAAGTCACAAGGTATTTTTTCACTTTATTCTAGCCTGTAGGCATCCCTCTATTTAATTGATGGGACATAGTAAATTATGTGTGCTGAGTTTTGGTACTGGCTTCTTTAGTTTTGCCAATATGACGTTAATTTTTATTAATTTTATTTATTCTCTCACGACAAGGTAACCCAAACATGGTTATGGCACTAGCTGGTAATAAAGCGGATCTGGTAGAGGCCAGGAAAGTGGCAGCAGAGGTAATTCATTATTTTGTGCTTTCTTTTTTTCGTTCACTGGTTGAACTTTTATCGCTTGATTTTTCTGCCCAAAGCCTTCGTTCTTGAAAAATGAAATAGCTTTTCAAGATGATTTGAAATTTGAAAATTTAAGAACAAATGAAAATATTTTGGAAATCCTTTGTTCTTCTTATATAAAATATGCTTATATATTAGCGCTGGACAACATATTACAGTTTCATTCTTATAGTAATATCTTCCAGTTCTCTATTCTAGCTGTCTTTTTCTCCGTCTCCTTTCCTCTTTTCAATGTTGATTTTTAGTTTTGAAAGTTTGAAGCAACTAACCATATTTCCCTACACTTCTACGGACTGTAGTCCATGTAATCCAGGTTGTGTATCCCAGTTTGTGGCACTGGACTCCAGTTTTCTGAAACTAGTGTTTCGGACGTCTGACAATATGTGGGAAGAAGATATAAATAAAGTGAAACTGAAGTTTATATTTGTTTCTTTGAAGAGGTTACTTTTTTGAAAAAATGAACGAACCAAAGAAACTGTATAATAAAGTGTGGCTATTAGTGGAGCTAACTTGACTAGAATCTGTTTGTTATAACTTATGTGTGTATTCATTCTGAGTGCTGCTCGTATAATTGCTGCTGCTGTTGCAGGATGCACAATCATATGCTCAAGAGAATGGCCTTTTCTTCCTGGAAACCTCTGCAAAAACTGCAGACAATGTCAACGACATTTTCTATGAGATAGGTACTTTTATAGGGTCTTTTTGCGTCTACCCCTTTCAGTGCAATGAGTTAACTGTTAAAAAATGGATTTACGCAGGTCTTTTTGCTTAGTTGGTTTTTGTTATAATGTAATTTAGTGATCTGATTACTGTTTTCTTCTGTTTGGGGTGCAGCAAAGAGATTACCTCGAGTGCAGCCTGTGCAGAACCCTGCAGGAATGGTTCTTATGGACAGACCTTCTGAAAGGGTGGCAAGCTCGTCCTGTTGCTCATAGAGCTTCTGTGGTGCTTTCGGTCACTGCCTGCTTGGTATTTCCATAATAGTTTGCGTAACTCAGTGGAAAATGATGAATCAGCTACCGAGTTACCCATGTATGTGTACATTTTATTCAGATTTGTATATGGATGTTTTTGTTTAGTTACCTTGAACAAAGTGTGAGAAGAAGCATATGGAGATTGGTCTTTTCATGTAATGAACTGGTTACTCTCAGTTGAAAATACTCAGGTTTGGTAGTGAATAATAAGAATTCTGATTCGTTAAAATTTTAGCGGAAACTATAAACACGGTCCTCGTTTCCAGACATGGTGCAAGATTTCTGAATTGGTAGGATGATGGCAATTTTCAGCAACCATACACACACAAGTATGCTGTATAAATCACTCGAAAATTCTATTGCCAAGCATTTGTTGAGAAGAGGTACCCTGTCAAAATTTGGTTCAGATGAGTAAGATTTCGATTTTGAAATCCATAATCCATAATCCATAATCCGACGCTTCTCTAATGTAATAGAGAGATCTTTTTTTAGTTAGACTTCTATTAATGCAATGAAAGAACCATCGGTTATTGTCCAACTGGCCTAATCAACATATGCGTAATGCTCTACATTCTTACTTCCAATGCGTTCATTTCTTTACACATTATGAAAAAAAATATGCTTTTCATGTATTGCATATTGAAATGGCTTCTCAAAAGAGCTTAAACTTTTCCCAGATTTTAAAAATTAAGAGTTCTATATTATTAGTCTAACATATCGGCGTAGTCACCAATATGCTTACAACTAAATATCTTCGAAGCTGCAGATGACGCTTTTATCGCAGTGGCAGAAAACTCTGCATTCTGTGAGGTTCGATCCCCCTAACAACTAAATCAAATATCTTTGAGCCTTTTGTGCACCAGAAGAGCCATCATATGATTCATATTACAGCAATACCCAGAGATTCCTTGAAAGTTTTTTGGCACAGTATCTGTGTCTATTTATATAGTTTATTATTTTGCTGTGCCCGCATATAAACGGAATTTCACCCATCAGTTATAGAGAATATTGCTAATTTATGTTACTCCACTTCAATTTGTTCCCTTGTTACCAAGCAATTGGAATATAACCAGCTCATTTTCTTGACCAATCTAAGGCAATATATATGGCAAGATCAATTTAACAATGATTTGTAGATGCGCTCGACTCTTTGCACTCAAGTTTGAATTTCTCTCCTTGTAGATTATCTTGTAAAAAAACAAATTTAACAATAATTTAGAAAGGTACAACAATCTAACCATTTTTTTTAACAACTGGAAGATCTCGACAGATCTTAAAACCATACATGTCAAAATTTAACCTAAAAGTGATAAAACTAGAAAAATTATCCAACCAGCCAGATACAAGATTGAGAATAATAATGACCAAAATTAGCAAATCCGTAACAATCTAGCTAATTTAATTGATCATCAAACAAAAGGAACTACTAAAGAAATACATTATGCAAATATAAAAACTGCCAAGCCCTTATTATTTTGTCCGCTGAAAAGCACAACTGCATAACAGCAAGAACTACCATATCATCAACTCCCACACAGCATGGGGTTCCTTATTTTTTATGAAGTCCTTGAGAGGCTGCAGCAGAAGCACAATCCATTGGCTGAAACCCAATTCTCTCTTTCTCCAAGTCATACACAACCTCCACATTTTGTTGTTGGAAGCTCCCAAACACCCCAGCTGGCCCATAATCTCCATCATCCATTATTTGGAACAACAAGCATTTCACCACACTGGAGTTTACTGGAGCTCCCATGGCATAGAAGTGATTTCCTTGGGGCAAAGCAAGACTCACATTATTCAAGAAGTGGAAAGTGATTGGAGGAAGGAGTAGGTCATCCTGATTTGTGACACTCTTATTCATTGTGTGTGGGACTAAATAACAAAGATCAAAAGAGGTCTTTGTCTCCATTTCCTTGGCTCTTGGATATGAAATCACCGACTCGAGAACGGAGAGGAGGTTGGAGTAAAATGGCTCGGGCAAATGAGTGTAAGTGGTTCCCGAGTCAATCAGCAAGCCCCCATTGCCTTGTGAATCAAACTCTCTCAAGCTTGAGGGCACTTGTGTAACTGCACTGGCATTACCTATTGTGATG
The DNA here is from genome assembly GCA_018257905.1 of Gillenia trifoliata. Lineage (NCBI taxonomy): Eukaryota > Viridiplantae > Streptophyta > Magnoliopsida > Rosales > Rosaceae > Gillenia > Gillenia trifoliata. The sequence goes on along the minus strand of CM031080.1, from coordinate 38,790,436 downwards.
GCCTCTAGACCAATGTAGTAGTTGTTAGGGTACATGGGACTCTTCAACATTGGAGTGAATTGCAAGTTTTCTTTAGAAGAAATAGCAACATCTCCTATGACTAGTGGACTTGAAATATTAGGGTTGTTTGCATACTTGAAAGCCAAGAAGCAATGAGAGAAGCCCTTCTGTAGAAACCCTAATTGGGATGGGAGGGAAAGCGCTCCCCTACCAAACCCTGCAATCCCAATAGGCTCTCTATAGGTAGACCCAATGCACCCAAAACAAAACTTGGGAATTTCCCTAGTGACAACATTATTGGGGGTGCTACTAATTCCATGAACCCTAAGTGTGTCTCTACTAAGTGTACCTTGGACAACCCCACCGGCACCATAAGTGTAAGCAAATGAAGGGCATGGTCTAGGACATGTGCCCTTAAGAAGGTTAGCAAGTGAGCATCCGGCTATGGTGCACGGATCGATAGAGTTATCCGAGCTATGGATGTCAATGCAAAATGAGCTACCACAAAGGTCTCTAAGAGACGAAGAAGAAGCTGAAGGAGAGAAAGTGGGCATTAGTTTGTCGTTCCTATAGTCACAATCCATGCAAACAAAAGAAAGATTGCCACAAGGAACCCAAGTTAGGTCACTCCCAGTATCCATATATACTTGAATGACTTGTGGGGGTGTCCCTAAACTAAGAGATATCAAATACCCATCTCTCACTTCCCTCAGTGGCTCCATCATGTCTGACACTTGTGATGGCATCTTTTTCGAGTAAGAAGATGCTTTCGGACTTGGGAGGGAAACCCGAGAATGTGTTAGTCCAAGCACCAGGAAAGTAGAACTGGAGCGATGGCTGGCTAGGGTTTGGGTGAAATTCAAGAATGTTGCTATGGCTAGAAGGAAAAGGAGGGTGGTATTGGTGAAGGATGCCATTGGGATCAAAATTGAAGGTGCAGACAAGTGAACTTCTAGTCATATGTAGTATCTATTTATAGAGGCCATTAATTCAATGAATTGAAAAGTTGATTTTAACTCAAATTCATAGCATGTTTTAGAGAAAATCCAAAATTTGAAAATCTTCAAATAAAACTCTTTGACCAACATGTCACGTAAGCAATCAGTTTACGGTTTTAACCCGTAAGTGTGTGATTTTTTCGTACCTATTTTACCGTTCCAATTTATTGGGGGCACATGCTGATTAGGATAATACTTGGGTACTTACTAGTGAGTACCCTATATACTCACTTTAATAATTTGGCCCAATGATATTTTAACACATGTTTTATTGTTTTAAAAAATAAAACATATGCTATTTAATTTTTCTTGGGCTTTTAAAAATAAGGAACACATGTCATCTTTTGATTGTGCCAAATCAGAAAGTGAGTATATAGGGTACTCACTAGTGAGTACCCAAGTATTATCATGTTGATTAACCAAAAAGGAGAAACAATCAAGCAATTTACCTCATTAAAAAAGGGAGTAAACCAATTAATTTATAGTTAACTATGTATTCCTAATTTCCATTTTTTTTTTTCTCCTTCTACATGTCCATTTGAGTTGAATGTCCACTATCTAATGCCCAAAGACCTTGCAGCATCGAAATTTCCATCTTCTTATTCAAAATGTTCATATTCTTCTCCAAATTTCTATAAAGTTTATGCATTTTTTTACCTTGTTAATAGGACTAGAGCATCGAAATTTCCATCTTCTTCTCCTCCAAATTTCTATAAAGTTTATGCCTTTTTTTTACCTTGTTAATAGGAATCTATGGTTTTCTTTCTTTATAGCATTTTTATGTTTTTTCTAATTTTTGTGATTGGATTTTTTTAGCCTACCTAGTAGAGTGGTAATGAATGTTTGCATTTGTATGGGTGTTTTTATCCACATTTTCACGTGTATGTTTTTTTTCTTTCATTATAAATTACCGATTTAAAAGGTTTGAGTTTTGTGGTAGTCTACCTGGCAAAGAGAATATGATATTTGTTAGTTTTATTCATATTGTAGGTCATATGATCTTATAACTGTACACTCATGCATGTTTTCATCATCATATGTTGTACCTATCAACAAGGTAATATGCATGTTTTCATCATTTCTATCCGTGTTCTTCATTTTTTACCTTTTAGTTAGATAGATTATATATGTCTTATGTTCATCATAATTAAATTTTGGTTTTGATTTATGTAAGTTACGATTTTTTTTAGTGAAAAAGTTTGGAATTGAAATTCAAAATTTGAAATAATAAAGCTATTAAATCAAGGCTTTAAATATAAAAGGGGTAGAATGGTCATACAAAATAGATAATCTAGTTAGCATGTTGCTTATGCGGATTATTTTTTGAAGTGAGTTTTTTCTACAATTTACATTGTTGATTGGGTCTAAATCAAAAGACCCGTTAATTATATATATGAGCTGCATTAGGGTTCTTTCATACAGAATAACAGATGTTTATCAAGAGGTTCTAAATTAATATTGCGCGTGTGTGTGCGCTACACGCACGCACGCACATGAAGGGGTGTATAGGTATAGCATGCATGCATGCTCTGATAATACGCACACACACACCAGAAATCATAAAAAGACTGCGCATGCTTTATATATTATACACAGTTTTTTGGCCGACTAAGTAAGTTGGAACACCCGATGAGACGTTGAATTAATATCTCATGCGTTGGAATTTCTTTGCTGTTGCCAAAGTGTGAGCTTTTATTAAAAAAAATTTAGTAACAAGTTCATAAATCACCCAGAGTAGTCACAGTTCTTTGCTCATAAGAGTGGCACTCACGAATCACGATCATGCCCTGCAGATCGGGTAGGCTTCAAAAGGATTTTATGGGGTATATTAACATTATTGAAAACAAAGAATATAGAATTTGGAACACGTCAGACATGGAACCTTCTCAGCTGGAGATGACGCAACATCCTCAAACCACAGGATAATACTGACGAGGACCGATCAGCTCTTGCTTGCCATTTCCTTACTCTCACATGGTTTTTACTACCATTTCTGGAAGATTACTTGTATTATACTAATAAAATTGAATCTGTACGTGCTTAGAACATAATTACATGCCACTAAGCCCTAAACCCTAGCTGTCGCTGTACTTTACTGCATAATTTAACGGATTAAGATTGTACTCATTTCAAATGTTAATAAAATACGATATTGGAAAATGACACCATCTTGTCTGCAATTAAGTTTGCTGATATTGGCTGCTGGTCGAATGAATCTTAATTAACTACTTGCACTTTCTAATTGTTTAATTTAATTGCATGATACATGGTTCTACCTATCTAACTTTTAATTTATTAATTATAAAAAATAACGCATTATATTATCAGCTTCAAAAAGTTTTTTGTCGCATTAGCTTTCCCAAACTAATTCAGTTATGATCTGCACTATGCGGCTACAGTGCTCACTCAACACACACACACACATATATATATATATATATATATCTGTATTTTTTCATCTCATATCTATCTGTTTTCCTTTCAATTATTTTTATGCCTTCCTATTGTTCCATGTAAACAGTCATCACTTGCTAATTTGTTATGCATCCAGTCCTCCCTTGAGGTTGATAGCACCTTTCTAAAAGGGAACTAGAGTTTAAAAACTACCATATCGAACGGATTTTAATAATTGGTAGGTCGAAAACATATCTGCATTTTAAAAAAGTGCAGTTGAGCGTACCGGCAAAAAACTGGTTTATACAAAGTGAGTTGAGATATTTTACTTGTGCACTAGAAGAGCCCCAATTGATTGATAGCTTGATAGCTTTTCTATTTTTTATATGGTGGGGAAAAAAAAAGTACATGGATGCTTTTGCAATCCATCGCAGGTGCAGTGAACCTCAAAGATTTTTCCTACTTTTGTCTTCAATGCAAAGTAAATCACCAAATGATGCCAAATCAAAAATAACGACACACACACTTCCATTTTCTTGTTTTGGTACACTCTCTTTATTCTCGTTTAATTTATTTAATTTTTAAAAAAGAAATGAGCGGTGCGAAAGTTACTTTCGACGAGAAAAATGCTTTGGGTCCTTGTGCACAAGGAGTTATTCCTCTTTCATGATGCACGAGTTGCAATTTGACACGTACCACTAGCTTTTCCCTCTATGCATTAGTTTTTTATTCCACAAATATTGATTTGCACATCTCAACTTGTAAATAAGAAGCTAAGCACTGTTGCAAAACTAGTTAAAAACATTAAAGAGGTTGCTGAAACAATGCATGCAACTTTGAACCATGGGTCTTTAGTGACATAACAGTGGAGACTGGAGTCAGGAAAAAGTAGAGATCTTAGATTCGATTCCCGATTCTCCTCGTAATTTAACAACAAACTTGGAATCATATACAACAATTTTGGCCTCCAAAATGCCTCCAGTTTTGATTGCTTTTTAACCCTCCTCTGGGACTCTATCATTTATACAGTGAACAAAATAGAAGAATGCACAAGATCAGATCCATCTTAAATGGGAAGACTTTCGACTCATTTCGAACATACATATATATCCATCATTGCATCTTGGCCAATTGCTTCATCAATCCCTTGATAATCTTTCCAAACCACATCAAGTTCATTACCGCTAGCACTGATGGCACGACAAAGACCAAAAGATATCCGAAGGTGTGCATCTGGATGATCTGCAATCCAATTAAAATAATTTACAACTTGCAACAAATGACGCTCCAAATATGAAACGATGATTCATAAAAATTTCACAAAGATTGCTTTTAAGGGAACAGGTAAAGGAGAGATGTCTTGGTCCTTTTTAATTGCTTCTTTTTCCGTTTGAAGACGTAGGACCTGAGAAATGTCCAATCTTCTGGAATGGTTCAAAAATGTAAAATATTGGACTACATACGCAAGATTCGAGATTTCATCATGTTCCCCAAGAAAAGCACACCATAAGAGGAGGGTGTTGAAAATGTAAAGATACAAACTTTTTACCCCTTCTCAGAGAACTAATTTCCATAGCATGTACAAAATATAACTCAACTTTTGAAGACAGAAAGTATATAGCATGCAAAATCCAAAGCGTAGGTGGTACACATCTTCAGGGAGTTGCGACTTACCATATCATAGTGTAAATAAACATGGTAAAACATGTAACCAAACAGCAGAATTCTTGCCGCCTGCATTCCATAAAACTCCTTCAGAAAGCATGTCTAACAATGATAGTTATGCAAAATTCAGCAACTTTGAAAAAAATTATATACGCTCATGATGCTGCTCGCATCAAGACAGATGGCTAAGAAATGAGAGTTTATTTTATAAGTGAAAGTATCAGGGCAGTGTTGTTGCAACTAAACTCGATCTATCATATGAAATGTGTACAGGTAGGGCCTCAAGCCACCACCTTCAATGATCAAAAGATAATAATACAAAAGGAATTCAACTGACCAGCCATGATAAAAATATCACAATGCCGTTTAGGAGGTATGCGCTGGACCTCTTCAGACCAGCTGTATCAAGATACCTTCATGAAAACGAAAGTTTATATTAAAGATGGTAAACTATAAACTAAACACATTTGTATGTGTAAAGCTTACCATCTCATATTGATCTCTGGAGTAGTGATCTCAGAGATGAGGATCATGTATGTATAAAGTTGCCCTTCCCCAGAAAACATGGAGTATGCTACTGCAATTCCAGAAAGTGAGTGATGGAAAACCTGTAATTGGACGCCACCAAATCAAGAGTTATACAGCCGTAAACATGTGGTGAACGTTACTCGTTTCTAATAAAAGATTTGTGTATAAGCTGACTAGTGTTTTTTTTATTATTATATATTCTTTTGGAAAGAAACAAAATTTATTTTACTACCAAAAAGTCCACCAACAAAAGTAAAACCATTAAACTCTAACAACATATCTGCCAAGTGCCAACCACTACAAAGATAAGCAGAACGTATATCAAATTTCAACTACAGCCACCTCAGAAATCATAAAAGAATAACAAAAATGAAAAGCCCAAAATTCCAATGAAACCGATCACATAGAAAATGCCAAAGTCTAATACCAACTTAATTTTATATGCAATTGTTGTTACTTTTTCCGTTCACTTAACCTCTTCTTCTCTACTTTCTAGTTACCTGTCTGTGCAATTTAGCAATCACCTTATGGGACTTATTATAACCTTGGTTAATGATGCTTCTGACCCATATGTCTAGACGGTTAGAGCAGACCAATAAATTATAAACAGAATCACATATGCTGTGCTTCCAGACTAATATACAAATTGTCTTCCATGGAGAATTTACTTACATACTCCATTCCACCTAAAGAAGGATATAGCCATAAAAGCATTCCCAGATCCGCACAGAAGTACCCAACAGAGACCTGTCATAAATGATCTTAATTATGTCCCGCAGAAAAATGTCAGGAGATACCAAACAAAAGAAAGTGCATATAGATGAAACAACCCAACAAAATAAGAAGTCCAGATCACTCGTCAATCCGTGATAGATTGGCTCATGCGTTAATTTCTAACTGCTAGTCTAGGCATGGTCAAATGATATTGAAGCAAATAAGATACTGTTGGGATCTGTTCATCACTTCCTAACAGCTTAAGGTCAAATTGAAACCAACAATGATATTTATACTTGAACAATATACATGTATATACTTTGACAATAATTGAGTGGCTAATAATTTATAATAAAAATAATAATTGAAAGCACATACCCCTAATCCAAAAACAGACAGTGGTGAGCTTCGAAATGTAATAAGGCCAAGGTGCTGTTGGTCAGAAAAGAGATCGGACCAGAACACAAAGTACAAGGACAGAGCTGTGATAAAAATGGCATGAATACTGGAGATACCACTGCAAAAGTTAACTTTTCAAATTAATAAATTTACAAGTAGTGTTCCAGATGGGAAGTATATTACACAGTTGGAAAGTGGGTATCCTCACCGACTGTTCCACTCAATTCGTTGGATTTTTGTAAGACTACCATAAGCCTTAATGTAAAAGGTACTAATTAACTGGGTAAGATCATATACCTGCAATATGTAATGAGTTAATAAGGAAATAGAAAACCAAATCTACAACTTGAATGAGGCACCCTATAGCACATCTTTATTAAGAGCATACCATTTTGCACAAAATTATGCCTCCAATAATGGAAGTATATGGTATGAAGGGATCCGCTAGTAAGTAGTTTTTAACAAGAACCCCGGCCTGATTTTGGTAAGATTTGATCGCCATAACTGTCTTTGTAGACATTTCCATTGCAATATGCTAGATTAGTAGTTCTTATTTCCCTTCTTTACTCTCTCGTACTAGCTTCCCCACTTCATTTTCCTGTTTCATTTTTCCATTAGCTCACTCAAAGAGCAAGGAAGCTACCAGGATAGTAATTTATAATCACAAAACATCCACGTCTTTATCAGTATCTTTTTTCTTTGGTTACTGCTGTGAGCATCTGAGGATGACATTTAACCAGAGTAGCTTATATTAGCAGATGGGTAAACTGTAAGCAATGTGATAGCTTATGTGCTTATACTTACAAACATAATCCACAAACAAGCTACACTGCCCAACGACAAGAAATAGCCGCACAAATGCATCTTAATTTGTTAAAACTAACTTAAATAGATTTTGGGCAACAAAAACCTTCGTATAAAAACAACAGACGCAAACGAAAAGGATAAAACCAGAATTAGAAACAGATGAGATCCAAGTATGAATGTACATTAAAAAAAAAAACTCGCCGGCCGGATTAGATAGTGTAGTCATACATTGGTCAAGCACCAAGACCCTAATTTGATCTCATGACTGGCCACAAACAGTTTGATCATTTGAAAAGAAACCAAATGACTCAACCACCGAAACCAAGTGGGCATTTGAAAAGAAGTCAATGTAAAATGCAGTTACTCCATCAATACTTCCATACGGTTACAGAACAATATCAATACAAGCTCTATGCAGGAGATTTAAAAACACCATTAGAAAAAAATTGACAAAATCAAGCAGTACCCAGAAGAAACCAGAAAATGAAATCAAAAGGGAAAAACAACCTCGGATCCAGAGGCAACCACAAACACATGAGAAATCAAATGGGGTATCCAAAATCAAAACCCATCTCCACCATGAGATCAGAAACCATAATATAACCAAAAGCAGATGAAATTTCAAACAAAACCCAGAAAGCAAAAACAGAGATGCTAGCTCAGAAGCTCAGAAATCAGGAGGAGGAGGTCTTACCATGAGCATGAAGTCCATAAAAGTTAACAGCCAAAACCCCCTCCAAATCAGATGGACATTTGGGAAAACACAGAAACCCAGAAGCTAATCAATGCCAAAATCCACAAATCAGAAGGAAAAATGAAAACTTGAGGCGCAGATGCAGATGGGTAATCGAGAAAACAAATGGGCTTGAAGAATTTGTGACCAGCAATGGAGGAATGGGAATGCAAGAACCCGTGAAGGAGGAAAAAGGAAGCAAAGGGAGGGGGGGTGAAATCGATGAAAAATGTGAGTGCTTGGAATATCCAACCGAAACATGTAATAAAGTAAGCGGAGAAGGAGTTATTAGTTAAAAAAAATGAAGGAACTTGAAAAATGACAAGTGAAATTTTGGGTGGATACGTGTGAGTTTGTGCTTGGATTGCATTTTTCTTGTTATCCAAATGGGAGGGTCCAACTTCAGTGGTACGTACCATTTAATGGTACGTACTGTTAAATGGTTAAGATTTCAATGGTACTGCAAATTAATCTGAACCATTCAATAGTCGTACCATTGAATGGTACGTACCACTCAAGATTTTTCCCAAATGGGATAGGGGAGTGAGAAATGAGAAATGAAAATAATGTGTTTGGCTCATTAGCTATTTGGATTCTGGAGTTTATTTTTATTAGTATTTTTTGCTAATATTTGGATTTTTTTATTAACATGGAGAGAATCGAATTCATAACTTGTTTCAAATATTGGAAAGAGAAAGTGAATTATTATTGGCACTCTAAAAATTTATTTGTACACTCTTCGTAAGGGTATTTTTTTTCTAAATATAAAAAATTTAGACTGTACGATTAAATTTTTGGAATATCAATAACAATTTTCAAGAGAAATACCATTAAACTAATGGTAAATTGGTCTAATATTTTGGATGTTAGAGTTTGTTTGGAGAAATGCAAGATATTTACAAAGGACAAAACAAGTATTTTTTTGTGTGTAGTGGACTTTTGTAGTGGCATATCAAGTGAAGGTAAACTATTGCACTTATCAGTCACTTATAGGTATGAAATGATAGGTTGATGATACAATTCGGATGCCATGTCTTAATAATTTAAAGTTATTTTTGTTTTATAATGTATAATTTTTATTTGATTTTTTTTCTAAGTTATATTATACATTTTTTGTTTATTTTAATCTTAGGTATATCATTGTATACTAACATGGTGTGTCTAAGACTCCAAAGTTTAGCCAAAAATGTTAATTTATTATCTTATGTTGTTGCTGCTACAGTTCCTAATATTCCATCACCAACCCGATCCTACCCCAATTATTATGCTTGTTGCACCATTTATCATTTCTTAGCTATATTATCTATCATGACTACTTCCTGATTTGACCCAAAAATAAAATAAAATTCATGACTACTTCCAGCAATAGTATTTTACAGTGTTACAATTGTTCTGTTAATTTCGACTTACACTAATTAGATTAGGCACTTCATTATAGGCCAAAAGCATAAGAATCTCACATGCAAATTTAGACAAAATAGAGCTAAATGTAACGTATTTTAGTCGAACATTTCAATCTAATTTCAATTAGTTACAATTAACTAAAATTATTCATTTTTGACATTTGGTTGCAGAAATAATTAGTTTTTAGTATGTCGTCATTATATCATCGTTACGTGGTCGTTATGTCATTGTTGTGTCGTAGATATATAATCAATATGTCGTCATTATTAAAAAAATAATCATTTCTGCAAAGAAAATGTCAGAAAAGATCATTTCAGCTAATTTCCCTTTAAATAATAAAAAGAGAGAATCAAACTTAATTGAATATACTGGTCTAGCCAATTTATTACGCTTTGCAAGAATAAATACTTCATCATCATAGATAGGACGAATCAGATGGCAATCATTACTATGAGTGGACCTTAATTAAGCTTATACTATGTTATATAAAGGAGATAATCCATGGTTGGGAACTTGGCCGGTTGAGGCCATGCTGCTGCATCATGCATGGGGCAGCAGCAGATAGCAGTTTTAAGTAAAACTTGGCTTTTAGTTCAAGTTTCTACTTTTTCAACAACTTTGTTGCCCAGTGAACTCGTACTCTTCCTCTATCCATGGGCGAGACTCTATCCAGATCTATGGATCTCTCCAGCATCAAAGCGAGACCCCATCAAAATCTGTCACTTGTTGGGCGATGCCTTCTTTTCTATGAGCGCCCCACCATTGAATGATGAACTTTGCTTCCTTTCCTTGTAAATTTGGATTCATAACTGAAAGAAAGAGGATGAGGAATTGCCGTGGTGGGGTTTGGTGTTTTTGGCGTGTAAGAGAGCAAATATGGTGGTGGTTATGACTCATAAGGAGTGTCACTACAACAAAAAGGGTGCTGATTTCTATTTTTTTTTCTTCATTTATTGGTTTGGGTTATATTGGAGTCGAACCCTAAACCTGGCCTACTCTAATTACCATACTCACCCAACAAGCGTACGTGCGGATGTTGATTCAGCGGTAATGTGTTTGCTAAGAGAAATTTCTATAAATATACGAGGGTAAGTAAGTTTAATGCATTTATATAGTCCGTGCGATTAATATGCACTTCATAACTTGAAGCTTGGTGATGATGTTGATGATAGTTCTCCTGAGGAGAACCGAAACTGATCATCAGATGGTTAAGAAACTCAACTTAATTTAGACCTGATGATATCATGTCCAATAGAACATAAAACACCTTGCTAATTCTGGAGATCGAGGATAATTAAGTATAGTTAATTAGAGTGGCGGAACCAACTTTTGAACATGGGATGTGCTTATGCTAGTAGAAGTTTTTCTAGCTTTATGCCAGTGTTGTGAATTTAACAATCAAATTATTAAAAAAAAACTCTCAAATAAAAATGTCACATTTAACTTTTATAGTGAAATTATAAGTTTGAAAACTTTATTTTGTTATTGGAAAATGATTTTTGCATGTACTATTTTTTATTCTCACACAAATTATGTGTAATGTCTGTTTTTGATTTTTTGATTTATTTATTCAATCCAAGAATTAAAATAAACAAGAGTGTCTATGACCAGAAAAAAGTACATGAAAATCACTTTTCTTGTTATTACACAATTAGGAAGTTTCAAAAAACTTTAATTTAGTTTCGAGATAAGACCCTTTAACAAAAATCTTGAGTGATACGTAGCATTCAATGGTCCGCCTATTGAATAGTTTCAAATTAATTTGCAGTGGGTCCCAAATGAATATTGAGTCATTCAATGATCAGACCATTGAATGGTACGTACCATGCAAGTTTAACCCGACACTTTATGAATTTTCTAGTAATGCAAAGCTCAAGTAGGGTTAGGAGTATTTGCTCCGCACTGGAGATCACTAGTTTTGTTTCCCCCTTCTGTAGTTTGTGCTTATGGGTTCCAAAAGCATTTTAAGTGCTAGTTATGTGCTTATGGCAAGAAGTACTTAAAGTGCTTTTCCAGTATTCAATTACATTTTGACTAAAAATTGGTTTCAAAAGCACTTTCATAAAAAACGCATTCAGTCATTTTAAAAGCACTTTCAAATGAGCCATAAATAAATAAATAAAATATTTGAAAAAATAAATAAATAAGAGGCGGCTAAAACCCCCAAATCCTAGGGTTTATGATAATGGCAGAAACAGAGGCACACCCCATCTTCGCTTCTCTGGAAAACACAGACAGGATATAACGAAAGGAACAATGGGGACTTAAATCTTAAATCCCGAGAGGATTCATCCAATCCAAGGTAACCTCTCTCTCTCTCTCTCTCTCTCTCTATGTTGTATGCCTCCTTCCCCACTTTCCATGTTAATGAATAGAATCCAAAACGGGGTATCGAAAATGATTGCCCAACTCAAACACCATGTACCCTTCTCTCCTGTAGTTTTTGAAAGAACCACTTCTGTGCGAAACCCATCTTTCGTTTCGCTTAAAAATCGATCCTTTTGGGGTTCTAGGATTGCCCATTTTGTAAAGGCCTCACTCATGGAGTCCACGCAATCCGATTCTCCAGTTGCGAATCGGGTTTCTCGAAATGCTAGAACCGAGGCTCAGGAAGCCCTTTTTGATTACCTGCATTCTACTCGAACCTTCGCCTTTACGGATGCAGAGCATATTAGCAAGAACTCCCCAATTTTTCTTCAGAATTTGCTCTCCAAGATAGCTTCTGAGAAAGATGTTGCACATTCTTTAACCCGGTTTTTACGCTACAATCCCATCAACGAGTTTGAACCCTTCTTTGAGAGCTTGGGTTTGAGCCCGTCTGAGCTCCAATCGCTGCTACCGCGGCATTTGATGTTTCTGAGTGATGATCATGTTATGGTTGATAATGTTCATGCTTTATGCGACTACGGAATCCCCCGTGGGAACATTGGTAAAATGTACAAGGAGGCAAGAGAGATATTTGGATATGACTATGGAGTGTTGGCTTCAAAGCTTCAAGCTTGTGAAAATTTGGGGTTAAGCATACCAACAGTTATTAAGCTTGTTAGTTGTTGCCCGTTGCTTTTGGTTGGGGGCGTTCATAGCGACTTTGTTCAGGTTCACGAAAAATTGAAGCGTATAGGCCTCGGAATGGATTGGATTGGAAGGTATGCATCACATAACGGCACGTACAACTGGAACAGAATGCTGGATACAATGGATTTTCTCGATAGTGTGGGTTATACAGAGGAGCAAATGTGTGCTTTGTTTAAAAGAAATCCTGCGTTGCTGTTACAAGGTTCTGGGAAGAATGTGTATGTATTGTTTGGCCGGTTACTCAAATTGGGTCTCGGGATGGATGAGGTTTATTCGTTGTTTATGCGAAACCCGCAGGTCTTGTCCGTTAAGTGCACGAAAAATCTTTTGCTGGCTGTGGATTTTCTGTTTGAGATTGGAATGGGGACAGAAGAGATAGCAGACATTGTAGCCGATGACATCGAATTTCTGAGTTCGTCTAGTTTGAAAAGGCCTAAGACTTTATGCAAAGACTTGAAGGTCAAAAGAGTCGGTCTGCTCCAACTTATAAAGGAAGATCCACACAAGGTGTTGAGATTGGCTTCAAAGTCCAAAGGTAAAACCATCAAGCAAGTAATATCCCCAGTTCCTAGTAATCATCTCGAGAAAACATCCTTCTTGTTGCGATTGGGATACACCGAAAACTCAGATGAGATGGTGAAAGCTCTGAAAAAATTCAGAGGCAGAGGGGACCAACTACAGGAGAGATTTGATTGCCTGGTTCAAGCTGGATTGGACTGCAATGTGGTATCAAACATCATTAAACAAGCTCCTAACGTTCTTAACCAGAGCAAAGATGTGCTTGAAAAGAAGATCAGTTGCCTAACAAACAGTTTAAATTATCGGCTCGATTCTCTGGTGGCATTCCCGGCTTATTTATGTTACGATACGGAGAGAATTAATCTCCGATTCTCAATGTATTTGTGGCTTAAGGAGAAAGGTGCAGCCAAGCCTATGTTGTCCTTGAGCACTCTCCTTGCATGTTCAGATGCTCGATTTGTAAAATATTTCGTAGATGTGCATCCTGAAGGTCCAGCCATTTGGGAAAGTTTAAAATCGCAAAAAGGCTAAGAATTTCATCCTTCAAATCTTGTACGTTACAAATCCCGTCTTGTATACTAAATACGCTTTGCTGATTCAGTTTTTCTTTTCGGCCTGAAGGCCTCGCTAATTCTTTCAAACTCAGTGTATCGAACACTTTCATATACATTCATTCATTTGAATTTCTGTTCAACTTCTGCTTTATTTGGTTATATGCTCTTGGTTCGCATGGCGCTCAATATGCGGCTTATGATTAGGTACAATTTACATGCCTTCACAATTTTCTAACCTTTGGATTTGCACCAACTTTTTTCGGAGGCGATGAGGAGGATGACGAAGACAACCCGGAGAGGTTCTTATCGGCTTTGTCCTTGTCAAATGCCTTTTGTACTTCCTCCTTAAGCTCCAAGAAACGCGCCCTCTTTATTTTCTGCTCGTCAGTGGTGCCCGTCTCAAGGAAGCACAAATCAGGAAGGTCGACCTGAATGAACTTATCGAGGACTTCCGAGCAATGTGGAAAATAGTATCGACCCATACTGACTGCCACAGTAGAACACGAATGCTTAAAAGAGAAAAAAAACGATGATACCACAAGTACTTTTAACTAGCAGATTGCTGTTGTGGTTCAACTTTTGATATCTTGTAGAGTGTAAAAATAACTTCCTTAGTTTCATTTCGTGCCTCATGTTACGCAAGGCGTGTCGAGTTGGTTAGGAATATTGTTAACTTGGCTGATGTGTCATAGGATCATTGGTTTTTTGGTTTGTTCCCCATGTTCCACATCAGCCAAGTTACTGATTTCCTAACCGCCTTGACCCTTGACGGAATGGGGTAACACGAGACAACTGAAGCATAGGGGAAAAGCCGTACAGTTGTAAGTTCTCGCGGCGCCGGGGGGTGGGGTTGGAGATTTTCGTCAAAGCATGTAAAATAAATAAGCCCAAAAAAAGGATCAACCAACACTCTGCAATTCAACCACAATAATTGATCTGAGAGGCAAAAGCATGATACCTGTTTTCACAAGGGATTCCAACCTAGAAAGGAGTCTTTTGTTCTGCACAGTGGGAGTCTCATTCAAATCAACCTCCATCAAATTCCCACTTGATCCTTTCAATGAAGAGATCCCGGTAAACTCAGACGTTGCGTCCGCATGAGCAATGGCCATGGCCAGCTTGGCTTCAGCAGGGAATAACAATCGGGCGAATGCCACTGCATAAATAATGCACTTCAGATTCAGGCCTTATCTAACAGGTGAAGGATATCACGTCAGATACTTGACGCACGTTAAACCAATCAAAAGATGAAACATGAAACGCGAAAGGTTGAGATTCAAGTGTTTCTGGAGAAAAAGGATACTGACTATGATCTGCCACTACAACGCCTTTACTAATCAAATTGAGAGTGTCTTGGAAATGTTACCTCGATTCTCCAGTTTGAGCAATCTCATGTGCAGATCATTGGGCGTTATTTGGGAAGATATAGATGCCTCTCCAGCCATTGGATTCCTCAGCATTTCTCTCTCTAGAACATCAATGCAAATTCGGTCTTTGTTTGCTTCTTGCCCCTGCTCTGTTTTTGTATGATAATCCTTTGGCCTTGTCAACCTCCGGCAAATACTAACAGCGCTCTCACCTTCTAAGGTCGGCTCTGATGCACGAGCGCCATTAGACAGAAGCAATATTATAATTGATGGCTCTTTGCGCATCACAGCAATGTGAAGCACTGTAAAACCCCGGGAATCCCGGAGGTTAACATCAGCCAGGCCCAGACCAAGCACTTGAGTCACAACTTTAGGATCGCAGTAAGCTGCAGCATAATGGAGCGCACTGGCTTCATCTAAGGTTACATCAGACTCGGTTAAAAGAAGTTTCATAAGTTCAACATCGTCCGAGTCCAGTGCCTTGTGTATTCTCTTGATTCTCTTTTCACGCAGGGGGTCCACAACTGGCATATTTGGATCACAGTATTGCTGAGAACTGCGGCGAAGAGTTATAATTTTCTCCACAACCTCATCCGGAAGTCTCTTCTCAAGAGAGATGCTGTCAAGATCCGAGTGTGCTACTCTCTCTATACACTGATCAACGAGCTGACTTAACTGGCACTGAAAAGCGACCACGAGGATTGGGATAACATCATCCGCCACAGCTTTCACAACAAAATCAAGGAGCTGCCGCTGCCAATACATAGAGAACCGAATCAGGACAACCTTCCATTTTTCATACCAAATCAACGAGTGATATCTTTCTAACAAGTCGGATAGAAGTTGACCGGAAAAGGAAACGCAATACTAAATTTAGCCAAAACAACCTCTGCCCCTGCCACTACATGAGTGTAATGTTTAAGGAAAATTACTTTGCTTAGTCTTAAACAAAGTGCGGTCGTGCATTTCTGTGTCCCTCGTTAAGGGACACACAACTCAGAGCTCGAAAGACAAAACTGTGGCACCTGCAATTGCTAATTGCTAAAGTTGACTAATTTCTCAATGTGATAAAAATGCTTGATCAGAAATTCAGAAAGCAAAGAACACCAACCAACCTGCAATACCAAAACCAGATCCGGCGTTCCGAAAACCCAAGAGGCACACATCAACTCCAAACAAAAATCAATGGCGGGTCGACAAGCTTCATGGCCGCACACATTGTGAACGCAGCTCGAAACCTCCACCGGAAAAGCCTTCACCTTTGCAGAATACACAAACCCCAAGAAAACCACAAACGCTTCATAACCCACATGCCCAAATGGCAGCAAATCACTCATGCAGTACTTGGGTTTTCCTTCTTTTTCGGAATCCCCCTTTTCCCGCCTGAACAGCTCCGCGAAAAACTCGCTCCTCGAAGCTAAAATGCATCGGTGGACGGCAACGGGAACGCCCTCCACTGTGATTTCGGCGTCGCTGTAGTCGCCGCCGGAGTCGGCCAGGAGCCCGCCCAAATTGGAGCTGAGGTTGGTCAGGGTGGTGAGTAACTCGGGGGTGGGCGGCGGTGGGTCGGAGGCGGAGGCGGAGGAGGAGGAGTTGGGGGTTATTGAGCCGTTGGATACGTGGGAAGAGGAGGTGAGGCTCAAGGAGGAAGATGGGTCGGATGAATTAGCCATTAATTAATCTGGGTTAGATTTACACATGGAGGTTAATTAGATTGATCAGGAGGATCAAAGCGTGATGATTGATGGATCACATAATCCAGGAGGTTGAAGATGTTAGTACGCAAATAGTCAACGTAGTTTGGTGACGATTATGCTTGAACGTTGCTCGCGTGGTTTCAACGTTTACTAAGCTCCTGGGTTTAAGCCTAACCAGTGACACAAGTGAGGAAACATGTTAGAATTAGAGTACGTTTTTTTTTAATACAACTGATATTTCTAATTCAAACTACACTAGAAATTAAATCTGAGATGCACAGGGTTGGATAATAAGACTTTAACCATTAAGACAATTCATCACTCTATTTAAGAAGAGATCTGTCCTATCCATTAGACAATGGACGCTTTTTATTCCAGTTTTCCTATTTCTTGTTCGGAAAAATAGTTAAAACAATTGTTGAAATTCCGTATTCAAGTCAATGATGCATTACATTAATTATATTCATAATTTTTTTTTAATAAAATAATAAAAATATCAATTTATTTATTTATTTTTCAATCCATCACTTGCAATTATAATAGGTTAAGGTGCAGGTTCTACTAAAAATGTTATCCAATTAGTGTAACCGAGGACTGATGTGCACAGCACATGCAAAATATATGCCTCATTTGAAATTTGTAATTTTTAATATAGAAAAGTATATTGGTTAAATCCTGATTATTGAATTTTAATTAAAATTTAAAGGCCAAAGTCTAGATAAATAAAATTCAACATAAAATTTTAGGGAGTTTTAATGAAAAGTTTTTAAGATTAAAAAAAAATTTAATTATAAACACTCAATAACAATTTATTAATAATAATGAAAAAAAAAGGCGATCACATTTTTGTATATAAGTTGAAGTTTAGTGGTGGTATTGTAATTAAGTTGAAGTTAAAAAAAAGACGAGGTGATATTTTGTAAATAAGTTGAAGTTAAGGATGCAGTGACATTTTTGTAAATAAATTGAACTTTGATGGTATCGACTGTTTATGCACTATTAGGTCAACTATTTATACACAATAGTTGACCTAATAGTGCATAAACAGTCGATGCCTGTGTATAAACAGTTGACCTAATTGTATATAAATAGTCAGTGTCACCAAAATTCAACTCATTTACTAAAATACCACCGTCTTTTTTTTTATTTTTTTATTTGTTGTCTTTATTATTAATAAAATATTATTATGTGTTTATAATTAATACATTGTTTGAATGGTTATCATTATTACTAATAAATTATTATTAGGTATTTATAATTAATATTTTGTTTGTACATAGACATTTCGATACTTTTCTATATAATTTAACTCAAAGAAATGTTCCGAGCACGCATGCAGATGTCCAAAAGACATGACGTCATAAAAGTCCGTAAAGTCAAAGATTAGATCCTTCCAATTTTTATATATTCACTTTTTTGTTGGTTAAAATACCACCTTGTTTCTCCTAAATAGGAGTTGCAAATTCTTCCATGCTCAGCGTATTGAAATTGAATACTTCATACACAGTTCGTTAAGAGCATTCTTCCTCAAACCCGAAGTTTCGAGTTCAAAAACTCGCTGAGAGAGATTTAAAAGAAAGTTAAAAGGTAAATTTTCATTGATCAAATATCCCTACTATTCAAAACCATCCTCTACAGAATTACAAAATTAGGATACTTGCTAGTTTGTGCAGTTAACAGAGCAATTCACATCGGCGAAGATTTTACCGATCCGCCAACACTTTTCTACGCTCTCGTCACTCGTCAGTAACCTTGAAAAAAATTGTTCGTACTTCAAACTTCGAAGGCTTATTAGATACAAATTTACACGCCTTCACGATTTCCTAACCTTTTGATTTGCACCAAATTTTTTCGGAGATGAAGTGGAGGATGATGAAGACAGTCCAGAGAGGTTAAACTCGGCCTTGTCCTTGTTAAATGCTTTTTGTACTTCCTCCTTGAGCTCCATGAAACGCATCCTCTTTACCTTCTGCTCGTCAGAGGAGCCCGACTCGAGGTAAAACAAATCAGGAAGGTCGTCCTCGATGAACTTGTCCAGGACTTCCGAGCAATGAGGGAAATAGCATCTACCCAAACGAACTGCCACAATACGACAACGCTTAGAACAAATGACTAAATATTATGTAATTCAACCGCAATAACAGATAAAAGCATGCGTTTATGATTTACCTGTTTTCATAAGGGCTTCCAACCTAGAATGGAGTCTTTTGTTCTGCACTGTGGGGGTCTCATTTAAATCAACCTCCATCAGATTCCCGCTTGAGCCCTTCGATGATGATGGCACAGAAAACTCAGGCGTCGTCTCGGCATGGGCAATGACCATGGCTAGCTTGGCCTCCGCTGGAAATAACAATCGGGCAAATGCCACTGCAATAACAGGTGAAAGATGTCACGCCAGAGACTCAGAGGCACACTAAACCAATAGAAAGAAGAAATATGAAAAGGAGAAGGGTTGAAATTCAGGTGTTAATATAAGAAGACTACATATCTACAACCAACATTTATCAAGAGATCTTTGCAAGATAAAATTGGAAGAATACAATAGCCTGGATAATGCTATTTGTCTTGCAAGATATGTCGACCATTCGTTGATATATGCCATACGAAGGGTAGTGGACAAACCAAAAATGTCGACCATTAGTTAACAAAAAAATATAACTCTTTTTTGGTAACACTGTGGTTCAGGAAAAAAATATAACCTCCACCAAGAGAGTAATTAACAAAAGATAAATTAATAATTCATTGATTTAAGCTCAACGCAAAAAATCCCTTCCCTTTTGCGAAAAAAAATGAAAAGTTTCTCGAGACAAAGCTACTGACTATGACTTGCCAACACTAAGCCTATGCTAATCACACTGAGAAGGAATGCTACCTCTGTTCTCCAGGTTCAGCAACTCCATGTGCAGATCATCAGGCATTATTTGGGAAGATATAGATGCATCTCCAGCCATTGGATTCCGCCGCATTTCCCTCTCTAGAACATCAATGCATATTCGGTCTTTGTTTGCTTCTTGCCCCTGCTCAGTTTTTGAATGGTAATCCTTTGGTCTCGTCAACCTCCGGCAAATACTAACAGCACTCTGACCATCTGATGTCAGCTCCGATGCACGAGCTCCTTTAGTGAGAAGCAACACGATAATTGATGGCTCTTTGCGCATGACAGCAACGTGAAGCACTGTATAACCCCGAGAATTCTGGAGGTTAACATCAGCGAGGCCTAGAGCAAGCACTTCAGTCACAACCTTAGGATCGCAGTAAGCTGCAGCATAATGCAGAGCATTTGCTTCATCTAAGGTTATATTAGACTCCGTTAAAAGAAGTTTCACAAGTTCAACATCATCCGAGTCCAAAGCCTTATGTATTCTCCGGATTCTCTTTTCATGCAAGGGATCCACAGGTGGCAAGTTTGGGTCACGGTCCTGCTGAGAATTGCGGCGAAGAATTTTGATTTTCTTCACAACCTCGTCAGGAAGTCCTTTCTCAAGAGAGATGTCATCAATATCTGATCGTGCCACTCTCTCTATACACTGAGCGATGAGCTGATTCAACTGACAATGGAAAGCAACCACGAGAATTGGGATAACATTGTCTGGCAGAGATTTCCCAACAAAATTAAGAAGGCGCCGCTGCCAACGCATAGACAATCAAATCAGAACTATTTTTCATTGTTATCATAACATTCATAAGTAAGTTGGATACAAATTGCCCCCCGACCGCCCAAAAAAATAAATATATATTGATTTACGAATTCATGAACTCATAGAGTTAGAGTAACTGATAAAAATCTGCTCAGAAAATTCAGCATAACAGAACACCAACCTCGAATATCGAAACCAGATCGGGCATTTGGAAAATGGAAGCGGCGTACATCAATTCCACAACGAAAGTAATAGCAGGTCTACATGCGTCATGGGCACATACATTGTGAACGCAGGTTGACACCTCCACGGGCGAAGGCTTAAGCTTCCCGGTATACACATAGCTTAAGAAAACCAAGAAGGCTTCATATCCAACATCGCCATAAGGCAGCAAATCACTCATACAGTAGTTTGGCCTGCCTTCCTTTCCAGAAGACCCCTTTTCTCGCTTGAATAGCTCGCGAAAAAAAGGACTCCTCGAAGCCAATATGCATCGGTGTACGCCAACAGGAATCCCCTCAACTACGATATCAGCATCACTGTAATCGCAGCCAGGATCAACCAACAGCTGCTCCAAGCTAGAACTAAGCTTGGACAAGCTGATGACTTCAAGGCTTGGCACCGATTCGGAGCCTGAACACGATACGTTGTGGCTTATTGAACCATTTGATAAATGGGATGATGATGTAAAGCTCAAAGAGGATGATGGTTCAGCTGAATAAGCCATTATTTAACAGACCACTAAATAAACTAACCAAAAGGGGATGATCCAATATGATCACAAATTAAAAACTTACAACTTTTAACACTAAAAAAAATACAAAACTTTGACAAATTGGGATTTTTGCATTGAAATGACATGAACATAATAGGAACACAAGATTTTTGAGCAAAATAAGTGCCTAAACACTGACAATTAGGAAAATATTGGATTAATTAAAACTGCTAAGTTCAAGCTTCCAAATTGGAATCACAGACAAAATCTAAAATACAAAACCAGAATATTGGACCTAATTACAGCAATATAAACCAATTTTTGCATCCAATATATTATATGACGTAATTTTAATACTGCACAAACAGAAACGATTGCAGATTCACCCAAAAGAGTTGTATGAAAACTAATCAAAAAAATTTACACGTATTATTATTGACTTCTGCTACAAGTAGTAGTTTTCCTATCAAATCCCACCTGAATTTCAAAACCCAGAAGAAGATAAACAAATTAAAACAACATCAAAAGGGCTAATCTCAGGAAAATTGCAGCAAACCCAAAATTTCCCAAAACAAGAAGAAGCAAACTTTCAACCATATCAACCAGAAGAACACTCGCAGATATCAAATCCCAAGATTTGCAGAGGGGACAGAGAGGTGGGGAGCCAAAAGGGTAGGATTCAATTCAGAGAAAACAGAGTCAGAAAGTACAGAGAGAGAGAGCAAGCTTTTTTCTGTGTTTTTTCAGAGAGAGAGAGAGAGAGAGAGCGAGGAGGTGAGAAATTTCGTTAGGGGGAGATGAAGTCGCTTTGGTGACGATTGAGATGGCATCAGCAATCCCAGCTGGGGTGAGGTGACGCAGACAGTGTCGTCATCCATTCGGTGTAAATTAATGGAAGTGTTTTGTTTTTGTCTGCAAATTGCAAAAATTGCAGTGTGGAAAATGGGAAAGCCATCGTAGGCACAGTAGTTTATTCTTTGGGTTAATCTTTCGCTTTCGTTTGTGAAATGGGAGAGAGAGAGAGAGGGGCAAAAGGTTAAAGACCGATTTGGTGTCGGGTCGGCCATAGTTGCCATACCTTGTGATTCAAAAGCAAAGATGTCATCTTTTTAATTTAATTTAAAAAAGCTAGGAGGATGATAAGCCTCGGCATTTTTTTGACTAGTTCCATGAGATGATCGGCTGAAATACAACTTTGTTCTTTTGACAATTTACTGTACAAATGCTATTTACTTACGTCATTACAACAATTTTGACAAAAAAAATCACCTGGCCTCTTATTACTAATGGATTAGAAGTAAGAATTTGAGTTTACAAGAAAGTTTATGAGAACAAATCGTCTAATCTTAGGGGTTATGAAACGACGAAAATTGTCACTAAAAATGACCCTCGTGTTCAACGTGTGATGTTTTCTTATAAATTTTTTTATAAAAACTAATAGAGTTTATCATCCAAACTATAAGTAGAGAGATGATAAATTGTAGCAAAAGAAACATTCTTTCTACCATATATATTGGGGAAGGGAAAAAAGGAAAAGGCTTCTTTCCTCACGGTAGAGGTCGATCCCCTATCACCTTCGGTGCTTCTTAGTAATTTTTTTTTTTCAAAATACTCAGTTTTCAAAAGGTAATTTACATATTACAATATAAATGAAGAAAATAATATATTTTTTCGTATCTCTTCACTTGTATTATAACATGTGGAGGTGATGAACTCGTTTCATGTAACTTCTTTTCCTTTCCTCGGCCTTTAGAGCTAGTTGATAGGCCACTTTCCACATCTGGTGTTTGCACGTAGCCCTACATGCTATATATGTGTAGTATTATGAAATCTTTTAAATGTGATAGGCAAACAATTGGGTGAAAAAAAAATGTTAAGAAAAATAGTAATAAAATGCTTCTTTCGCTGATTCGTTATTCATTTCACTTCCATGACACACCCCGACCTGGATGTACAAGTGAACACCCAAAAGTCGGGTGTGCTGGTCGACACCTCGTGAGGTGACGAAAGCCATTTAGAAGAATTGAAGAATAAATAAACAAACCGAAGTAAAATAAGCTCAGAGTGCACGAAAGTGTGCGGGCGGAAAGAAATAATAAAATAATGAGTTGTAAACAGAGTAGAGGATACAAAATAATTACAAGTGTAGAGATTCCCTACATTGTCATACCACCGCGTCTCGACGTCGATAGCTCTAAGCCAACTAATCCTGGAGAGGCGCAAAGCATAAAACGGTGAGTGGGTCAAAAAGCAAAGTTTGATAAAACCTTTGTTTTCAAGAGTATACTAACCCCTCGCTGGAAAACAAGTATAGTTTTTGAAAACACGCCATACTCTTTGGCATGAACCTCAAAATACTATAATAAAAATATACGGGTACTCCCCGATAATGATTACTAACATGCTCACCCATATGTAAACACACAAGCCCAAGTAGCTAAACTACGAGGAACAGGCTAGGTATAATAGTAATACGCTGAGTACTACAATGACGCGAGTCTAACGCTAAGCGTTGTGCACAAAGTGTGTCACACAAGTTCGAGTTGCCTAATGCAACCTAGAACAGGCTAGTACCTACAATGGATCCAAAGCTGCGTAGCGGTACTAGTAGTGACTACTCCAAACGTCAAGGCTAGTCTTGGCCACAAGACTGAGTACTAATACCTGGGGTGTTATACATCTACTGATGAGCAACATTATAAAACATGTATGGCAATATAATACAAATGTTCTACCTCCAACAAACGTATATGATATGAGTTATGCTAACAGTTTGAAGAAAGCATTGAAAAACCATACGTACATATACATTTATCAAAACAAAGACCCACTCACTTACCTGTAGGTAGCCGGGTCGTAGCCCCCCGTCTTGGGTAGCCCCGGTAGTCCTCTAGATAGGTCTCACCTATATGAGATATTACTGTAATATGATTAAACTCATAAAGGTCACTAATTAACTAATTAATTACACCTATCTCTTGTTTGCTCAATACGGAGGTCCAAAACACCTCGAAAAATATCGTGCGTATTGCCCTTAGGTAGTACGCGTCGTCACGAGTCGTCTCGCGAAGACGAAATCGAAAAATGAGGCTCCACGCGCCCCTACGCGCGGCTCACGCGCGAGTCAGCCGAGCCGGTCAACGCTGACGTCAGCGCCGACATGGACCGGTTGCTGACGTCAGCGCCGGACTGAACCGGTTTGCTGACGTCATCGCTAACGTCACCCGGGCCAGTCTGGACCGGTTTGCTGACGTCATTGCTGATGTTAGCGCTGGTCATCCCTGACGATTTTTCAGTCGCTGTCGCCGAAAACTGGGTTTTTAATGCCGAAAACTTCAAATTGCTATATCTCACTCATTTCAAGGCCAAATTGCACGATTCAAGTACCAAAATGAAGCTGGGAACAAGGAGAATAAGATTGTACCATTTTGGGGGCCAAAAACTGGCCGGAAAAAGGAGAAGAAGCCACGGGTCCAAAAGGTCGATCTCCAGTTCGTTGATTCTAGTCTGTTCCCAAGCTTGCAGGTTCATATTAAGGCACTAGGGATCACCAGGAAGTGAATGGTGATCCAATCGAGGCGGATTAGGGTCGGTATCACCGAGAAACTCGTTGGAAAAACGATCAAGCCTCGTCGGAGTTCATGGAACCCGGGGTAGCTGGGTTTGCAGGTCTCAACTGGGTTGTTTTTGCTGAGTTGGGGTTGTTCAGGATGGTGGTTTGCCAAGGAGGGTGGCAGAGCCACCAGGTTCGGTGTGGTCGGGGGAGAAGCCACGGTGAGGAAGAGGGGTTTGTGTGTTTTTGCAGAGGAAAGAGCACGGGAGAGGAGAGTGACAGTGAGTCAAACAGACAAGGGGACAAGGCCATATGGGCCAACAGAAAGGTTGGGCCCCAGCCCAACAACCCAAACAGTCCAAAGTAAAAATACGGGAAACGTCGGTAATCCAACGTCCGTATAATATTCGTTCGGACTCCGAATGACGTCCCGCTTGCGTCCACGAATTCGTAACGACGAGCACGACAAGAAAATAAAAAGGGAAGGGTCGTACGAGTTACGACGCAAAAGTCAACCAAGGGCATTTTCGTCATTTCCCACTTTCGGAAGTAAAATATTTCTATTTTTCAAAACGGGCTGTAACATCCACGTTTTTCTTACCCTCTCACAAAAGTTAAGAAAGAAAAAAAAATACTTTACATATTCTTAAACTACTCCAAAACTAAAACCTTACAAAATTTTTGTTTTCAAGATTTGAATGGACTTCCAAATCTTACGTAATCGAGATAGATACTAGTTTTACAATATGATCACTATATTTTTTCTTCGTTACCTCTCCTCTATAGAAAGATGGGATTGACTATAGTGCTCGTAAGTATTGGATGTTCACACCGATCTCACCCTCCTTCCTCCCTCTCTCCTCTCTCCTCCCTCCTCCCTCCTTCCTCCTTTTAACGGTGAGATCGGTGTGAGCATCCAATACTTGCGAGCACCGTAGCCTACTCCTAAAAAGAGAAAGGATGATATGATCATTTGGTCAACAAGATGTATATGTGTAAGTCGACATTAGCTATATAATTTATGCTATGTTTGATTGTGGCTTGCGAGTACACGACAGATATTTGCATGCTCGATCACTAGGAAATTGCTACACGTCATATAATTTGTTTACTAAGTTAACGCGTCCAATAAATTTTTTATTACAATACTTTAGTGTTCTCGACAGTACTTTAATTTATATTAGTTTTTTTTAAGCAAAAAAAAAAAAAACTGTTTTACGTTTCATTAGAGTGTAGACTTGATCAATGGTTCACGATCAAGGGATCCATATGATTTCCATGCAATCACTCATCATGTGGTCATCATCAAGACACTAACTCCATTGCTTTTTTGGCTAATTGTTTAACTTTATAAATCATTTGTAAGCGGTGAGATTGTCTTGGTGGATAAGACATTTCTTTTTAATTTACAGCGTTTAAACTATCATCATTGTTTTAGTGTAGATTAAAATATTAATATCACATATAATACATTTAATTTAATAAAACATTTTTATATTATATTTAAACCTTTTTGCCAAGACTAAATTAGAACTCCTTGTTGGACTAAATGAAAGACTTTGACGAATAATTTCCTCCAACTTTGTTGGCAAATTCTGTATTTAACAAATTAATGAGCAATGTTTGGAAAATTCTTTATTATGGTGATGTGGCATAACTTCCCTTCAAAACAAAACCAGCCGGATATATACCGGCTATTTCTTTGGCCCAAACCAAAAACTTAAACGGTCTGAACCCGAAAATCGTTGGGCTAAACCGGTTCAGACAAAGTAAAAATTTGGAAGATAAACGATGGTCAATTTAGTAAAGAACACGACGTGCCAAAAGAGCTAAACCAAAGAAGAAGACATGGCAGAGAGAAAGAGACGGAGAAATGAGAGGAGGAGAAATGAGGAGAGGACTCATATGAGTCATGGGATTTTGGGGTTTTACCTTTTAATTTTGGGAAAAATCTTGAGTGGTACGTACCATTCAATGGTACGACTATTGAATGGTTCAGATTAATTTACAGTGGGCCCCAAATGAATCTTAACCATTTAACAGTACGTACCATTTAATGGTACGTACCACTGAAGTTGGACCCCTAATTTTGTATGTTTCTATTTTATTCTTCTTACATCAACTTTTGCATGTGACATGGAGCCACTGTGCAACAAATCATCTTATAGCAATGGTCAATGGTCAAACATGCATAATTGCTTGGATGTGTACACTAAATCATAGGGTACCTTCATTTTTATTGATGCATGTGACATAAAATATAAATTTGAAATGTAAATATGAGTTATATTCTAATAATAGTGGGAGAGATGTAAATTTGAGATTTTATTTATTTTCTCTTTTAAACTAGCAGAGCTCACCTCTTAAAAATGTGATATACAAGATGGATAATTTACATTTCTTCATTTGTGAGCTTTCCGCCAAATAAAAATGTAAAATGTCGATTTCAAAGCAATTGCATCCCTCGTTGGAGATGTTCTTAATTCATTTTGTTTAACATCAAAGTTAATGAAATAAAATATCAAAAAACGCAAACGTAGGTTAAATCAATTGGCTAAAAACACTGCCTCGCCTCCTAATTAAGTTCAAATCTCCATTTCAATAGATTACCCAAAAAAACCCCTAATTCCCGGTGCAAATTCAAACCGTGAAAAAGGAATCAGCAGCATACACCCCAGTCTTTGTCCTTATTTCTGTATCCATCTCTTGTTTCTCTTGGAATAGCTAATATAGCTGTCTTTTTTGTATCTTCTGGTTTTGTGAGAATGTCAGTGCAGAAGAACCTTTTCACAAACACTTGTTTCCTGCAATCCCAAATCCAATAATCCCCCAAAAAATGGCTTCCTTGAAAGAATTGCTCACCGAAGAACGACTCGAACTCGAAAAAAAAAAGTACCCGAAAGGCCAGAAACCATTGAAGTACAGAGAAAGAGATGAACCTACGGCTCTTCTGCTGCCTATACACATCTGCCATGATCGAAAAAGTTACGATTTTTCGCACCACAAGGCTCGGACGCGAAAAGGGTCGTCGAGAAGGGTGAGTACTACTTCGGAGAGGTCGAATTCCAAGTCATTGGTTTCGGAGAGTTCGAGGACTACTAGTGAGCCTGCTGCCATTGATGAAGTTGCCACTAGAGCTGTGGTTTCGATACTTAGCGGTTATGTAGGGAGGTATGTGAAGGATGAGGCTTTTCGGGAAACAATTCGCCAGAAGTGCAGGGCTTGCTTGTTGAGAAAGAAAAAGGATTTGGATAATGGGATGTTGGGAAACTTGGAATCGGGTATTGAAAGTGTTGAGAAGTTGGTGGAAGATCAATGGTCGACGAAGAAGGAAGTTAGGAAGAAAACAGTGAAGAATTCGATTCGGGTTTTGAACGTTGTTGGTTCCTCAAAATCTAGCAACTCTCATCTCTCTGCTTGTGCTCAGCTCTACTTGTCAATTGTTCACAAGATTGAGAAAAATGACCGGCTTTCGGCGAGGCACTTGCTTCATGTGTTTTGTGATTCGGCGGGTTTGGCACGAACACATTTGCTTCCTGATCTTTGGGAGCATTTCTTTCTTCCACATCTTTTACATGTGAAGATTTGGTATGCCAAGGAAATGGATGTTCTTTCGAGCTCAGAGGACCGCGAGAAGGAGAAGAAAATGAAAGCCGTGACCAAAGTGTATGATGAGCAAATGGATATGGGGACTATAAAGTTTGCTTTGTACTACGAAGAGTGGCTTCAAGTTGGGGCTGAGGCCCCTCCTGTTCCTCCGACTATACCTTTGCCTTCTTCTATACGCACTTGCAGATCATCGAGAAGGAAATCATCGGATTCATACACTTCACATTCCTCATTCAACAAAAAATTGTAAGTAGTACTAATGCATGGTTACATCTTAACCGTTTTCATTAAAAAAATCCAAATCTAATTAACTTGGTTTGTGTTGTAATTGTGTTCTTTTGTTTGATGCTTTCGAAAAACACTGAAGATACCGCACTGTGTTTGGCTCCACGCTTGAACGAAGCTCTGTGGAGCTCGATGATCGAAATGGAGTTTTAAATGATACTTTGGGTTTGGAGGAGGAGGAGGCGGAGGAAAATCTGTGTGCAGATTATGTTCATGTGGGTGAATCTGTCTTCATCTCAATTCTTTACTACATTCATTTTTTTGAAAATAATCGAATACATATTGCAGTGGAGAATTCACGTTATCACAATTTTCTGATTTTGGCAGAGGGGAGAAAGGTCTAGTCGGCGAAGGTCATCAAGCGAAAATCAAAGAAATCCAAAAACTGCGCTAAGGCCTGAGTCGGAGACACAGAAGTCCGACCGCTTTGGATTCTTTAGATGCCAGAATGCACCAACGGAATGGTTGGTGAGCAAGAATCTCATGGTCAAGAACAATTCAATCCGAAAAGAAGATGACCACCATCTTCCACCTTCAAGCAACTTAAGCCGTGCTATCAGCACTATCTACTCTTCCGATAATATAAGCGATTGCGAAATTGCAATTCGTGTGATTACCAAGGCTTGGTTGGACTCACATGGTGATCCTGTCATTGAGGCTGAGCTATCAAAGCCACCTGTTATTCAGGGAATGCTGGAGGTGTTGCTTGCTTCTACTGACGACGAAATTTTGGAATTAGTAATCTCGGTTCTGGCTGAATTCGTAGCGAGGAACGAGATGATTAGACAGATCATACTGAACTCAGATCCACAGCTTGACATTTTCATGAGGCTTCTTAGAAGTAGTGGTCTATTTTTGAAAGCTGCAATTCTGCTTTACTTGTTAAAGCCAAAGACAAAACAGATGGTATCAGTCGAATGGGTGGCGCTAGTCCTTCGAGTACTAGAGTTTGGAGACCAGTTGCAGACGCTATTCACAGTTCGTTGCAGTCCTCAAGTGGCGGCCTTGTACCTTTTAAACCAGCTTCTTACCGGTTTTGATGAAGATCGAAACTTGGAGAATGCTAGAGAGGTAGTTTCTCTAGGAGGGTTGAGCCTTCTGGTGACACAAATCGAGAGAGGGGATACTCGTGAGAGGAACAACATTGCTTCGATCATTGCATGTTGTGTTCGCGCTGATGGAAGCTGTCGAAACTACTTGGCTGATTTTCTCAACAAGGCTTCTCTTCTTCAACTCATTGTACTTGGAAACGGAAAGAACTCTACTGGTTCCGCGTTCAGCTTATTGATCGAAATGCTCTGCCTTAGTAGGTATGGAATTCTTGTTTACCTCTTTTCAATCTTCCGGTTATGTTTTTCTGATCAACTAAATGATTCTTCGCAGACGAACGAAGGTCACTGAAATCCTAGATGGACTGAAAGAAGGATCCGGCGGCCTTAACACAATGCAGATTTTGTTGGTCTATCTGCAGAGAGCTCCACTTGAAGAACGCCCGTTACTCGCAGCAGTATTACTACAGCTTGATCTTTTGGTAAGCCCATTGTTCGTGTTTACGCAACTTTCTCGTAGAAATTGTAAAATCTTTCTGAACTTATTTCAACTTCTGGCGACCAAACTCTTCACGGAAGTACTTAAATCTTCGCTCTAGGCTTTGAATATATTTCTTGAATAGTTCCCATATGGAGTAGCAGTTTTGTTGCAGGGAGACCCTTTTAGGAGCAGTGTATACAGAGAAGAAGCCATTGAAGCAATCATAGACGCTTTAAACTGTCGAACGTGGCATGAAAAAGTCCAGCAACCATCATCAAGAGCTCTCTTAATGTTGGGAGGCCGGTTTTCTTACACCGGTGAGGCATCAACAGAACATTGGCTTCTACAACAAGCAGGTTACAGTCATTGGCCAAGAAATTCATTTCACTTCAAAGAAAATGTTGTGGATGGTTTTGCACACTCGGTAAGCTTTCTGTTTACCCTAAACCGGCTGAGATTTTTCCAACTGAACAACAAACAAATAATGACACCATTTTTATGTGATCCGAAAATCAGAACGAAGACGAAGAAGCAACGGAAAATTGGCAAAGGAAAACAGCCACTGTTTTATTCAAAAGTGGTGGCAACAAGAAACTACTCGTGGCCCTCTCGGATTCCATGGCGAATGGCATCCCAAGTTTAGCGCGATCGAGCCTTGTGACGGTGTCATGGATGAGTAGATTTTTCGATGCAGTCGGAGATGAAGATTTGAGGTCCATGGCATGCTCAGTGCTTGTGCCTCAGCTGCTAGAGTCTCTAAATTATGACAGAGATGCGGAGGAAAGAGTGCTTGCTTCATACGCATTGCTGAATCTAGCAAAAAGTTCAGGTATGTTTTGCGAAAATTCAAAGTTAATTATATCCAAATCAAAGTATTTATTTATTTATTTTTGTGTTGTGGAAAATTTCAGTTCATGAAAATGTCCCTAAGCTGTCATCAGTGGACAAAGAGTTGCTTAGGAAACTTCAGAACCTCTCCTTGGTGACGTGGACAGCTAATGAGCTTTTTTCAATCATCACAAGCAACTAAAGGCATCACTGCGTAGGGGTTTCTTGCATGTTAGCGGAAGTTGCGTGATGAGTGTTATACTCATGCGAGGATATACTCTCGGTGACACCTAAGTCTTTCTCCACCGCAAGACCTAAATTTGTTCCAAATTAGTGAAACTTCCTTGGAGGGAGTTTATCAGTGATGGGATTAGAGTCTCTATTGGGTCCTTTTTTCTTTGTTGGTGTGTGCATGTGTTCCACATGTTTCTTTGTAATGGTTCTCTTTCATCCAAAAATGGCTATTTTTGTAAAGTGCCGCACATTTGAGGAAAAAATTATTCGCTAAATCATAATTAGATATTCTGGTTCAAATGTAATTGCCCCGTATCTTACAAGTTAATGTTCAAAAGGTGGTATACTCAATAGTAGCTCCCCGTAATTTGCACTAAGACTTTTGAGATAAAATTCCACATTTGACGGGTCTATTGACCTGACGTCACCTTAATGAACCAATGTGGAAGTTGTGAAATGTATTCAATTCACTTATATACAGATATCCGTACGCAAGAATTTCTCTTAAACCGCCACCAAATGCAAGTACCATCAATCCACCAAATGCAAGTACAAAAATTTATCCTACACAAGTAGCAAAAATTACCAACATCCCAATCTCAAAGTTTGAATCTGCCATCTCCCTCCACATTTACCCAAAACCTTTTCACTCACCATCCAAAAAGAACAAGTTGGTCCATTTTATTAGAGCGGTCAACATCCAAGCTTCATCAAATTCCACAATGGCTTTAGAATTTGGGCCACCCCCCCCCCCCCCAGAGTGACCTGTCATTCCAATCCACTCAAAAAAATCTATCACCACCAAGTGCAACCAATGACTGAACAACTTCAGAATCTCCCCCCCAATCAACAAATATATCCAATTTTAGTCCCTGAATTCATGACATGTTTCTCTCCCATTGTCCTTGCACACAACAAAGGGGAATCTCCAGCAGAAACAACAGTCCCTTCAAGCTTATATATGTCAGCAGATAACCTGCACATTTTTGTGGTCCCCACCGAGCCCCAAGAATTGGCCAACCACATCACATGCCAGGAATCTCAGGAAACTAAGGAAAGGACCACAAGTTAAAAACACTTCCAGCATAGAGAGGGAGAGCCATAAACTTTTAGATATATAGATCCAAAGGTAATTACAAATTGTGTAGAAGACTAACATATAGGGAAGTGATTTCCGCACACCTACATACTCCTGTAGATTTTTAGCATTCGGATTGAAGGAATCAATGAAGAATCGAGGAACAAAAACAAACATGGGTGTGCGGAAATCATTTCCCAACATATATTGTATTTATAAACTCTACACAAACCTGAAACTTGCAGCATTCATTTCATGAGTAGCAATGATAATGCAACTGAAACAAGCCAGCTAATACGTTTTTCTGACCAGAAAGAACGACAGTAAAGACAATGGTGCCTGGAGCCTACTTCTAATTTAAACCTTCCATGTTTTGTACCATTTCGACTCGATTCATATTTCACACACAAGAAATAAACACAAGTCCGCAAAATGATTTGGAACCGCTAAATTATGAACACACAAGGTTTAACACGCTAACTACAATGAAAATGCTTGACATACCAATTTGACTCACAAATCCATTAGATTCACGCACAAACTCCTTTTCGGGAAGTTGAAATTGCCAACTTACAGAACCACATCCGTCCTGTTCCACGAAAAAAAAGAGATCATAGGAATGAGCTTCGACCTTCAAATGAAAAACATTATGTTTTCCAGGTCAGCATGCAACTTATAAAACTTTTCATCTAGAGAACCCACTGAGTGTGGTGACGATGATGATGATGAATAGTGGGAGGAGGAAGCTACTGAATCTGGTGACTGTCGCTCGATACTCTCATGGTATAACCGCCCTCTATATGCAACAAGGTCAGCATAGTATACCGGTGGTACCAAAGCTACGGGTTTAGTACACCTTGCTAAGGTGAAGCACAAGTCATAAATGAGCTTCTGCAATTGGTCAGAGGTAAACCTATGCTCATCCCAAAGAACATAGTAGTGTGTGGGTTTGCTTGTTCCAATGGCTCCATAGTGACTGCAAAGATAGAAGTCAAACTCAAACGGGTGCACGATTGTTGTGTCCACAACAGTTCCCGGTAGTACATTGCATGTGGAACTCCCATCCCTCACATTCTCCAGAAACAGACGAGTATGGTGCCGCTTTTGGGCAACAATAAGTGTGATGGTAGGATAGTATTTCTTACTTCCGAAAGCCCTCTTCATATCTAGTAACTCTTCATTGAGAACCATATCAAACTGGCCCTCGCTGACTCCATCACGGAAGACAACAATTTTGTCTGGCTTGACTTTATTCAATCGCTCATAAGATTCAACAAGCTCCAGGCACATGTCTCCAAAACTCAATATCCTTTCGCTACGATGTTGCTGGGGTCGAACTCGTGCAGCATAACGATTCAAAGCAGGCCAGTTTACAGTGGCAACAACAGCTGCAATTGATGGACTTTTTTTGTTTTGTGCAGCAGGATGATTGACATCAGCCCCCACAAACATAACATGGCCTGCACCTCCAAAGAGGGGGAGCTGATCAATTAGCTCTACATTACTACCTCCAAGCTTTGCATTAATCTTAAGTGCAAGGTTTCCAAAATACTTTTCATTTGCTTTGTTGGCCATATTTGACAAGCAGCACTGCGTGACTATACCAATTTGAGTCTCGGAGATCCACTTCAGATACTTGTAACCAGGATCTCTTCTAGGCATTACACAAATAATTAACTGTAAGTAGCCTTTTCCTTTCTTGTATACCTCTTCATTAACACTTTCAAGCAGCTGGCGAAGCATCTGAACACTAGAGAATGGTCTCATTGTAGTCCCTTGGTACAAAAGAGGCTCTTCCATTCTGATTCCCAGCTCATTGCACCGATCGATGAGCTTTGGGATGAAGCCGTGGTTCAGTACAAATCGATCATGATGGGTGAAGTCCAGTAAAGCCCAGCGATTAATTGGTTTTCCTTCCACTACAGACTTCCCAACCAGATTCCAGTTGCATTTCTCTCTGTCAACTGTTACCTTAATCACCTTGCCATCAGAAGCACCGAACTTCAATTCTGGTGGGCCAATGACACGCCCTGTTACTAGTGTCATATTCTTGCTGACTTCAATTCCAAAATTTTCGATTATGCCACCACTGCCAATAACACAGGATCATACTTAATAATGACAGCAGTTTTTATACAGAATAACTTTACTGAAAATGGTTATAACTATCACCATATATATAAGAATCGAACAGAATACTGGTTTCAACCTTCAGAGAAACCAACTGCCTGCTAACTGTGCAAGTTTAACAAAATTGGACTCACAAACCACAAGAGAACATAAATTTACTTACCCACAAGGTCCATCGTCAGATCGTATAATGTCGCATATCTTCCTCTGCCTATCACGGGGTTGAGCCAATGACCTACTCCTCAGCATCATGGCTGCTTCTCTGTCCAAGCGTTCCTTTGAAAACTTTTGCCCCTCAGCTAAGACACAGAACTCCATAGGTGTATCGTTCCTTCTACCATTTTTCCCCAAATCCAAGCAAGGAATGTCTTTACACTGGATTTCCTTGTATTTTTCCCTGAAATAATCGACAAGTCTAACTTTCCTTGGAGGAAACTGGCCGCCTATATCTACATCATAAAATGTAATATCTCCTGCATTCTTATCCGTCAGCCCCTTGATAATGTACTTTTGCTTGGTTTTACGGTGCATCACAGTTACTTTCAGTCCTCTTAACACACGCTCAACCTCTCTCCTAAACCTCTCGAAATTATTTAAAGTAAAACCCCTAATCTGCTCTTGGAGAAAATCTATAACTGGCAAGCGCTTATAAAATGCCAGGACTGAGTAGTCAAGACACAGGGAAGGACCTTGGGATGTGAGCCTTACGGAATCTTGAAACCCTCTAGATGCAGAAATACCGCATCCAAGGTCATCGTTTAGACTAGAATCTGCAGGGTAAAAGTTTCGCCCAACAGCAATCAAGCGCCTACTTGGATTCTCTTTCATCACCAAATCCATACCGTGTAATATATCACGAGGGATGGACAATAGGTGACCACTCAAGTACTCCTTCAACTTGCAAAGCTTGAGCTCATTTACAAGCTTTATAGTAAATATGTATGTAGTGAACCACGTGTCTTCGTCATCAGGAACCTCCACCTTAAATGAACCAGTGGGCAACCGCACTGCACTGAAGATGTTCTTTTCACCATCGTATGCAGTACTTGACAAGGGAAAGTCCGTAGGTTTATCCAAGGATAACTTCTTCCTGACTGCAGAGAGCTCAGACTTGGATATTTTCACCTGATTAGTAGGGGTCTCTGACTTGACATCAACACCGTAGTGCATTATGATACTCTCCGGATTGTACGAGATATTAAAATGATTAGAACGAAGCATAACAGTTTGGATAGCTTTTGTGCCTCCGTTGTCTGGCCGTTTTGCCGGGAGATTTTTGTCTGCATTGTCCGAAGAAGATGAAGGAGGCGTCTGTTTCGAAATTTCCAGAGATCGCAATCGAGGAACAAAAGTATCTACGTAGAAAAATAAACCAAACATTAGGTGTTATCCTCAGTGGTGATTGTTTATGCAAACTCAAATGGCTAGACTACTGAAACGCATTTTTTCCGCTGTCAACATATTTATGCAAAACTCTTAGTTTTCAAATAACTGGGCTCCAAATCAAATTGTCTAAACAGTAATGTTTACTCAGTAACATCAATCAAATGCCCAGTTCAATGTTTGCAAGTGCCTTTCAGTGTCTTTGACAACGCGTGGCAGAAAAAGTTGTTATAAAAACGCTTTTGGAAGCGCTTCAAAAGCAATTGGATTTATAGTTTTATATTAAAATTTTCAATGTACTTCTAATGAAAACGCATCTAGTAAAAGGTCTTATGAGATAAAAGTGCTTTCTGGAGAAGCGATTCCAAACGGGCTTATTGTAAACACTAAATAAACAGACAAACACAAACAGGAAAACTTAATCATATCAAAATTGGGAATTAAAAATTGCAATTAGTTTCTTGATGATCCATACCAGCAGGAGGAGGAGGAGTAGGAGAGTTCGCTAGGGCTGGAGATGCAGGGGAGGGCGCTGTGGACACCCACGCTTTGTTGGGCCTACCGCTCCATGGAGGAGGCCTCCCCGGACGGCCCCACTTGTGATCCTGCTGCTCCTGTGGTTGTTGTTGACGGTGGTACTGGGACCTACTACCACCACCACCCCTGTAACCGCCATTACTTCCCCAACCGCCTCTTCCTATCTCTCTTTCTCCTCCACTCCCTCTTTCATCGCCGTCACTGTCTCTCCATCTTCCCTTTCGCCAATCGCCGTCGCCGCCGCCGCAGCCGCTTTCCATTGGGGAAATCGGGAGTGAACTAAAAAAATCGAGAAAAAAATCGCCTCAAATTTCACTGTTTTCTTCTTCTTCTTCTTGTATGTGGGGGTGCGGAGTGAATGACGATCTTGCCCTTGTTCAATTGCCTTGGTCGCGAAGGGTCAGCCGCCGAGCAGACCGTGGGTAGTGGGAGAGGAGGGGCATAGAAAGACCAAAAAGTTTGGGTTTTTGGTGGGAAAGGGAAACCCAGTAGCGTAGGTGGAACCGTGGAACAGAGAGAATGGGGTCCCACTATTGCACCTCCTGAGAGTTAGTCCCCATTTTACCCCAGAACTTCATTCGAAAAACATCTCAAACAAATGATTGTATCAAAAAAGTATTAATATTGTATTAATATATTATCGATTTTACGTACATATACTATCATCTCGATGATATTAGTAGTGTATGATAGATTAGTACAGTACTAACATCACCAGATATTTTTAATAGCACGTGAGCAGGTGATCTAGCAAAACTCGATTTCTTCTTTGGTTGGAGGAAGTCTGGTGTTTCATTCAAATAAATTTCACGCTCCCTCTCTCTCCTGGTACGCTTCTCTACTTGTTTCTGTACCTCAAGTCACCATCGATCGATTGTAGCTAGAAACAAGAGTACTGTAAATAATGCAGGTAAAGTAACACCGAAAAAAAGAAAACTTAATTAACCAAAGCACGAGGTTAACAAACAGATTAACTTTCCATTCCCATAAATATTTTACATTCACACAACATTAAAACCGATATCAAACCCACAATATTTCATACGCCACGACCACACACACGAAAGAAACACAAAGATACCTAAAAGTAAAACCACAAAGGACTTAATAGTGTTTTCAGATCCACGAAATGATTCGTAACGACATACCAACACACAGACAACTTGAACCGACTCTTACATAACATTACGACACAAAAACCCATTAGATTCACGCACAAACTCCTTTTCAGGAGGTTGGAAATTGCGTACGGGTTTGCCAACTTACGGAACCATAACCTTCCTGTTCCACCAAAAAGAGATCATGGGATCATGCCTTGGCCTTCACACGAAAAACATTATGTTTTCCAGGTCAGCGTGCAGCTTGCAAAACCTTTCATCGAGGGAAGCCACCGACAGCGGTGAATATGTCGAGGATGAGGATGAGGAGGAGGAGGCGGAGGATACTGAAGCTGGAGACTGTCCCTCCGTACTCTCATAGTATAATCGCCCCCTATATGCCACGAGGTCAGCATAGTACACCGGTGGGACCAACGATACAGGTTTGGTACACCTTGCAAAAGTGAAGCACAAGTCATATATGAGCTTCTGCAATTGGTCAGAGGTAAACCGGTGCTCGTCCCAAAGAACATGGTAGTGCGTGGGTTTGCTTGTTCCAAGGGCTCCATAATGACTGCAGAGATAGAAGTCAAACTCAAACGGGTGCACGATTGTTGTGTCCACAACAGTTCCCGGTGATATGTTGCCTGTGGAACCCCCATCCCTTGGATTCTCCAAAAACAGACGAGTATGGTGCCGCTTCTGGGCAACAATAAGTGTGATGGTTGGATAGTATTTTATACCTGCCAAAGCCATCTTCAGATCTAGTAACTCCTCATTGAGAACCATATCAAACTGGCCCTCACTGACTCCATCACGGAAGACAACAATTTTGTCTGGCTTGACTTTATTCAATCGCTCGTAAGATTGAACAAGCTCGAGACACATGTCTCCGAAATTTATAATCTTCTCCTTACGATGGTACTGGGATCGAACTCGTGCAGCATAACGATTTGCAGCAGGCCAGTTTACAGTGGCAACAACAGCTGCAATTGATGGACTTGTTGTGTTTCGCGCAGCAGGATGATTGACATCAGCCCCCACAAACATAACATGGCCTGCACCCCCTAAGAGTGGGAGCCGATCAATTAGCTCTACATTACTGCCTCCAAGCTTGGCATTGATCTTGAGTGCAAGATTTGCAAGGTACTGGTCATTTGCTTTGTTGGCCATATTTGACAAGCAGCACTGCGTCACTATACCAATTTGAGTCTCAGCGATCCACTTCAGATACTTGTAACCAGGGTCTCTTTTTGCCATTACACAAACAAGTAGTTGCAAGTAACCTTTGCCTTCTTTTTTGGCCTTTTCATTAACGCTTTCAAGCAGCTGACGAAGCATCTGAACACTAGAGAATGGCCTCATTGAAGTGGTTTCATACAAAAGCGGCTCTTCCATTCTGATTCCCAGTTTGTTGCACCGAGTGATGAGCTTTGGGATGAACTGGTTAGGATCCAGTCCGAAACGATCATAACTGCTGAAGTCAAGTACAGCCCAGCGCATGATTGGTTTTCCTTCCACGACAGTCTTCCCAACCAGATTCCATTGGCATTTCTCTCTGTCAACAGTTACCTTAGTCACCTTGCCATCAGAAGCACCCAACTTCAACTCAGGTGGGCCAATCACACGCCCTGTTACTGGTGTCATATTCTGGTTGACTTCAAATCCAAAATTCTGAATGATGCCACCACTGCCAATAACAAAAGAATCAGGATCAAAGCTAATCACTGCCGAATTAAGTTACTCAAAATGGTAATAACTATCGCCATATTATAGGCATGTTCAAGTAAAAAGATGTTTATGATTCTATATGTTTAGATTTCCCTACAACCACTATGTTCTTCCACAACCCATTTACATGTGTAAACTGCTATCTAATGCCCAGTACATGCAAACGAGTCCACTATCACCAGCATGTTCATAAATAGTGTTATAACAGAATAAGAGTTCTCACTTCTCACTTTCAGAGAAAGCAACTACCTACTAACTAAAATCATATACACTAGTTCACAATCTTCCATGCAAGAGGAATACTGAATTCAAGAAATTCAAATCAACAACAGCAGAAGTTCGATAAAGTCTAATTTACTAGAAAAAGGAGGGACAGAAATTCACTTACCCGCAAGGTCCATCGTTTGATCGTACCATGTCGGATATCATCTTCTGTCTATCTCTTGGTGAAGGCAATGAGATGCTCTTCAGCATGATGGCTGCTTCTTTGCTCAAATACTCCTTTGGATACCTTTGCCCCTCAACTAAGACACAGAACTCCATCGGTGTATCATTCCTTCTACCATTTTTCCCCAAATCCAAGCAGGGAATGTCTTTGTACTGAATCTCCTCGTATTTGTCCCTGAAATAATCAAGAAGTCTAACTTTCCTAGGTGGACTCTGGCCATCTATGTCTACAGCATCAAATGTAATATCTCCAGCATTCTTATCAGTCAGCCCCATGATGAGGTACTTTTGCTTGCTTTTGCGGTGAGTCACGGTAACTTTCAATCCCTTCAATACATCCGCAACATCTCTCCTAAAGCTCTGGAAATTATTTAAGGTAAACCCCCTTATCTGCTGTTTGAGAAAATCTATAACTGACATGCGCTTATGAAATGCCAAGACTGAGTAATCCAGACACAAGGTAGGACCCTGGGAAGTGAGCTTCAAGCTATGCTGAAAACCTCTGAAGGCAGCAACACCATATCCAAGGTCATCTTTTGGATCAGATTCAGTGGGGTAAAAATTTCGCCCAACAGCAATCATGCGCCTAGTTGGATTCTCTTTCATCACCAAATCCATACTCTGTAATATATTACGAGGGATATCCAACAGCTGACCACTTAGGTACTCCTTCAACTTGCAAAGCTGGAGCTCCTTTGCAAGCTTTATAGTAAAAATGTACGAACTGAACCGTGTGCCTTCTTCCTCAGGAACCTCCACCTTAAATGATCCAGTGGGCAACGGCACTGCACTGAATATGTTCTTTTCACCATCATATGCTGTGCTTAACAATGGAAAATTCGAAGGATTATCAGTGGATAACTGCTTCCTGATTGCAGAAAGGTCAGACTTTAATATCTTCACAGGACGGCCATTCTTAGCAGGGTGTTCTGGCTTGACATCAACATCATAGTGCATTATAATACTCTCAGGATTGTACGAGAGATTGAAATGATTAGCACGAAGCCTAGCAGTTCGGATAGCTTTCGTTCCTCCATTATCAGGCCGCTTCACTGGAACATGATTGCCCGCCTTGTCTAAAGAAGATGAAGGGGGTGTCTGTCTTGAAATTGCCATTGATTGCATTGCAGGAACAAGAGTATCTGTGAAGAAAAAAGAACAAACAAAAGGTATTATCACCAAAGCTGGACTAACTGTAGCAAAAGACCCACAGAACAAAATACATAGTCAGTAAGCCTAAGCTACTTAACTCTTACAAACAATATTTCCATTGTCAACAAGTTGATGCAAAACGATTCGTTTTCACAAAATTCGACTCCAAATCAAATTGTTTATCTAATGTATATAGCAAAGATGAAACTTTGTTAGTAATCAATCAAATGCTCGAACCAAACAAAACCAGGCGTACCGCAAAACCGCTCTCTACTGGGTCAGTTGAACCAAAGTAGACAAGCAATGAACACACAATTATCACAACATCATTATATATCATAACACACATAATACATACCACAGAAAAAAACCCAAACAGTAGAACTAAATCAGATCAAAATTGGGGATAAAATTGCAATGGCTCACTCTCCAATTAACTATGCTTCACAGTCTACCATCACAATTACTAATTACAATTGTATCTGAAAAAGGACCAAAATGAAAAAAAGAAGAAAAATTCATACCAGGAACAGGAGAGATGTTCGGAGCCGGTCCGGCCGGAGTTGCAGGCGGAGCAGGCGCTCTGGGCCCCCATACTCTGGTAGAAGGGGGATTATTCCATGGATTAGGCCTCGCTTGCTGACTCAGATTCTGATTCGGCTGCTGTTGCTGCTGCTGCTGCTGCTGTTGTTGTTGCTGCTGCTGTTGCTGCTGCTGTTGTTGTTGCTGCTGCTGTCGTGGCTGATGGTGGTGGGTTCCACCACCACTACCACCGCCGCCATGACCGCCTCTTCCTCTCTCGCCTCCTCCTCCACCTCTGCCTCCATTTCCTCTGCCATACCCGCCTTGATCACCCCTTCCACCACCACCACCATCACTGCCTCTCCCTCTTCCTCTCCCCCTTCCTCTGTATCCACCGCTTCCGCCGCCACCTCCGCCGCCTCTTTCCATTGGAGAATCGGGAGCAAACGCACAAAATCAAAGAGAAAAAACTCGACTCAAATTCCTACTCGCTTTCTTCTTCAAAATCCACAAAAACCAACGAATGGGGGTTTCTGTTTGGTGGAGTAGTTGGTCCCTTTCATATGTGTGGGGAGTGAGCGAAATGACAGTCTTGCCCTCGCGCGATTGCCTTAGTCGCGAAGAGTCAACCACGAAGAACGGAAGAAGACGCGTAGCGGGTAGAGGTTAGAAAGACGAAATGTCCGGGCATTTTTGCTTTTTGGGTGGAAAAAATCCAGAAGCTTCGATGGAACAGAGAGAGTGGGTCCCGCGTTTTGCAAAAGAGAAATAGGTTAGGGAAAGCGTGAGCCTTAAGGAATCTAAACGGGCGGACTATTTGATGACATATTTCTTTCTTTCTCGCCATCCCTCTCACTCGCTCTTTTTGAATTTCTCTCTTTTATTTCTAGGTTTTTACGAAACACGAGATTCGAATTCACGTTTTTTTTTGTTATTCCTGACATTTCAATTTGTGTTTCATTTTTAGCGTCAAAATCCGTTAATAATATGTTAAATTATTTACGAAATACAAATAAAATTTGTTTGTTACTGATATGTGTGTCACGTGTAAAATAAAATCTGACTTTATTAATATTTCAATCAATTGGCACTTATGTAGCAAACATCTCAGTCATAGTTGTGCCATGTAAATAATTTTGACGAGTTTATTACCGAATTTTGATGATGGGAGAAGAATGAAAATAAATTGAATTTTAGGAGATATGGATGTAATTAAGCCATTAATCAATCACTAGCCTCTCTGCACGCTTTAACGCGCGCACGAGACGTATTTTGTTTATTCATGGGTGTTATGCGCCTTTAAAGATGTATTACGTTAGCCTCTCTGCACACGTGAGAGGCCTCTTTTCAATCACAGGCGCTACACGTCATTTAAGTGATTTTGTATATGTTGACACCACAAATGACAACATGCAATAGTAGATAACATGGTATGTATAAGGTAGAAATAAGCGGTCATCCTTTGTTTTGAGCCTGGAGAGTTTTGTTCTTCTTTTTTTTTCTTTTTTTAAAGTTTTGGGTCAATTTTTTTTCATCAAACTTTTGTTAATGCGCGATTAAAAATAAATAAGTCACGCATAGCGCGCAAGATTTAAAAAAGAATGTCAAAAGATTAGGTACAACCGGAAAAAAAAAACATAATGTAAAAGTCTTTCAAGTGTTCATTATTCATGTCCAATCTCACAATGTATTTCTTCCATCAAACAAATTCTAACCATACACAATTAAATAATCACGACATAAACACATGCACCCAATAGAACCATTAATTGTTAAGCAATAAAACCCAAAAAAAAGAAAAACCAAGAAAGGAAAATAAATCAGTGTTGCATTGATATATGTGTTAATACCTTAACAAACTTCTATGTTTTTTCACATAACAGTGTATCTTGCGTTGTTAACATATTGGTAGAAAAATACAAATGGTTATCAAAATATCATTAAAAAAAAAGATATAAAGAAAAAGTACAATACTTCGTTGTCATACAATGGTGGTTACTTGTCACAAAGAAATTCATGAGCTTGAATGAAGTAGAACTTCTTTAAATACCACATTTCGGGTGAATACTCCTTCTTGACCATGTATTGAGCTCAAAGATTTCTTCCGTCAAATAAATGTGCAGTTTATTAGCCCTTGAAAATGAATTCTCTTTTTGGGCCGTAAGTGATCGTAAAATTAGTTTACGAAAATACCACAACCTTCAATATTCTTTTATTATTTCACCCATCAGAGTTATGAGCTATTTCAAAAGCTTCCATCTTCCATCGCAGAGCGAGAGAAGGAATCCTGTTCTCCTCCCCTCTATCTCCCGCTCATTTTTCATACTTTTACCGTATTGTCCTTTTTTTTTTTGATAACCTGTACAGAAGAAGTAATTTTGCCATTATTTGAATGTTAAACTATAAGGCTTTCTGTTTTAATAGTATAGATTATTATTTAATGAATTTACCAAATCAAACAATTGACACGTCATGCGTGACAAGAAAAAAAAATCGACAAATTAATACTCTCCTTTTTATAAAAAAAAAAAAAAAAACGAGGACCAGCTAGTGGCCAAACCACGGCAGTCCATCCTATAAAGTTTGATCTTAGTCTGTCTATATTATAAACTTATTGGAGTTACAAATTAAGGAATTTAAACTTGATCGTGTAGAATTTTTTGACCAAAAAAAACAAAACAAAACTTGATTGTAGAATTTGGTTTTATTAAGTCGTTGTCTATTTTTAAGATATTACTAGTAGTTTTTCTTTGGAAACCCCTTAAGACCC
Source organism: Gillenia trifoliata (assembly GCA_018257905.1). Classification (NCBI taxonomy): domain Eukaryota; kingdom Viridiplantae; phylum Streptophyta; class Magnoliopsida; order Rosales; family Rosaceae; genus Gillenia; species Gillenia trifoliata. The sequence continues at coordinate 38,746,343 of CM031080.1, read as the reverse complement.
CCAACACTACGGTTTTAGCCCATAAAATTTAGGTTCTAATTCTAAAATAGTTTTTCTCCTCTAATAGTTTTGGCTTAAAGTTTTAGCCCAAAATTACTAAAAAATTATTTTAGTCTAATTTTTTTTGGGTAATTTTTTTAAAAAATAAAATTTATGTAAACTATCCTAATTTATTTTTATGAACATTTTAATCTAAAAATATTTAAATTTCAATAAATAATGAAAAATTACTAAACCTACCTTGTTCTTACACATATGCACCACATGAAAAACCACACAACGTACCTACCTCATTCTTAAACACAAATACGTAGGTGGGTAGAAAGAAAAAAAAAATGAATTGTATGACAAAAGTGAATTTTGTGTGGATGTTTGAACAAATATATGCATTTATAGAGTTTTTGGATGAATTTTGATTTAAATAATTTTTTTAATTGTTTTAGCGGTTGGATTTAATTTTGGACCATTAGATTTGCTCATATTTGATCTCAACATTTGGATTTAATGTATTTATAAATTTTTTTTTTTTTTAAAGTTTTGAATCGGGACCACGTGGGCCGTTCGATAAAAAAAATAGCCGTTGGTCTTTCTGCAAGTGACCGACAACGTCAGCAGTTAGGTTCTAACCTCATTTTTTGGGCTAAATTTGGCCCAAAAATAAGTTTTAACCCAAAACTTTTTTCTTAGCCCAATGATTGGAGAAGCTTTAGGAGAGTTTAAAACTCTTTTTGAATTTTAACCCAACCATCAGAATTGTTCTAACTACTGGCACTAGAAAGCTTGAAAAAGGTGATTACACCATTTGCTAAGGTTGTGGCTTTTAGAAACGCTCTCATGCTTGCTATCCAGCAAAACTACAAGGATGTTACATGACAATTCTTTCTACCACATTCTTGAAAACATATCTATCGTAAAGCTAATTTGTCGCAACTACAATTACAAATAATAAAACACTAAAGTTGGTTCTTATTTGTGAAAAAAGAATTAAGGTTTCCAGGTTTAAAAACTCCAATGAATATATATTGTTTTGAAGGATCGATCTTTTTGTTTTTTGTTTTTCAAAAACGTGTAAGCCAAAACTGCTGTAGCTATATCTAAATGTGCGAGATAAGGAGAGAAGATGTTCTAGGGTTTAGTGTATGTGTGGATTTAAATGGGTGGGTAAAGTGAGATTAGTTTGTTCTTTAGCTTAGGTTAATTAGGTCCCTTAGGTTTGTTCGTCAACAGATAAATTTTTCATTGAAAAAGTAAGTGCAAAAATAGGTAAGAGAGACAGAGGGAGGGGAAGGGTAAGAGACAGATAACTGGAAGGTTAATTGCCATTATAATAGCACTCTACAGATGAAAAAAAATCATCATATGTAAAAACTCTCAGTACTTTTACATCGCTTAGCTTACTATATATACGTATGACGGTTTGAGTAAGCGAACATTATATTTATGCGAAATCTTTGATCGTAAGTAATATACTTAGTATAGAGACTGCATCATTCACAAACACATGGAGCTATATGTACGTAGTTAGTCCAATGTAATACGTACAAAGTACGTACACATACATTGAAAATTGAATGCAGTTTTGGAGTATTTTGCATGTAGCTAGTGTGCAGGGAGGCGGACCTGCGGACAATTTTTACCACTATAGCAAACGCATTTAAAAAATATGCAGGCTCCAGCAGTGGCACCTTCCCGTTCTGTGCATGCCTTGTTGCAGTTTGGACTCCACCAGCACGAACCCTGCCATGTGCTACTATAAGTCCAATCACGGCATCCTATAAGCTCGCTATCTGCATTGTGCAAGAAACATATATGAATAGTCATAATTAAAGATCGAAATAAAAGAAGGAAAAAAAGAAGAAGAGGACGATGGAGCTTTTTACTAGAAATTATTATTTTATTCAAATTATAACATGTGTGTATTTATTTTTTATTAATGCACTCTGAAAGTGAGACATATCAAGTTATCAACTATGTCATCTTCCATATGTATTATAACATGTGGAATTTTACATTACGTGGCAATTGTTCCCGATACACGTAGAAACTCTTTATTTCTTACCTGCAACTGCAAAGACGATGAACATAACAAAAAGCACAGAAAGGCAGATTGACTTTGAAGTTTTAGCCATCTTCTTCCTCAGTAATTTCAATTAGCAATTAAAATTACAATTGCACGGCACAACTTGTTCGAGTTTTAGGGTGCTGTATATATGCTTTTCTTGGGAGCCCCGGGGGGGGGGGAGGATAAGTTAGGGCTTCAATTGAGGTCCACTCATTTCACGGTGTAGCCAGGTAAGCAAACATATTTACGTATAAACAACATGTAGAGTTGGATAGAAACAACAACCACAACGAAACATTCTTATGTTAACCTAATCTATGTAGATCTCCACAAAAACAAAAACAAAAAACCTCCAAAAGCGGCACCAAACAAATGAAACGGTAAAAAGAAGATTTCATGAAAAATCTAACCTTGCCAGCACTGGAAAATTGGAACTAAAGCATAAAGTGACAGCTGCATCTTGTAACTTCTAGAAAAATATACAAAGAGTATCAAAGGATTAGGAGAGCAACTTACATGGAACGGGTTCACCATTACGTGGTGTTCCTATCCAATAATATATTGCATGTGAAGAAAAACTTGCATATGGCAATGCGTTATTGGACGAGGGACGCCACATGGCGGTGAACCCGTTTCATGTAAGTCATTTCTCAAGGACTAGTTAGATTCCCGAATAATCTATTTTTTGCAAAGGTGGTCCAATCCAACTTTAACAAAACGGATTTTGGAGCTATCAGATTTGGACAAAATTAGATTTCGACTCTCCTTCCCCGTAGTTTAAATAAATTTAGTGTAGATTATCCTATCGTTTGTCAAAAAAAAAAAAACTGTTTGAATTATTGAATCTCATTGTAGAGTGCCCCGAAAATTGGTATCTCTTTCAACTATTCATCCAGAGAAATCTCTCTTAACGCAAAAAATTATTCAATTCGGAGATCATTTAATCATTCATACATATTAAATCAATCAACAGTTTTGGTAACAAGTATCATCCTCATGATAAACCGTCTATATGTTTTATGCATATGAATGGCTAAAAGATCTCCAAATTGAATAATTTTTTGTATATATGATCTTTAGATGATGATAAAGAGAATGAACGATTTCGATTATGATGTTTGGACGATAAATGTTCGTTAATCGTAAGTGGAGAGACAAGTAAGTTCTCACATAAAAGGACACAAGCATATATCCCTTGCAAAATTGTCGGACTTTGAGAATCCCATCTAAGAACCATTCTTACAAAAAATCATTACAATCCAAAATCGTTTGACCATTTAATTATAATCGTGAACATTTTTTTTTAATTTTAAAAGAAACATTGCGTTCCTCTTTTCTTTGTGTTATTGATGACTGCATGATTTTAAAATTTGATGATTTTTTTGTAAGAATGATCATTTTTTGAAGTGGTTCGGACCATCGGAATGCATTGATAATCCAATAATGAAATCTTTTAGTTTTTAGATTCTCATTCCAGGTGCCTCCATCCAAAAAATTTGAACCTTTTACTACTTCATGCCTCTTACTTTCACAAGGAGTTATGAAGACTCGTAAATACATTGACGTATCGCTCCTTTAGACGGAGCTATATAGAAAACTCATTAAAACGTAGTATTACATTGATGTGGTTATCAAACCACCCTACTCTTTTTATCTTTGTAATTTAATTCGAAAGTTAGATTAATATAGTAAATTCCTGAATGTCTTAACCACTTACTATAATGGGTACTGCATGCAACAACTTGTGAGAGAATCTTTCTCTCTCCATATATATCCCGCTTGCATTACATTGCATGCATGTGAGCCAAAATATATAAAGGAAGGTGAGGTGGGGTGGGGTGGGGTGGGGTGTGCGATAGGTGAATGCATGATGTGATCATATTTGATTATAAGATGTCGTTGAGAATGAATTCCACATTAACGAGATGAGTGAGAATTTTAATTTTTTTATGGTATCAAAGCAGGTTGTCTCACGTGTGAAGTTCAATGGCCACATGTGTTCCACGTCACTCCGTTTGAGTTGTCCACGTATTAAGCTTGAAAATTCGCCACATGTGAAAAACGTATTAAGAATAAATCTCACATTAATAAAAAAAAATATACTTTAAATAAGCTTATAAGTAAATTCAATCCCAACTTTCTTTAAAGAGCAATGCATATATGCACGTCAGTTCAATCCCAATTACACGAGACCCTACAGATCGATGTGTGTGTTAGGGGACCATTGGACCGCGCCAGACTCAGACATCATCTTTGCTTTTCGATCTTTTGTTCGATTTCTCCAAGTCCAAGGTACGTAAGCCACACCTTCTTAACTTAATCAAACTTGTTTATGTTAACCTTCCTTTTAACAAGAACAAACTTTAACAATAACAAAAAAAATAAAGAAATTAGAGTAGAACATTATTGTGTGGGACTTCTAATACTAACTACAAAATCCCAAAATCACATACTCATATAAATTTGCTCAAATTATTAAAACTAAATATAAATTAGGTTTAAGAAGGTTTAATTAGGTGTTTGGTTTAAGAAGGTTTAGTTTTAATGATTACGCACCTAATATAAATTAGGTTGATTTCTAAAACTACATCAGCATGACACAAAAGATCATGTAATTTTTCTTGTACTATTACATTTTCTTTACAAATGAGAGAGGGGAATCAAACGAGGGTTTCGAGTGCATGATTAATTACATATTTAACCGCTTGAGCTACAAATTTTGATATAGAAATTTAGAAACTAAATTTGGATGAAGCCGTTTACGTGTAGTTTTAGTTTTATTTCCATGAGATGAAGAGTGCAAATGCAGTTATCTTATTTTTCTATCTCAAATGAGCGGTTCCACGGGATTGGAATGAACTACCATTACCTCTCATTGACTCCTACGTACCCTTTTTTTCACTGCATGACTGAATCATCATCCTCGTTAGTTTTTACCTTCAATTCAATCTTTTACCATGGATGAAGGGAATATATAGGCGGTTTCACGGGATAAGAACCAACATCTTAAGATAATATATAGGAGGTTTTAAAGGCAGCGGTTGAGGAAAGTGATCAAGGTGATAAAGAAACGGTAACACCGGTTATTTCGAAACAACCTCTGCTCGTACATTAATGCCTTCCTCCAAGAGCTAACTCGCCGGCACTTGACTAGGGATCAATAACTACTTATATAAGGTATACCACTATTGGCAACTGATTCAACTCTTGGTCACATTCAACCATCAAGAAATCATCCACCATTTAAACGGGTTTGCACTCTTTCGGGCAATTGAGAAACATAAAGAAATTGAATCATCATCCTTTGGGTCGCCTTGTTTTGACCTGAACTTTGACATGTTTACAGAGAAAAGAATTTTATAGTGGATAATTTAGTGAACAATAGTCTTGATTTAGATTTAGGTAATTTCAACTTTGATAATCCTCATTTTTGTTCTGTTAATTTTATTCGTTAAAATCGACTTGGGATGTCCTGGTCTAAATTTATTATTGTTTAGTTTTGTTTGGGTTGTTAGCCCCATTTTTCAACCAAAAAATAAAACATAAATAAATACGTGTACATGTTATTTTGTGATATGTGTGTTCTAGTATTCTAGTTAAATGTCGAGGAGTGTTACGCAAAATATTTTCAAGTAGTTCAATGAAATATGTTGTGAATATATAGTTCAATGTAGTCACTTGAACTAATCACTTTTTTATCATTAAAAAAAAAAAACTAATCACTTTTGATGAAATGTTTCAGAGTTTTTCTTTGTAGGTTATAAAAAAGTTCCGAACTTCCGCTACTTGTTTGTATTTCAATCAAACCATTTAGAACATCCCACGTGCCTTGCTAGGATATTTTTCTCAATTTTATTTTTTAATATGCCTTGTTAAAATTATTTAATTGTAAAATATATATTGACTTTTTCTTTCCAATCCTAAAATATATATTGACATTCTACACTAATCTACATTAAGAAGAGAAAGGGAGAGTTTGAACTCGAGATACAATGAGTTGAAGAGAATAATCCTAACCACTAAATCAATCTACCACTTGCTAATATATATTGATTAAAAGGAATAATCTGGTAGTGTTGATACAAAAGAACGTTATTAGTAAAACCACTTGGAGCATACTTTAGGGATAAAAGTTGTACTATTTTTTTTTACACAAGAATCTCTAGTGTAAAAGAGATAACCAGCTAAGCTATAAGTCCTTTACGAGTGAGCATATTTTTATTCAAAATTGCAGCAATCCTTTTCCCGTCCAGTTAGGCTTTAGCACAGTATTAACCTATCCTAATTGGTGGTGGTTAGTGAGGTTAATCATGATCTTCATCCATGTTACTCCAGAGCCCCACTAGCAATTTCACAAATAGATGACAGCTAACTAGTCTCTCATACATATGGAAACAATATAAATAAGAGCAAATTGCCCCAGAAGAACAAGAGATTTAATATATGATATCACCAACGACTTTGCTAGAGATTTGGAAACCCCCACCGATTTCTTTGAACTTGTTTAATTGTATTCAACAATATGAAAGCGTTGGAAGAAAAACGCATCCACATGTTATACTCACGAGTCCCATCGGAAACATTATAACATGCATACTTTTCTCAAAAAAAAAATAATTTCACGTATTATCATCTACTACAAGATGATGAACGTCTATGATTAATTTATTTTAAATCTAATAGTTGATATTAATGAAAAATAATAATAATATATAGTTATATTTAATAGTACAAAATACTAAGACAATACCCTACCTTCTCTAGGTCCCAAGTCACAAAAGATCTCCGTCCCATGCTTTTCTTGGGTTCTTACCTTAGTAAACAAAAATTACATTTATAAAATGGTAGAGTTGATGATTTTTTATGGTATGAGGAAAATATTCTCACCATTCATAACGTAATACAAAACAAGTTTTCAATACTTGTAATTACATACAAATCATGTTGACATCAAATAAACTCAATACTTGGTACGTTAGAACCTAAAATATCTGAGCTGAAAACTTATCTTAAGAAAATTGATCATGCCACAATGTAAGACATGCAATTTACTCTTAATCGCTGAATTTGGACTTTTTTACTCGGTATATAGAAAACCGCCGTTTAGTTTGCAATGTTTGTCACAAAACAAAACAATGTACAATACAAGGTATGGCAGAGGAATGAAATTTCATATGTCCTTTTTTGCCTTGCCTGATTAGACAGTCATGGATCTTTACCATTACTCGTCTCTGAGGTCCTTTTCACTTGCCCTTTTGGTCTTTTTTTATGCCAATTCCCCACAACATCATTCAGTCACACACAAGATTCTTGCCCCTTCTTCAGCTCCATTATTTTATTTCCCTTCTTGAAGCATCTCCATCTTTCAATTTTATTTCTGTTTTTTTTAATGTTATTTTTTTCCACCTTTACAAAATTACAAACTCATTATTTTATTAAAATTTTGATGTTCTTTGTTGTCACGATAGTGATGGGCTGGCATGCGTTTTATGGATTGCAGGAGTTCAGGCGTTTTTCCGGATTTCCTTGACACATGTTCATCTTCTTCTTATGTGGTGTCTTCTGCTTTCTGGGTTGTCATCAGAAAATTCAGATTAGATTCATGAAATCATAACCCAAATTGTGTTTTTGGAATTTTTTTGTTGTTGGGTTTTGAGTTTCAGGATTTCAAATTCCAAATATGTGAGTTTTAAGCAGTTTCTCTCTCTCTCTCTCTCTCTCTCTCTCTCTCTCTCTGCGTCTGTCTTTTTTCTTTGTTTTTACAGCATCTGCAGGCCTTCTGCAGGCTTTGGATTATATGTTGTTTTCTTCCATGAATTATGGGGTAAAAAAGGAGATAACTTTAATGGTTTTCTGATTGCAGTGGGACAACTATATCACATGCTTGCCTTTCTCGGAGCCTTCTACTTTTGAATTTGGAATTTGGGTTCGAGTGGATGATTGCTTCTTTCAACAAATTCCGGATTAATTTTATGAAAAAAATGGCAAGTCTTCTCCTCAAAGTCAAAATTCACATGCAATCCTTATAGAATTTGATTCGTTAAATAATTTGTATATATTATTTTGGGTTATGTAGATTTTCATGTGTCCTGGACATCTTTGAATTCAACTGGTGCAACAGCTCTGCATAAAAGGCATTCGAATTTCATATGCTGGAATGACTGTTCTTCTGGTCTTGTGCAAATTGTCTCTGAATTGAAAAGGGTTCGTGCTGATTTTTTGGTGGAAGATGAATTTTTATGTTCTTGGGATGATTTGAAATTCTGAGATTTCTGGATTTAATCTTAAATGGACGTGCCTCCTTACTGTAAGAATTTCAGATTCCTCGGTTGCCATTTGAATTCGTTCGCATGCAAATGTGTTGTTTTAGCTGTGACTGCTCTGATCATTAGAGCTGTTCTGTTTCCTACATTCTCCATCTTCGATGGAACTGAACAGGACAACTTGGTATTCATCAGTAATCTCTCGTTGTCATTCGGTCAGAAATCTGGAATCCGAAAAGATAGGTTTCTGGTGGTTCCGCAGATTGTATGGGGATTAAACAATCAGAAAATAGCGTTTGCAAGAGCTTGTCTAACTGCGAGGTTTTTGAACCGGACGCTTTTGATGCCTAGCTTGAGTGCTTCCCTGTTTTACAAGGAAGTTGAGCTATTGGAACCAATTTCCTTCGATAAGGTCTTCCAGTTCAAGAAGTTTAATTCGCTCTGTAATGGATTCGTTCAATTGGGTGATTTTTCGGATGTTAGAAACCAAACAGGAGCGTTTGAGCTTCAGAAAGGAAGTGGAAGGAGGTGGACTCCTGAGAGGGACATGGATCAGTTGAAACAGCATAATGAGGATCCATACAATGAGTATGAGGTGATTCGAATCGTTGGAAAGAACCCGTTTCTGTGGCACGATCATTGGCCTGTGAAGGACTATGCAAAAATCTTTGAGTGCATGGTTTTGGTTGATGAGATAATGAATGAAGCGGATAAAGTTGTGTCGAGAATTAGAGAGATAGGAGCAGCACAAGTAGGTAGTCAGAAAGAGTCTACCCAAAATGGCATTAGCCGGGCAGAGAATTCTCTCATGCAGACGGTGCCTTATGTGGCTGTACATATGAGGATAGAGATAGATTGGATGATTCATTGTAAGAAACTAGAGCAAAGATCAAACATTACCCAAATTTGTAGTAGCAAGGAGGAGATCATGGAGAGAGTCGGCAACATTGTTGGCTTAAAAACTCCGGTCGTTGTTTATTTAGCAGTGGCTGATAGTCTTCTTCATGATCCGTCTATTCTAAACGGCTGGAAAGAAGGCTTGATTCCTTTCGAGAAGAAGAAATTGGGAGTTGAAGGGAATTACAAGAAGTTTCCTTATCTCATTCAGTCTGCAATCGACTACGAAGTGTGTTTAAGGGCTGATGTCTTTGTAGGAAACAGTTTCTCAACATTTTCAAATCTTATAGTTCTCGATCGAACACAGAAGCTCATTAGAACGGGCGTCACAAGCTCGTGTGGTGTGGATGTAAGGTGGCCTTCTTATGCATACAACATATTAGGGGAATCAAAAGGGCCTCAAAGATGGATGACAAACATGTCTGGCTCAAGTCTTCAAGCAATGAGCTATGGCTCCAACGACATCTCATGTCGAGTCTGATGATCAGTTTTTCCATCAATGGACACACTCGAGGCTCCACCACTTTTTCTAATGTACATCATTCCGTCCCTCCGGCGCAAATTTCTTGGTATAGTTTCACGTTTTTTGTTTCCCTTTTGTAGAGAAAATTAGTAGCAGAGAATGTTGAAGTAGCACCAAATTATATACAGTTTGAATTGATGTAAATTTCAAAATTTTGTTTTAAGTTTGTGAACCCTTGATGCCTTTCTAATTGGATGTTCTCACTAATGTCAGTGAATTTCACTATATTCTCTTTCATGAATATCAATATGCTCACATTTTATATACATCAAGAACGCTAATAAGCCCCTCGGGTGTATATTACACACCGAAACTTTTAGCCATTAGATCTTGGTTATTGAATTTTTAACCGAGAATTTAATAGTCAAAAACTCGGATATACTGAATACTGTTGAACATAGCCCGTTCTTTCTCTGTATTTCTGTGTACTTGTTTTGTTTCCGTAATTGAAGGTACATATGACCAAAACAGAATCAAGGAATTAAGTTGTTTAGTTGTCCCTTGCACACTTTGGGCTTTTGGCACATCATCATCTAATCTCTGTATTTATTTGAATTTCTTTTTGTTTAATTGGAGTTGTGGAAATTGGGTGAAAAATTCACTAGTGGGACCGCAATGCTTTAGGGTTTACTTGTTTTTACCCCATTTTACTTCTAATTAGTTTATTAAGTTTTAGGGCAGTTTGGGCACTATAACTTAATTAGGACTCAACATATACGAATTAGCATTGTTTCCTGTTATAATTAATTAGGAATGTAATTATTTTCCCATTGTATAGTCCTAGTGTGATTAGGAGTGTAATCATAATTTATTTTCTTCTTTAACACTCTTTGTAAACTTTTGAATTTTACTCCACTTTGGAGAGGAACACTATATCAGAAAATTCTCAAGTACAATTGTTTTTGCCTTCGCTTTTGAACTAAATCTTTTAGGCTACGTTTTTTTCAAATCTCAAGGGAAAAATCAAGTGATGAAGAAATACCCTACAAAACATTAGAAATGAAGGGTTAAAAATGTACTCCATGATCATTTACAGAGGTATGTAGGAAATGTGATAGGAATTTTACAACACACGCAAAAGGGTTAAAACTCCTATAAAACTTGTAAAAATGACAAGGTTATTGTAGTATAAATGGATCTCGCAAGGTCGTTCTCCACAAGGATTATTAAATAACTCGTAGCAAACCAAATTCTGATTAACTATTGTAAAAGAGAAAGTTGAGATGTTTGGTTTTAAGACCTACTTAAATTAAAATAAATTTAACTAATAAAAATCTGACAATATGCAAAATTAAAGCTAAGAGAAAAAGGAACATTTTTGTTTTTAAGAAATCAAATTAAGGAAGCACTAAGGATCCGCCGTCACCTTAGCAATCTTATATAGTTCTTTCAATTACTCACAACCTATACATGCATATTCCAAAGGTTAGGTATTCCTAATATATGCCTACTTGGACCCCCAACGTAAATCATATATCACACATGCAATCCGTCTGTGGCATTCAGATCAAATCTAAACATGCATGACTCATTAAGTTCTATGAAACCTTTTGAATAATCATGCAACCCTTAAAATGTGGTATTCGTCCCAAGTGAACTTGCACATATTAATCACAAGATGCCTTCGTCAATTTCAGGGACCGACCTCCAACCAAAATTGCATCCCATTACTTTTTTAAACATCCTAATGGTGATCAAGCATCAGAACAATTAGATAGTTTAACCCAGTGATTAATAATTTGAAAACCTGCATGCATATAATCATGAGCAAGTTGGAGAGAAACTACATAATCTTACTAAGGCTCGTGGCCTCACCCTAGCAAAAGAGAATTAGTTACGCATGTTCATAATAAAAATCATCAAGTTCTTCATTAAAATAATAAAGATCAAAAACACCTTGAATGGAAAAAAATATGAAAATCTCTAAGCTTAGCCAAATTTTCTCTCCTCAAGAACGCATGGGAAAAAGAAGAGAATCCCCCTCTTTTTCCTGCGACCAACCCTATTTAACCTAGTTAACTCCTCCTAAATCATAGGTCTTCCAATCCAACCAGGAAACTAAATAAATAAAATAAAATAGGAAACATAACCCTAAATTAAATAGTAAAATTCGCCTAAAATCTGAACAGCCACATTTTGGACCCCTAAACTGCTCCAAAACCGGCCCAATATAGCTGGATTTAAGGTTTGGAATATTCTGAACACTTCTCCAGAAGGCCACGAATCCATCAGAGGTCATCTCGAGCTCCAAAAACACCATAAAAGCCCAAAACATCACTATTCCAGCAATGTGCATCGCTCCTTTATTTTATTGCCAAAAAATCACTGCTTGGTGGAAAAAGCTGAAATTTTGACACAATCAAGCTGAGAGACTCACGAACGTCCTCCAACTAGAATTACTCCAAAATTCATCTATTTGATCATGTTTTGCTCCAGATGAAGTCGAAAGTCCTACCTTGAAAATATAATTCAAAGTATCAAAATTCTTTCAAAATAGTAACCAAAATGTACTAAGAATAGGATTAAATATATAATATAAAAATATGCTCATCAAAATGAATGCATTATTTGGGATTTGAATGTTATTTGATGACGAGAATTGCTAAGAACAGTGACGACATATCTAATGATAGGAAGTTGAAAAGTCCTTGAACAAAGTGAAGCCCGACGGGCCAATTTCGACTTTTGGGAACAAGCCAAGTCCAAAAATAGCCAACGAACGCGAAATTTGCATTAAACATATGGGGATGGGTGACCTTGATTGAACACACACCCCACACACACACCCACACACCCACACGACGACCACTACAATCATAATCACAATGATGACTTGTTCCTCTTGTTAATAGTGGTGGGCGAGTGTGGTCTCTTTCCCATTTACTCAAAAAACATACATGACAAAGAGAGTTTGTACCATACAAAATGGGACGACTAAGGTCAATGAATATGAATACAATGTAAATCGACTCGATACAGCTCGAGTTTGTATTGAATTTGGTTTGCGTTTGGCTTGTCTGAGCTTTAGCTTGTTCAGGAAACAAGCCAAACTTGAGCATTGGTATATTCAGCTGGTAAAAGCTCGTAAACAACCCATTTGCAAGAAATTTGCTTGGAATAAAAGATCGTTTGACGAGTATTTACAGTGTCACTAGAAAAATAATGAAAGGGGAGAACAACTCTTACTTTGATGAGTATTTACAGTGTTTTCCATCTCAGAGAGTGCATCTTAAATGGAAAACAGTTATGTCATTTCAATTCAATAACATGATAAATGTTACTTCAATTCACTGTGTTTTTTTCTTCCTCTCTTTTCTTCAAGAAGAAAGCTATCATCAAGTATATAGACGCTTGCCCTTCTATGTTTTACACAAGGTACTTTTTAATGGCCGCAAATCTTTTTAACACATTGCTTATGAAACTACAAAGGAAATGAGGCACATATATCTCCGGGGTGAATAGAGCGAGACACTCTTTACTCCTATCGAATGGTATAGTCGGGTAGCTGTGCAGATTATTTTCCAATATCGGGAGTCATAATTCACTGGATATATTCTTCATAGTAGTTATCACTTATCACGGAAACAAACCTCTCGAGCCAAGGAAGCTGATGGAGATCTTTCATGGCATCTACATAAGAATCTGTACACCGGGGTGGGGATTGATAAGGGGGGTGGTCGCTTAAACTGAAACCCCCAGCTAGGAACCTCTGGATCAGCGCCAGCTGTGATCTCTCTTGGTCCGAGTACGCATCCATTATCATGGGCAGCGAATTGAATGTTTCCCACGCCCATTGCTCGGATTCTTGCATAGACTGAGTGACCAAGTCTTCTGTGTTGTTGTCTTCATCCCAAAAGGCACATTGACAAGTCTGTTGGCTATCCCGATATTCAGCACCACAAGAATAACAGAACTCATGCTCACACCTGAAGATGAGAAACACGAAAAGCTCAGTGAATATTCAAGAACTTCTAATGGAAAAAAAGGGAGGCATTGCTTTCTTACTCAAATAGTTACGCTATGACTCAATAAAACCAACAAAGATAGTCTTAATTTCATCAGCTTTTTATTCATAGGCGTGTAAGAATTTCTCCTAGAGGTCTCATTATATGCATTCATTATACGCATTTGCTCCCCTGCACAGGTCAACACCAGTTCGTCCAAAGGGGTAAAAAAGTTGTACACTGGAAAAGATTCTCAAGAAGTTGGAATCACTCCATCATGTTGCCGCCGTACAAAAAAGAAAGCCAGAGACCTGAAATTATTAACTAAGTTCCATCTAATTCAAGAAACACAGTAAGTTCCATCATATTCTTGGGCGTGTGTATGCCTATCAGTTACTTACTGACTCAAAACATATGCTGCTTAAATTCAATATTCCCTAAAGCTAAAAATTGTCTGAGATCATAATAATCGACTACAATCTGAAACTCAAATCATTTTTTTCATAAAGATTGTACTCTCCCTCACAGGCAAGCAACAAGTTCAAAGAAATTCAAGAAAATTGGTTCAAATCATATAAAGCACATTTTTCAGAACAAAAACACACATGAAGATGTGGTTTACTCGCTCATGTTTGATACATCCATTTTAGTCACTTTAAATGTTCTGAAAAATATTGCATTCTCAACCAACTTAGTCAGTGCTGTTAAAAATGCAATAGGACGTGTAATATAATGAAAGTGGTCTTACCAGCAAGTCATGTGGTGGCAACCTTGAGTGAGCTCAATCATCCTACGACACTGCTGGCAACGCCTCCAGTTGTTATTTTGTGCCAAGCGATGTAAGGTAATGTCTGCAGCATCTCTCTCTTCCAGTGGGAGATTTTGGAACTCCTCACAGCTCATAGAAGCATGCCAAGGAACCCCACAATCCACACATATGAACCTCTGACAAACAGGACATTCAACGCAGCTGTTATCTGACTGACTTGATGAACTTGCCCTAGCTGACAAACATTCAAGGGGATCAAGCAGGACGGAACAATTTGGAAATGGGCAGTACATTCTATCGGAGTGGAGAATATTCGCTTCTGCAAGGGATTTCTCCAATGACTCATAAGAAGTGAGTGGAAGAAAAGATTTGCACTCAGCAGTGGAAATGTAATACTTGCATCTCAGCTGAGGACATCTGATGGGGACTTGAGAGGATTGTACCTTCCCATCAACGTATGTTCTCATGCAATGCGAACAGAACTTATGAGAACATTTCATGTTAATCATCATTAGGGATGGTTTATCTTCGCAACAGATGGAACAATTTTCAAGTGATTCAACACCCTTAGCAGGAAAAGAGATAACTCCAATTGCCACTTGGGCTAATTTTGATGGCCGCTCAAGATCTACAGTGGGGACAAGTTTCAGAACAAAAGCTTCGAGATTACTGGCATGCTCAAGGATCCTTTGCCTCAGTGCTACTAGGATTGGAATTTCAAGTTTCTCCTCATGTGAAACCTGTCAGAAATTCAAGTCGTTAAAGCAAACTTGGCATATAAATTACAATAAAACGATTTGAATAATTCAGTACTAGTGCTAGTGCTCAAATGACGAAACACGAAGTAATCCTCATGAGCAATCACTCAAAAGTGTTGTTTTCTAAAACTTACCTAAAAACTTATGTTGTTAAAAAGAGTATATGATTGATAATGAAACAGAACTAATCCCCTTTTTAATTAATGAGTTCAAGTAGTCACAATGCGGAAATTGCAATGGATAATCAATCAATGAACTTATCAAAATGGGTCACCCAGATTCGAAATACAAATTGTTGAAAGTTACAAAATTATATTCTGAAAGTACACACAGAAAAAAGGACAGACCAGGCACAAAAATGCTTAGCAAAATTCTTGGTTTCATATTTGATACGACTTCTAAAATGGTAGCCAAAACGAAGAAAGAAACATAACTCTTACACAGTGAAGAACTCACCTGATCATATAGCAGCTCAGAATCTGTGAATGCATACACCCTACGGAATTTATTCTGTACAGCCTCCATTAGACCATCCATCAGGGCTAAATAGTCAGCCACAGGCTCATCCACATAAAAATCAAGCCTTTTCTGCACCTGAATTGCAGGAACATCGGTTGATCTTTCCATGACAACTCCGATTCCAGAAAGACCAGAACCGGAGTCCCCGTACCCAGCTATGGACATGCCTTTGAAGAACATTTTCACCGAAAATTCATCGAGATCATCTTTTGACTCATCTTTTGCCTCCAGTTTCACTGGTTCTTCTGTCTCCTTCCAAACTTCATCATCGTCTTCGCAACAGCTCCGAAACTCTTCTTCGTCTTCCTCTCTAACTAAATTTACAGAAACCTCATCACCAGAAATTGCCTGACCCTCCATTTGACACAACTCTGCAATTCTAAACTTAAAGCTGCGATTATCACTAAAATCCAATCACAATCAACCAACCAATCAAACTGAAGCCCTGTATCTTCAGCAGACAAATATCTCCAAATCACAAACAATTGTTCCTTCCAATCACTGATCTTTCAAAGCCTATCTCTAAATAATCAAACAAGAAAAACCCATCAAGGAATCGATCCAGAACCGCCAATTGTAGCATCACCTCCACCTAAAAATACCACAAGGAAAAACCCATCAACCAATCGATTCAGCTCCTAATTCCAAATCGAAAACCCAGAAAAACCCATCAAGGAATTAATCCAAAAGAACCAAAATTCGATAATTGCTGGCTCATCCACATAAACAAAAATCAACCCAAGAAAAAAAGGGCACTAATTTTCAATTCAATCCCTCCAAAACTGTACAGAAGTACAAAATATTAAATAAAATTGAAAAATAGGAAAAGGGTACGATACTGGAAGGGGGCAACTGGGCAAGAAAGAAGTGAAGGTTCGAATTACCTTATCCGGAGGAGGGAATTAAAGTCTCTGGAATCAGATTCCTTTTGGGGGTCTAAATTCTGAGACGGTGTCTTGTAATTGTAGTAAGGGTATAATAAGAACCCTAATCTGACAAATTTCAACCTTCGGTTTGGTGCCTCACCCACTTCCAAGATGCTGTTTTTATTCTATTCTTTTATTTATTATTTACTTGGATTAGATTAAATATTTGATTTATTGCTTATTATTTACTCAGACTTACCATTGCAGTGCTAATTTATTGGCGTAAGAGAAAAGTTAGTGCCTTTGGCCTTTTGCTTTGGTGGCACTCTCTTTCCTAAACACATGTAATTGGGATTTCTTTCTACAAACAATTCTCCACATTCTCTCATCAAGTAATGCTTTCATTTTCCCCATATTTACCAAAAAGAAATTCCTTTGATTTTCGTATCAATCACATAGAAAGAAATTTAATTTTATATTTTTATTTATACTATTCCAATTTATGATAGGATTGTATTTGAAGCGATTAAAAAGGATCATTCGTCTTTGTATCCGAGGTTTTGTGTACAATTTTTATCATCGTTAGTATTGATTGTAGTAATAGCCTTGAACTTAGCCTGAATCAATTTTTTGAATAACAACGTGGCTCAATTTTTTGGTTAAGAACTAGGCAGCTCCTCCGATGACCCCGTGAAAAGCTAGTGTGAGACCTCAGAATGCTCACCAAGTGTCCCACGAAAAGCCACACTCTATATATGGAAAAATTTATAAAAATCATTTTTAAAATACTCAAAATAGTTTTTACCCTCCTTTTTAGAATTTATTGAATTTTGTCATTTTCCATGTGCAAAAAGACTTAATTAGCCAATTCTTTTTCTAACTCCATTATTGCTGCTTCTCGTAATTTTTTTTTATCTCCTGCTTCTGTACTCTTTTGTTTGTAATCGGTGATTTGACATGTTAAATCTTGGAGGTTTTCCATCACACAATAAACTGTGTTAATATTATTGATGTGGTGTTTTTTGTTGGTCGACATCATGCTGAACTCTTTTCATCATATATGAATTGTGTTCATTAACAGCTTGAAATTTACTGTAATTTGATCTTCAACAGCAGACATAGCTATATTTTTTCTAGAAAAATAAAATGAACACAAATAAAATATAGATCCACCAAAAGTATTTGACATAAAAAGATAATTGGGATAAGTTGGATAAGTTGAAGATCGATTAATTGGAGACAAGAATTGGAACCAAATTGAGGTAGGAGGCAATGCAAAGTGACA
This sequence comes from Gillenia trifoliata, assembly GCA_018257905.1. Lineage (NCBI taxonomy): Eukaryota > Viridiplantae > Streptophyta > Magnoliopsida > Rosales > Rosaceae > Gillenia > Gillenia trifoliata. The sequence continues at coordinate 38,728,457 of CM031080.1, read as the reverse complement.
TGCGACATGGAGAAGACGAAGCACGACACTGCTGTCTGCATTGTCGTTGAGCAAGACGGCAACTTTAAAACTCTGTAATTTTTCTCGAGAAACCCTCGAGCTTTACTCGGCATCGCCTAGAGAACCCTTGAGCTTTTCTTGAGAGTCCTATTTAAGTGTTTATCGACATCACCTCAAGGATAGACGAGGAGGGACAAGCAAGAGAGAGAGTAAAAGTCTTTTTGAGCTTCTTGAAAGGGACATTTTTCCAAATTTCTCCTATATATGAGTCCTTATTTTGATTGATGCATGTGTTGGATTAAGGAATAGTATTTTAAGAGAAAAATATCAAGTGTTAGTTCAAATAATTCAGGTAGCTCAAGTTCAAGACAAAGTGAGTTAGATGAGATTTATAAAAAGCTCGGACAATTATAGCTTGTAATGTTTTTTTTTTAAAATTATGAATAATAGTATATCATTTTATTTCTCACTGTTATTTTTGTCTAGAAAAAATTCGAAATTTTCACACCATCTTTTGAATGAAAGTGTTGTCGTTAATAATATTTGTGAAAACTCTAAGCATTTTCTCAAAACAAAGTCACTCTTATTCCATTGATTTATATGGCTCATCTTCTTCCATTGCTTCATATATGTGAAAATGCGAGATATCTCCTTGAAACTTTTTTTGTATTTGGTGAAGGATACAAGTCATTATTTTGAATAAAGTTAACCATTGAGGAAGAAGTCAAGGTAAGACAAACCCCCAAGATTCTCAGCCAGAAAGCTGGTTTTGAAGAAACCTATATGCAGTATGCACATGGTGCTTGTCTATTTAGATGAAGAAAGTGGGACTTTGTTCTTGACTTTTTTTCAACTTCCTGACAATATATTTTTTTTATTACTAGAAAACAATCCCTGTAAAAGTGGATTAAAAAAATAAGACATCAATCATTAACAAACCCTATCTTCTTAAACTAAATTAGTCAAATGAACTTACAGAAAACGAGTGACTGGACTTTAGCATTGCAATTTTAGTACGGCATTAGTGTTTAATCCAAATGACATTAATTAAACAAATTTTGGCAATTGTTTAGCACAAAATACAAATGTTGGTCATTATTTAGTGTATGAATGCAGTCATTGCAGTGTATGTCTTTGTACCAAATCACTTTCTTGTACAGCCTTGCACTTTACAGGCTGACAATCCAATCATCAATCATGTTATTATATAATCCTCACGTTGTTTTGATATTATTAGTTGGCTATGGTTTTTTATTCCATGGTTTCGTAAGGTTTGGTGAAGATCGTTGGTGTGAAGAAATTAACAAGATACAGAAGAAAGGGACTTGACTCTATATATGATTGCCATTGAACAATATGACTGCTCAAAGCTTATATTTACTACACATACTTATGTCTCTTTACATTTAGGGAAGGATTACATATAATGCTTGTCTACAAAAGAATTTTGTTTGACATTTACAAGTAAGGAGTCATTTCTCTTTTATCGGCAAATCATAATCTCACACATATTTAAAAATGACTTGTTAAAAGCCAAAATAAAAATAAAAATTTGTGTACACATGTGTCAAATTATAATTTGTTTGTAAAGAAAAATAAGTTCTTACATGTAAAGAGTCACACATTTTTCTCTAACAAAAAAAATTAAAACTACTTTATGATACAAAATTGTTCTCTTATCAAAGTCTAATATTATTATAAATTTCAATAACTAAAGACTTGAAGTTGATCATATTTTGAGAATTTTCTAAAGATAAAAAATTTCGATGCATTTTAGATTCAAATGTTAACTGACATGCAATTATGGTGCGAGTACAACTAAAATCTTATTAAGGCGGAGTATTTTTTGGCTTGTTTGAATTCAGCCACCGTTCCAGAAATCCTGTCAACATGAGATTATATTTGATCTCTCTTTGCATCCAAGAATTTTTGCATAATATACCTCTAGTCCACGTATTTAAACCACATAATTAAAATACCTCTTGTCCAGGTGTACAATATTTCTAACTATAGAGCGTACAACCTCGTACAAGATGCTATCAATCAACACTCAAGCCCGATCTCTTTCATTACCTCACCAGTAGACAACAAAAAAATAAAAAGGAAGAGAAGAAATTAAACAATGTGTATGAAGCTCAATTCATACCTCCAGCACAGGTATATTATTTTTGGTAAATTACCTCCAACATGATACTGAATCTTCACCTCTGAAAATTAATACCTTGAAAGCTAGTATACGTTACCAGTTGAAAGTTTTTGATATTAACAATATGGTAGCACGCCAGAATGTGTGCCCACTGTACTAAATAAAACGTTTTACACTGGACATTCAATACATATAATAACTAATGAGCAAAATGTGTGCCTAATACCCATTGGGGGTAAAACGTACAGGAATGAAACATTCGCTCTATTTTTCGTCTAATTCCTAATCTGACTTATCACCTTAGAAAAAGAAAAGTTTGCTTACATGGCTAGTTGCTCAAATGATTTAATTTGAAGATATACAAATTTTGAATTTTTACTAAAATACACTATCAAAATTGGGTAAAAATCAACTTTTCTAAATTTGCGAATATTTTGATATGCAAATTCATATTGTTCATTAAATCTGGTTACATAACATTTTTATAGGGGAACATTAATCAAATACTTAAGAATACGCTTCTGCTAAGAATGTAACATCCCGTTCAAATTTTAACTTATTTTATTTCCCGAAAGTGGGAAATGACGTTTTTGCCCCTGGGTTGACTTTTCGGTTGACTTTTGCGTCGTAACTCGTACGACGCATCCACTTGTATTTTCTTGACGTGCTCGTCGATACGAATTCGTAGACGCGAGCCGTACGTCGTTCGGCCTCCGAACGAATATTTTACGGACGTTGATTTTCGACGTTTCCGTATTTTTAATTTTGGACTGATTTAAGTTGTTGGGCTGGGGCCCATTTGGCAGCAGGCCAATCTCAGCCTATCCCAAGAATCCTGGATTCTTGTCTGGGCTTTTGTCCCATTCAATGAACCCAGTCATCATCTCTCTTTTCTTCTCTGCAAACCAAGCCACACACACACAGACTTTCATCTCCCTTGCCGTGGCCAATCTCTGCAACTCATGGCAACCATTTTCACCACCCAACAAACTGTAACCTTCAATCCTCACCAGTCGAAGCTGAACCCAGTCGTGGGTGTCCAGATTCTTGGCAACTTCGAACCCAGGAACCAAGAATGCTTCGAAACCGTGATGAACCAGCAAACCCAGAAGTTCTTGGACTTACTCTAGGCACCCCGTGCCTTCATCCTCCTCTCCCCGTGTGCACACCAGGCCATCTTCATGGCCAAACTCACTCTCTGGTGCTCAATGAAACTCTGTTTGTGCAGCTGGATGAAGTCACTGGCCACTTGAATATCTCTTGCTCATCTGCTAGTGACACCCAAACTGTTCTACTTCCCTCTCTGTCTCTGCCTTTTCTCGAACCCAGAACCAGCTGGGGAGTTGTTGAGGCAACACTAATCCTTCCAGTCCAATCCAACTGCCTACTTGAGACGACAAGGACGAACTGGAGTTGGCTGCAATTTGCAGCACAGCTCCTCCAACCCAAGAGCTTTCCAGCAGCTTTTTGGATTGATCCTTAGTGTTGGCACGGTTGAATCTAAATTGAAGTTGAAGTTGTGTTCTGACGGGGAAGGGAAGTGATGAAGATGTTGGGCTGCTTTTTGGGGCCTCGGTGTATTGAAAAATTGACAAGTTTTGATGATGTTGAAGCTCAGTGAAAGAATTGGTGCTGTTTTGTTTACAGCGTGAAAATGAACTGGTTTGCTTAGTTTTGGGCTGCTGGTTTGGGTGCTGAATGAAGTGGGCTGGTCTTTGATTTTCTTGGGCCTTGGGTGCATTAAGTAATTAGCGGCTGGCGAGTGTTGGTTGATTTTTGGGCCTCGGGTGTAATTAGCAGTTGTTGGCTAACTTTGAAGATGGTGTTGTTTTTGTGAAGAAGACGTTTGGTTGGCCCATTAGAGATTTTTGGGCCGATTTCTTGTGGACCCAATTCAGTTGAATTTTTGGATGCTTCAATTTACGGAAATCTCCGTTGGGTTGGAATTGCTCCGGAAGCTTTAGATTTTGGTGACCCTTGGCGTCAGAGGACGTACACTTGGGCTTTCCGGCTATCTTCAGGTGAGTGAGTGGGTCTTTCTTTGATTAAAGTATATATACGTATGGCTTTTAAACGCTTTCTTAAATTGTTAGCGTAGATGCATATTCATTACGTGTGTTGGAGGTAGAACACTCGTACTATATTGCCATGCATGTTTTCATACTGTTGCTCACCAATAGATGTATACACCCCAGGTATTAGTACTCAGTCTTGTGGCCAGGACTAGCCTTGACGTTTGGAGTAGTCACTATCAGTACCGTTACGCAGCCTTGGATCCATTGTAGGTACTAGCCTGTTCTAGGTTGCATTAGGCAACTCGAGCTTGTGTGACTGCACTTTGTGCACCAGCGCTTAGCGCTAGACTCGCGTCATTGTAGTACTCAGCGTATTACTTGTATACCTAGCTTGTTCCTTGTGGGATTTAGCCCCTTGGGCATGTGTGTTTACATATGGGTGAGCAAATGTCAGTAAAGTATTAGCGGGGAGTACCCGCATGTTTTCACGACAGTATTTTGAGGTTCATGCCTACGGGCATGACGTATTTTCTCAAACTATACTTGTTTTCAAACGAGGGGTTACTAAACTTTTGAAAACAACGGTTTTATCAAACTTTACTTTTTGACCCACTCACCGTTTTATGTTTTGCGCCCCTCCAGGTTAGTTGGCTGGGAGCCTTGCGACGTCGATGGCGCAGTGGTATGACGATGTAGGGATTTTTATACGTTTGTATATCTTTGTATCCCTCACTCTACTCGTTGTGTATTCTAAAAATCCTTCCGCACTCTGTTTAATTCAATATTCTATCATTTATTCTTAAATTTTTCTATTTGGCTTTCGTCACGTTAACGCGTGTCGGCCAGCACTTCCCGACACTTGGCTTGTTCGGGATCGGGATGTGTCAAAGAAGACATCAACTTATATACAAATTTGTAGACTTGAATGTCCATACTCCATTTATATATTCAAGTTGGATTAAATATCGGGCTTCAATTTTCTTTTATCTGCTTGTTGGTAAATTAATATTTGGTTACAAATAACAAACTCTTTTTTGAGCTCTACCATTTTAAGCTATATCTTTTTCAATTTTTCACTCCGGATTGAATGACTGATTTCAAGGAAAACTAAACATATAGAAAGAGAAATCTATTAGTTGCAAAAAAAAAATATAATTAATGTACAAGAACTCATGTTACATGACTAATTCCAGATAAAATTAATATAGGCATTTGAAACCGAACTCTCACATTTTAGAATTTCAAGGAAAAAAAACAGAGAGATACTAACATATATAGGCATTTAGATAGAAGCTTCACTTTCCCTATACACATGCACAATTCCTGTAACCAAATCAAATAATTCTTATAGGCATTAGCAAATTAAAATCCTAATCATCAGCAAAAAAACTAAATTGAGGTTCCACTACCACTAACCAAATTTGCAGAGGAAGCATAATATGAATCTGTCAACATTTCAAATAACAAGGAATTATTAAAGGCAAATGGGGTCCCTGACTAGCAATAATAAAGAACAAAATAAAACGAAGCAAGTTTCTCTGAACCAAATTACTTGAGGAGGATGACAATCGCAAACTCAATTCCTTATAAAATGAAGCATGGAAATTTGCCCTTTTATTCTTTACTGATTTCTGTACCAAAAATTCAATACATAAGATTTATTGCAACTATACTCATAACAGACACTAATCACAAGGCACAAGACTTGCTGCAATAAAAAACAGATAGTACAGAGGCACTAAGGAAAACAAAGAGCAATCTTTTGACCTTTGTTGTAGTGGCCAGCAAAGGTGCAGGTCAAATAAACTTGCATCCATTCCCTAATTTCAACAAAAGGACTCGCAATCCAACTTATATTAGCATATTCAATACCGGGCACTTCACATTAGAGCTACTCTTTTCAAAGATTGACATGAAATGTGAGGTTCTATGGATAATATTCCTCACAGGGTATCTGTGGAAGTGCCATTTCCGATTACACTAATATAAAGCAGTAAAACAACACTACAAGTATGCCAAAAACCCTGAAATAAAAGAAAATTGCAAATCAGAAAAAGTTCAGACACATGCCTGGAGATATCTTCTCTATGCTTATAACTTGTCATGAAACAGGGTCCTATATAAATAGAAATTACGGCTTATTTGGTTTCTTGTTTTTGAATATAAATAGCTAAAATATTGAGGTTTTGATTATTCTTACCATTGAATGGGCATTCTTAATCAAGTCATTGCATAAAGTCCACTCCTTTGGCTACAAAAAGGAAAGAAATTTAAGGGGACAAGATGTCCACTAATTTTGAGAAGAAGAAAACCAAAATAATTTTATGTTATGCAACCGCAACCAATAACAATTACCGTTCAACAAATACGATTCAACATATCATTTTTGCATGCGAAAATGACCTTTTGCAAGTGGGAGAGAACCAGAAAAAAACACAATAATCGGCGCTGCAATTCTAGTGTTGCAAAATGTCATTTTTGTTGCAGTGAAAGTGCACTAGATGGTATTAATTAAAGGTGAAACTATTATGATAAAGAAAAAACACAAGCATCAGAGGCCATGTAATAATCCCACCATGCATTTTAATCATTCAAATCTTATGAACCATTGGGCACAATTCACACACTCGATGAATGGAAATTTATGAACCCCAAAGCACAAATCATAGACTCAATGAATGTATGAACCACCACTACAAAAAAAACAGTCATTTCCGACCAAACTTTTTCGAGGGCTTTCAAATACCGTCGGAAAAGGTACTACTTCCGACGAAAAATCAACGTCCGTCGGAACTGAGTCAACAAGCTGCTTACTATTTTCGACACACAACATGCCCTCGGAAGAAAATTCATTTTTCGTCGGAAATATCAATTTTTTTGGCGGGAACTGTGGCGCCAAAATTATTTTCAACGAACCTCACGGTCGTCGATAGTAGTTACTCTTGTTCCGACAATAAGTTCATTTTGTCGAAAATTGTAGGCTATTTCCGAGGGCAAAAAGTGGTTGTCGGTAGTAGTTTTATATTTCCGAGGGCAATTATTCGCTGTCGGAAGTAATTGTGCATTTACGAGGGGAATTAGAGGCTGTTGAAAATGAGTATTTAATTCCAAGAGCAATCTATAGCTCTCGCAAAAGGGTATCTATTTGTGATGGCTTGTAGCCGTCGTTGGAATTACTATGTTTAAGGGAGCAATGCAATCTTTTTTCTTTTTGAGGAGCAATGCAATTTTTTTTTAAGGAGCAATGCAATATTTTTTTTATTCATTAACTCCAAAACATGTATCTCAAAGTAGCAATAAAATTTAAATAATCGCAATCACATGAGCGCAAATTTCACAATCAAATATAATAAAAAGAAGAAGAGAATAACACAATGACAATACATGTGAACTCAGTTAAATCGCATCCTTACTTCAATCAGTTTCATTATCTTCAACCTCATATTGGTTGGCATCGATGCGTCGGCTATGAGTCTCTTCTTCTTGGTACGGCTCACTCTCATCATTAGCCATCTCATATACGTTCCTGGGATTTGTTTCCACCACAAAACTCCAAGTCTTATTTTTAATCCCTCTGACATAAAAAGCTTGGGTTGCTTGGGTTGCTAGAACAAACGGCTCTTGAGTATTTAGCTTGCGTGCCCTATTAAGTGTGATTATTCCATAACGGTCTCTCTTATAACCTGTTCCTTTTCTAGCTGTATCATACCAATCACAATTGAACAATACAACTCTATTCTCTTCTATGTAACGGAGCTCAACAATGTCTAGTAAGGTTCCATACCACGGCACATCATCAGTCTGATTCTCCCCCTTAACCATAACTCCATTATTCTGTGTTCTTTTATTTTCATCCCGCTGCAATGTATGGAACCTAAACCCGCTGGTATAATAACCTGGATAATAAGTTGCACGCCTTTCAGGACCTCGAGCCAAAGAAAGCATCTCCTTATTAACTTCACCGTCGTGGTATAGTTTTGTGATCTGTATAGAAGGAAAAAAAAATTTAATTTAACATAACTGGAAGTTAATAATTTTTACAGTAAAATATTATTCATACCCTTTCCAAAAACCATTCTGAAAATTGAAGCCTATGTAACTCTTCCACATTATCAACACTAGACTGCATTAGAATATTCTTATGTTCTCTGCACATATAAAAATTAATTATTTTAGAATATATGTAGTAATAAGATATATATTGAGTACACAAAAAAAACTTTAAGGGGCTGAGAGTTTCTTACTGAACAAATGGCAAAGCCTCATCACTATTTTGCAATACATAATGCGTCGCAGCCTTATGAAGCTCAATGCTCATCTCTCTAAGTAAACCTTTGCCAAAAGCTCGACCGGGTGTTGCGAAAATAGATAATCGACATGTATCATATGACGGTTGACCTCCATCATTGTTTCTTTCTTTTCGATTGAACCTAGTTTCAACTCGATGCAAATAACGAGAGCAAAATGTTATACACTCATCTCCCAATACACCTTCGGCAATAGACCCTTCTGGATGAGCTTTATTACGAACATAAGTCTTTAGCTTATGCAAGTACCTAATTATCGAGTAAATTAAGACATGAATTAGGCTCTTGTACATCATAAATCAAACACACTATAAATAAAATTAATATCTAAACATTGAAATTACCTTTCCACAGGATACATCCACCTGAATTGTACTGGACCAGCCACTTTCGCCTCCCAAGCTAAGTGGTAAGTTAGGTGAATCATGATAGTGAAAAATGCAGGAGGGAATATTTTTTCCAACTTGCATAGAGTAATGACAATTTGCTTTTCAAGAAGTTCCATGTCCTCTTCTCTTAATACTTTAGCACACAATTCATTGAAATAGGAAGATAGTTCAATCAACGGCTCACATACCTCTTTAGGTAATAATTCTACCGCCACAAATGGAAGTAATCTCTCCATGAACACATGACAATCATGGGTCTTCATACCAGTAATATTTTGTTCTGAAGCATTCACACACCGAGATAAATTTCCGGAGTATCCATCTGGAACTTTTAGCTCCATTAACCATTCACATAAAGCTTTGTTATCATCATTTGACAATGTGTAGTCACCTGGGATAAAATAGAACTTACCATCATCTCCTTCTTCTGGATGATATCGTTGTCTTATGCCCATTTCTTTAAGATCAAGACGAGCCTTTAAAGAATCTTTTGTTTTACCATCAATGCTCATCATTGTGCCAATCACATTCTGAAATACATTTTTCTCGATGTGCATTACATCTAAATTGTGACGTACCAAATTTGTTTTCCAGTAAGGCAATTGGAAAAATATAGAATGTTTTTTCCAATTATGGTCTGTTCCAAACCCAGGTATTTTCTGATTTTTCGCCTCTTTACCATGTGTTATTTCTTGTAATCTGCTAAGTTCATCTATCACATCATCACCAGAAGGCCTTTCAGGTGCAAACCTCATCTCCCTTGTATTATCAAATTGGCTTCGTTGTCTACGCCATCGGTGGTCAGACGGTAAGAACCTTCTATGACCCAAATAACATGTTTTAGACCCATTAGTTAACCTACGATGCGAAGTATCAGAAGCACAGTATGGGCATGCCAATTTGCCACTTGTACTCCACCCTGACATGTATGCATATGCTGGATAATCATTTATCGTCCACAAAAGTGCAGCTCTCATTTGAAAATTCTCCTTTGCATAAATATCATATGTTTCAGCACCAACTTCCCACAATGTTTGCAACTCATCAATCAACGGCCTCATGTATACATCAATGTCATTACATGGAGCATGAGGTCCAGGTATAAGTAAACTCATGAAAACATAAGGCTCCTTCATACACATCCAGGGAGGAAGGTTGTATGGGTATATGAGAACCGGCCAACTACTATGGTGCAGATTCATGTTCCCAAAAGGGTTAAATCCATCTATTGCCAAACCAAGTCTTACATTTCGAGGTTCAATACTAAATGACTCATTAATTTGATCAAAAGATTTCCAAGCCTCAGAGTCTGCCGGATGCCTCAACACTCCATCTTTTACACAATCTTTAAAATGCCATATCATATCTGCAGCTGTCTTAGATGACATAAATAATCTTTGAAGTCTTGGTGTGAGTGGAAAATATCTAAGAGCCTTCCATGGAACCTTGCTTTTCTTATTACTACTCTTTCCCTGTTTCTTCCATCTCGAAAGCTTACATGTAGGACATTGTGTTGCATTCGCATGTTCCTTATAATAAATAATGCAATCGTTTTCACATGCATCAATCTTTTCATAGTGAAGACCCAAATCTGCAACAATTTTCTTTGCACCACTATGGGTTGTAGGTAAATTCTCACAAAAAGGAAATGCATTTTTCAACAATTTTAGTAACATACCAAAGGTTTTGTTGCTCATGGTACCAGTACCCTTGATGTGCATCAGGTTCACAATAAAGGACAAGTTGGAATACGACTCACAACCACGGTACAAGGGTTCTTCTGCCTCTTCTAATAATTTGTAAAACTTTTGTGCAGCTCCATTTGGATCTTGTGAACATATTAAAAATCGATACCCCGATTGGATGTGCGCAATAAGGAAAAGCGTTTTTGATAAGTACAAGACTACTGGTGAGAGATATACTCACAATCCACCAGAGATACGTCCAGATGCTTGGTGTGAAATGGTTACGGAATGGTTGAAGCCTGAATGGCAGGTAAAACAATTGTTTAAAATAATAGTCTTATGATTGGTTATTGTATTCTTTCGTTTATTTGTAGATGCATGCCTTATGTGGGTTCCCTGAATCAGTTGATATTAGGTTCTAATTTACCTTTATTTTCATGCAGAAGAAAAGCGAGAATAACACATCCAATAGGAAGAAATCCATTATTGTGCATATCACAGGTTCTGTTCCAATGGCAAAGTATAGAAAAGATGAGGTAAAAATATCTTTTTGTTGGTTACTTTGTTCATTGTTTTTTTTGTGGTAAATTCTCAATAATCATTGTGTATATAATTTTTTTTAAATTTTAATAGTTTGATCGAATTGGAATTGAACCGAGTCCGATTGATTGTTTCAAAAAGTTCCATGTAAGTAAGCGTAAGAATGGACAAGAAGAAAGTTGGCCAAGTGAAAAAGCAAAAGAACTTTATGTATGTTGCCCCACTTTACTTCTTATTACTTATTTTTCATTAACATGACATTGTTTTATTATTCATATTTATATTTCTTCAATTTCATTGCAGGAAGAAATGGACAACAAAAAGACTAATCAGATGGAAGAAGAGAATGAAGTAGATGATTGGGGCATATACAAGGAGGTGATTGGCGGACCGAGTCATGGTCGTATCCTTGGATTAGGGGCTGGCTTTAGTACAAAAGATGCATATCCCTCAGATAGCCAAAACTGCAATAAGCGTACATACTTACAACGTGAAGAAGAGCATGAGAAATTGAAGGAGGAGCATGAGAAATTGAAGGAGAAGCATGAGGAATTGACTGAGGAATTGAAAGGTTTGACAGATGTGGTGTATGATTTGAAAGATCTTATTCAAAGTATGAGGGATAACAACTCAAATACTTCTGCACACTTTAGACAATCTGTTTCTGTGGTAAATTCTTTTCTTGCCTGTTTAATATTTTTTTCGCTTTTGAATATTGTATTTGTTATTTTTATTCTCAAATTGATAAATTCTTATCTTTTCATTATGTTTTTGGACAGGACAATGTTAATAGCTATTCAGATGCTCACCTCGAAGATGTGTAGTGCAACACCAATTTTATTTTGTTACCATATAACTATTTTTAAATTCAATGTTTGGATGTTTTGTTTATTTTATCTTTTCTATTTATGAATAACTTCATTTTAATGAATTGCAGTAAAATGATATCATTATTCTTATGTGGCTACCAAATAATTGCGCATGATTAGAAACATATTTCTAATAAATATTACAATTGGAATATATTATTAATTTTTTTTTATAAAATAATAACCTTTTTCGACTGCGTTTCCCTCTCGGTAATATATATTTTTAACCAATACTTTTTCATCGGAAATATTTTTTTGACAATAATTACCTATTTCCAACCACATTCCCAAATGGTAAATTCTGGTCGGAAAATTAATATTTCTGACCACTTATTCGTTGAAAATATTTATCGACAATAACTTTGCGACGGCTACATGTGGTCGGAAGCATATATTGGCGACGAAACTTGCCTCTCGGAAATATATTTATTCACTTATTTCCGAGAAAATATTATATATTGCCCACAAAAACGTGTTGTCGGTAATACTAATTACGACGATGCAGCGCCCTCGTAAATACTGTTTCGTTGTTGCAAAAACATTTTCCGACAACATTTTTTGGTCGAAAATATGTCATCGCAAAAGCAAAAAATTTTGATCGAACAATATTTCCGACAAACTCCTAAATATTTGCGACCATAGTTATGGGTCGGAACAAAATTGTGATGGTCGTTTTGAAAATCAAATTCCGACAAACAAATAAGCAATACTGACGGCCCTTACTCATCGGAAATAGTACTATTTCCGACAGTTGGTCGGAAAAAAAGTATTTACGACAACACAATTACCGACGACTAGCGACGGCATGATGCTGTCGAAAAAGCTTATTTCCAACGGGAAATGGGTGTTTGCGACCAAATTCGGCCCTTGCTAATAGCATTCTGTTTTGTAGTGCACTTGGCACAAATCTATGAATGTAAACTTACGAAATTTTAACAAAGTTTACCTTCTTTGTTATCGAGCTTGAATCGAACGAGACCCAAACACTTCAATTCTCTTGCTATAACCCTGAAACCCTAACTAATTGGGGGATCCTTCTCCCCGTTCGCAGTTCCTACACAAATTGTACCCTAACCTAGAAGTCCTAAGTAGTTGGAATGGTGGCCCTTCGCCGGATTCGTTGCAGCGCCGATTCCCTTGCAACGAATGGGAGCGACGGCTGGAGTCTAGAATGGCCCTTCAGTCTTTTCACACCTCAAATCTGTTTGTTCCAGCAACGACAAACGAAAAGTTTATTTTAGCACCCCCTATTTGGATTTAGTCTATTATGGCTAAGTTCCCTTCATTTTATGTTCATCATCTGTCCTCGCAATTTTATCTGTCAAAAATGGGTCCTGAAGATTCTTTGTTTCACAAGTATTGTAACTAAATGTAAGTTTTTTTTTAATATATTTTCAAGGAATTCTAATCCTTGAAGCCAAAAACTTGTGATGTGTCATGTATATAAAGAGTTATAACAAATGAATGAAAAACATCCAATTTTTTAGTGTTATTACAATTCTTGTAGAACAAGGAATACAAGATATCCTATCTAGGGTTTTATTCTATCATACCACCAACGGAGGTTTCAGTCGTCAGAGGCAATTTTTTGGAAGCCACAGCCTTGAGGCGGTACCTCTCTGCTCTGGAGCCAATGACTTGCCCTAGTACTGATGCGGCAATGGTAAACGCCATGGCTGATTTAGGCATTAGCACAGACTTCCGAAGTATGGCTATGAATGGCACAGCTGCATGCACAGCAGCGAACCAAGATAGTGAGAATTTTTTGGTGTGCTCTCTACATATCCCTAAAGGAACATTGACTGCCATGCCCATTGATCCGATCACAAGTACTTTTGCCGGAAGGGGTTGCCGGCGGAGGTTCTTAGCAAATGCAGTTCGTGACAGGGCTGCTCGAGCTGCAACTATTGCTGGCGGGCACTTGAGTTTCATTCCTGGAGGGGGCTGCAAAACCTTTGCGACTAGTGGGATGACACCGCTAACAGCACGGTATGACTTTGCGATCGGACAGCTACCGGATTGCAGCCACTCATTACTCAATGCCTCGTGATTAGAATTTCCTCCCTTTGAAATAGAATCTTTTTTCGAGGAATTAGATTTCCTTTGCTGTTTCTTCCGTGCATCGAAACTGAATGACCGTCCAGGATCGAAGAATGAGAGACAAATTGTAGCTGCCTGTGCAACTAATGGATTAAACATGGGTGGTGGGGCTGAAGGTTGAGGCTCAACTATGTCAAAAGAATGCGAAATTCCAAATTGTTCACTTGGTTCTTTAAGAGATGTACATCTTTTATGGAAAATAATGAGAAATCCAAAATTGTGTCAACCACACTGTTAAAGACATATTTACGTTAGCCCCATATATATAGTTTAGATTACTTGCACCTAAAGTTTCTATATTGTAATTTTTAGTTTCCTACCACTTATAGGAAAACTCACGTGTAAAACTCTATATTTGTACAGCTCATGAATGGAATGAAATCAAGAGTCCTATTTTCTACATGGTATCAACCTTTGGTCCTAGGGTTTCCTGCCTCGTGTTTGCTTCTTTCCCATGGCTTCTTCTTTTCTTCCTCCCTTCCCGGCCCAAAAACTGCCGATTTCGTCAAACTATCCGACTCTAATATAAATGTTGGCCATTATTTAGTGTATGTATGCAGTGTATGCCTCTATGCCTAATCACTTTCTTGTACAGCCTTGTACTTTACAGGCTGACAATCCAATCATCAATCATGTTGTTATATAATCACGTTGTTTTGATATTATTAGTTGGCTATCGTTTTTAATTACATGGTTTCGTAAGGTTTGGTAAAGGTAGGGTCGTTACAGGGACTTGACTCTATAATTTCCCTTGAACACATACTTATGTCTCTCTTTACATTTAGGAAGGATTGCGTATAATGTTTGTCTAAACAAAACAAAAAACTATGTTTGGCATGAGTCTGTTGTGGCTTAGAAAGACTTCACTACTTTGGAGATGTTTATCTCACAAAGATGGGCTGTGGATTCCTACACTTCCACATGTGAAGCCCGTTGACTACAAGTGGGTTTCGTAAGGAGATCAAAATGAGAAGAATGAAATAGTGTCTGAAGCCTGCTTGTGGCGCGAGTTTCTCTCAGAAGCATGACGAGATTGATTACGAGGTGACTTATTTCCCCGTAATGGACGTTATAACGTTCACTACCTTATCGGTTTGGTAGTTTAGAAAGCGAATATGCGGCTTATGTACGTGGTTGTAGCATTATCTATAAAGGGATCTTGATACGGAAATATATGTGAAAGTTCTAGAAAGACATGGCGATCCAAATAGTTCTGAACCCACAGACACCCTCTCTATTGAATTGAGGCTTTTCACTTTGCAGTTGGAACAATCCGGCGGATGTTATACTAGTTTAAGTGAATATTTGATCGATTAGGGATATGTGAATAAACTATGCCCCTGCGTGTACAAAAGCAGATTTGCAAGAGTTGCGGTCTGTATCGATGACATAAATCTCATGAACTACGAGAAGGCTTGAGAAAGCACCTCGCACAGTCGAATTTGAGGATGAAAGATCTTGGGAAAACTGGGTTTATGTCTGGGCAGAAGTTTCGAGCAAAGTTCGGATATTGATACGGTCCACCAATCGAACTACACCCAGGAGAAGGTGTTGCTTTTGAGCTGCCCATGGCCCAGTTCATCGCTGGGTAAAATGAGATCCTTGAAAAGGTTGTGGAACTTGAAGTTCTATATCTAAGTTCAATTAGGCGCTATTGTGCCAGCTCATTGACTAAGCATGACATCTCATTTGTTGTTGATCTTTTGGTAAGATACAATAACTGCGCCTACGCTACCACCAAATAGGTGGTAAAGGCGTTTCCGTTACTCACAGTTTGGGCTTATTCTATCTGTGCATCTCAAAGGAATTAACCACAACCCCTTGGTTATGAATGATGCCTACCTTGTGGAATCTGTTGTCCCAGACTATCCATACGATCCATGCACAGGCACGTTTCCAAGCGGATTATGTCTTCACCGGGTTAGGAACACCGCAATATCTTGGAGAGTCATGCAAAATAGACCTTGAATTGCGGCGTCTTGAGCTCATGCATACATACACGAAGCCACCCGTGTACATGGGAGCATATTGAAGCACTTGTAATTCTTCATCCTTCGTTGAGTTCCAACAACGATCTATGAAGACAACGCCGCATGTATCGGCGGACCATAGCACGATACATCCAAGAAATTGACACGAGCATATTGTGTCTACATCGTATCGGCATGAGCATCGAAGATTGAAGTCAAGCATATCACAGTCGAACAACCTTCTTCGACCTCTTCCACGAAGTCATTGCCAGAAGCATTCGAGGATTTGGTATGTGCAAATTTTCTCATTTGCCTCGCTTGTAGTTCTCGGGGAGTTCGTCGAACTTCGGGGGTATCTGAAGTATACTTCGCTTGACCTTAATGTACTCTTTTTCCCTACGATCAGGGATCATTTTTCCCATTGGGTTTTTTTGTTGCGACTAGGTTTTGAGCACCCATTGCAGGCTGGTCATACCCTTGTGTGTTTTCTTACTACTTACGTCTTGAAGATGTTAAATATCGACATTAGTCTTCCTTTTCTCATAGACTATGGGTTTTGCAATAAAATGTAGGTTTTACCATACTTCGAGGTTTTGTGAGAGTTTTATTCTTTTTATATGCAAGTTCCTATATGAGACTCAGTGTTCTCCTACGTGCCCTACGAGACGACTTCATCAACTATCATCTGAAGATGCGATGCGATATCTACTTGAGTATTTGCACACTTTCGAGGGGAGTGTTGTAGATAAATAAAAGCATGTGTTAAATGTGATTTGTGTAAATCTAGGTAGATATGGATTAGGATATTCCATTATGTATGGGATTAGTTTCCTAATGTAATTGTACTTATTTCACTATAAATAAAGGCACCTGGCATGAGGAATATACATTACAATACGAGTATAATTCCTCGAAGCCTTCTCTACTTTCTCTCTTCCCTTTGCTTGCCGCACCCCTCGAAATATTGGCCACAACACTTTTCTAAATTTGCGAATATTTTGATATGCAAATTCATATTGTTCATTAAATACGGTTACATAACATTTTTATGGGGAACATTAATCAAATAGCAAGAATACGCTTCTGCTAAGAAGACATCAACTTATATACAAATTTGTAGACTTGAATGTCCATACTCCATTTATATATTCAAGTTGGATTAAATATCGGGCTTCAATTTTCTTTTATCTGCTTGTTAGTAGAATTAATATTTGGTTACAAATAACAAACTCCTTTTTGAGCTCTACCATTTTAAGCTATATCTTTTTCAATTTTTCACTCACGGATTAAATGAGTGATTTCAAGGAAAACTAAACATATAGAAAGAGAAATCTTATTAGTTGCAAAAAAATATATAATTAATGTACAAGAACTCATGTTACATGACTAATTCCAGATAAAATTAATATAGGCATTTGAAACCCGGACTCTCACATTTAAATTTCAAGGAAAAAACAGAGAGATACTAACATATATAGGCATTTAGATAGAAGCTAACGCTCCCTATACACATACACACATTTTCCTGTAACCAAAATCAAATAATTCTTATAGGCATTAGCAAATTCAAATCCTAATCATCAACCAAAAAAAACTAAATTGAGTTCCTACCACTAACCAAATTTGCAGAGGAAGAATAATATGAACTCTATCTAACATTTCAAATAACAAGGAATTATTAAAGGCAAATGGGGTCTCTGACTAGCAATAATAAAGAACAAAATAAAACGAAGCGAGTTTTCTCTGAACCAAATTACTTGTGGAGGATGACAATCGCAAACTCAATTCCTTACAAAAAATGAAGCATGGAAATTTTGCCCTTTTATTCTTTACTGATTTCTGTACCAAAATTAATACATAGATTTATTTGCAACTATACTCTTAACAGACACTAATCACAAGGCACAAGACATGCTGCAATAAAAAACAGATAGTACAGAGGCACTAAGGAAAACAAAGAGCAATCTTTTGACCTTTGTTGTAGTGGCCAACAAAGGTGCAGGTCAAATAAACTTGCATTCATTCCCTAATTAAACAAAGGACTCGCAATCCAACTTATATTAGCATATTCAATACCGGGCACTTCAGCTGAGAAGTAGTCATAGACAACATTAGGCTACTCTTTTCAAAGATTGACATGAAATGTGAGGTTCTATGGATAATCTTCCTCACAGAGGTATCTGTGGAAGTGCCATTTTCCGATTATACTAATATAAAGCAGTAAAAAACAACACTACAAGTATGCCAAAAACCCTGGAAATAAAAGAAAGGTACCGTCAGAAAAAGTTCAGACACATGCCTGGAATATCTTCTCTATGCTTGTAACTTGTCATGAAACAGGGTCTATATAAATAGAAATTACAGCTTATTTGGTTTCTTGTTTTGAATATAAATAGCTAAAATATTGAGGTTTTGATTATTCTTACCATTGAATGGGCATTCTGAATCAAGTCATTGCATAAAGTCCTCTCCTTTGGCTACAAAAGGAAAGAAATTTAAGGGGACAAGATGTCCACTAATTTTGAAGAAGAAAGCAAAATAATTTTATGTTATGCAGCCGCAACCAATAATAGCAATTACCGTTCAACAAATACGATTCAACATATCATTTTTGCATGCGAAAATGACCTTTACAAGTGGGGAGAGAACCAGAAAAAAACACAATAATCGGCGCTGCAATTCTAGTGTTGCAAAATGTCATTTTGTTGTAGTGAAAAGTGCACTAGATGGTATTAATTAAAGGTGAACCTATTATGATAAAGAAAAAAACACAAGCATCAGAGGCCATGTAATAATCCACCATCAAACAGAAATGCATTTTAATCATCCAAATCTTATGAACCATTGGGCTATTCACACACTCGATGAATGGCAATTTATGAACCCCAAAGCACAAATCATAGACTCAATGAATGTATGAACCACTGAAAACGAATCATAGACCCAATGAATGTATGAACCACTTGGCACAAATCTATGAATGTAAACTTACGAGAAATTTTAACAAAGTTTACCTTCTTTGTTATCGACTTGAATCAAACGAGACCCAAACACTTCAATTCTCTTGCTATAACCCTGAAACCTAACTAATTGGGGATCCCTTCTCCCGTTCGCAGTTCTACACAAATTGTACCCCTAACTAGAAGGCCTAAGTAGTTGGAATGGTGGCCCTTCGCCGGATTCGTTGCAGCGCCGAATTCCTTGCAACGTATGGGAGCGACGGCTGGAGTCTAAGAGAGAGAGATTGGTTCAATGTTTGAAAATATGACTGTCGTTCGTGTAGTTCGTAGGTGCTTATAAGAGAATGGCCCTTCAGTCTTTTCACACCTCAAATCTGTTTATTCCAGCAACGACAAACGAAAAGTTTATTTTAGCACCCCTAGTTGGATTTAGTCTGTGTGGCTAAGTTCCCTTAATTTTATGTTCATCATCTGTCCTTGCAATTTTATCTGTCAAAATGGGTCCTGAAGATTCTTTGTTATTGTAACTAAATGTAAGTTTTAAAATATATTTTCAAGAATTCTAATCCTTGAAGCCAAAAACTTCTGTGATGTGTCATGTATATAAAGAGTTATAACAAATGAATGAAAAACATCAACTTTTTAGTGTTATTACAATTCTTGTAGAACAAGGAATACAAGATATCTATCTAGGGTTTTATTCTATCATACCACTAACGGAGGTTTCAGTCTCGTCAGAGGCAATTTTTGGAAAGCCACAGCCTTGGCGCGGTACCGCTCTGCTCTGGAGCCAATGACTTGCCCTAGTACTGATGGCAATGGTAAACGCCATGGCTGATTTGAGCGTGCTGAACTTCCGGAAATGGCTATGAATGGAACAGCTGCATGCATGAACCAAGATAGTGAGGAATTTTTTGTGTGTACTCTCTACATATCCTAAAGGAACATTGATTGCCATGCCCATTGATCCGATTGCAAGTACTTTTGCCGGAAGGGTTGCGGGCGGAGGGTTCTTAGCCGTGCAGTTAGAAGTGACACGGCTGCTTTCGAGCTGCAATATTGCTGGCGGGCATGAGTTTCATTCCTGGAGGGCTGCAAAACCTTTGCGACTAGTGGAATGACACCGCTAACAGCACGGTATGACTTTGCGATCGGACAGCTTCCGGATTGCAGCCACTCCACATTACTCAATGCCTCGTGATTAGAATTTCCTCCCTTTGAAGTAGAATCTTTTTCGAAGAATTAGGTTTCCTTTGCTGTTTCTTCCGTGCATCGAAACTGAATGACCCTCCAGGACCAAGAACGAGAGACAAATTGTAGCTGCCTTTGCAACTAATGGATTAAACATAGGTGGTGGGGCTGAAGGTTGAAACTCAACTATGTCAAAAGAATGCGAAATCCCAAATTGTTCACTTGGTTCTTTAAGAGATGTACATCTTTTATGGAAAATAATGAGAAATCTAAAATTGTATCAACACACTGTTAGAGACATATTTACGTTGGCCCCATATATATAGTTTTGATTACTTGCACCTAAAAGTTTCTATATTGTAATTTTAGTTTCCTACCACTTATGGAAAACTCATGTGTAAACTCTATATTTGTGCAGCTCATAGATGGAATGAAATCAAGAGTCTATTTTCTACATGGTATCCAACCTTTGGTCTAGGGTTTCCTGCCTCGTGTTTGCTTCTTTCCCATGGCTTCTTCTTTTCTTCCTCCCTTCCCGGCCCAAAAACGCTGCCGATTTCGTCAAACTATCCGACTCTAATATAAATGTTGTGTTATTTAGTGTATGTATGCAGTGTATGCCTCTATGCTAATGCTTTCTTGTACAGCCTTGTACTTTACAGGCTGACAATCCAGCTCATCAATCATGTTGTTATATAATCACGTTGTTTTGATATTATTGAATTTGGCTATCGTTTTTAATTCCGTAGTTTCCGTAAAGTTTGGTAAAAGGTAGGGTCGTTGTGACTTGGCTCTATAATTTCCCTTGAACACATACTTATGTCTCTCTTTACATTTGGAAAAGGATTGCGTATAATGTTTGTCTAAACAAAACAAAAAACTATATGTTTGGCATGAGTCATCTCTTTTGGCTGCATATCACAATTTAACATATATTTAAGAAATTTACTCCATTCAAACTTCAAAGTGAAAAATTAACGTTTTGTACACTTGTTAAACATGATTTGTTTATAAAGAGAATAAGTTTTTACGTAAAGAGTTAAACATTTTTCTCCAAAGAAAAATAGCTACTTTATGATACAAAACTATTCTCACAATCAATATACGTCAAACTATAAATTTCAATAATTGATGAAGTTGATTACATTTTGAAAGATTGTCTGTTTAATCTAGTTCCCATAACATTGTAGATTTTGATAAGGGAAGATTAATCAATATACTTAACTCAGAAAACATCAAGTTATATAAATGTCCATACTCCATGTATATTCAAGTTGGATTAAATAATCGGGCTTCAATTTTCTTATGAAAATAATGCTAAGGATGCGGATATATGTTATATGATTTGGTAAATGTTGATGTGTCGTTGTCTGCGATTAATGAGTTTATCTGCATTCTTTATTAGTTATAAGTATCATTTATCACATCACATAGTATTAATACGGTATAAATAAGTAGTATCCATAACATTACTCTTTTTATTCATCTGTGTAAGTGAATATTGGTTACAAAATTACGAAACTTCATTGTGAATAAAAGTCCCATGAAATAGGAATGAGTCGTGTCATTTAGGCGAGTAGTGAACTTTGTAGTGCACCAGTGTATGCATGACTTGTCTTTATGGGTAATGTCCACAGTCACCCATTTTTATAATTGATTCTTGACTCAATCAATTCCTGATTCCCTCAATCTATATTTTGGTTAAATATAATATCCCTTACTTCCAACCAGTTTTTGCATATTATTTAGCGAAATTTCTTTCTGTCATGCACCGTACCATGACGTGATACTAATCGACGGTTTAGATACTAACAATCGACGGTTTAAGTATCATGACGTGATATAGCAATCGACGGTTTAGAATCAAACGGTTTAGATTAGATCTCTAAATCATGCAGGAAAAACCGGTTAACTTACTCATAGCAAATAAACATACAGGGTCCACCTAATTCAAAATAGCTGCAATTTATTTCTCTCTCCTCTCTATACTTCTCTTTCTTCACCATTTCACAGTCCATCTCTCTCCATCCAATTTCCAAGCTCAATCCGACCAAAAATTTTTTCAACAGATGTAGAAAGGAGGAGAGAAAGTAGCGAAAATGCTAAACATTAAAAACCTAGTAATTGCATTGTTCGTCTGCTACGGTGTTTTGCCTCTGCCACTGTGGTTGTCGATCTGATGCTGGTTATTGACCTGACCGACGAGATCTAGCGGTGGGTGGCGGATCATTAAGTTTCCGTGCCCCACCGCTGCGATATGAATATGTATTGGTGGGGCTTTTATGGGTCAGGATACATCTCATAGATTGATACACCAGCAACCACAAGGTGGAACAGGGTGAGAGGTACCCAATCTGGGGAATTCTTTCAGAGAGGGGTTGGGGAGAGGGACGAGGTGAGAGAAAGAGAGTTTGAGGGAGGTGGAACGGGCCTTTGGGTGCGGAGAAAAGAGGAAGATGAGGAAAATAGTGGGTCTGGAGCGCTGAGAAGTCGGTGCTTCTAGAAAACGAGTGGGGAATGAGGGGAAATAGAAATAAAAATAATAAATTAAATGAATAATATACATGTGGCAACAACAGCAGATGATTGGTTTAGATTGTTGATATCGTGTGCGTAATTTTAGGGTTAGTGAAAATATAGTTGGAGTTTATAAAGTTTCTCTGAGCTATATAACATGGACTTATTTTTCGATTAATGAAATAAATATCGAAATATGATATCAACGATCCAAGCGTTCATCTTATGCATTTACTATAAAATCATGTTTTGAAAAAAGAAACTTTGAGAAAAGAAAAAAATCCTTAAGAATAATGGAGCATAACGTAAATACAATCGTGGTTCACTATTATTCTAGTGTTCATGGATTATGGTAAGTTTGAGTTGACCCACTTCATCAATATTGTAGTTTGTCATTACAAGCATTTGTATATTTTCTTTACATTTTCACACTTGTACATTGGATTATTATATATGGATTTTTTATTAATTTTGAACTCTAATAAAAAATATTGTTCATGAGAGTTTGTATAGTTTTAAAAATCAAGCGGCGATGTAACCATCGTCAAAAGCTTAGATGATGCAATTGGAGCGTTTGCATATTTTTCATTTTTTCACACTTGTAAATTAATTAATATGAATTTGTACACATTTTCACATTTGTAGGAAAAATAAATTACATTAAAATTCATAATAATTAATGTATAAATGTGCAAAAAATAAATATAAAAATACTACGTAATGACAAACACTAACTTTGTGAAAAGGTTACATCGTCGTTTAGTTTTTAAAACCCTTCAAACACTCATGAATAGTGACACATCCCGGCCGGCTCCGCCGCCAGCACGATATTGTCCGCTTTGGGCCACGCCCTCACGATTTTATTTACGAGAACTCACAAGCAACTTCCGAGTAGGTTACCCATCATGGGATTGCCTTAGCCAGGCTTCAAGCAACTTTAGAGTTCATATGGAATCCGAAGCCAATGAGCTCCCAAGGCCTCAGCGTTAAATAGAGGTGGGCATGTACATATAAGGCACATCCACGCTTTCCGTTGAGTCGATGTGTGATGTCACAATCCACCCTACTTAAGAGACTGGTGTCCTCGTCGGCTTTGCTCCGTCTAGAATAAGCGGTGGCTCTAATACTAATACGACACATCGACCCGGCTTCGCCATGTACGATATTGTCCGCTTTAGGTCACGCCCTTACTGTTTGTTTATGTGTCACATCCGGTTCCGACTCATTTGTAGCACGATATTGTCGCTTCACTGGGCCTATGCCCTCACGGCTTTGTTTTTTGGGAACTCACGAGCAACCACCGGTGGGTCACCCATCATGGGATTGCTCTGGCCCAAGCTCGCTTAACTTTGGAGTTCAATGGAATCCGAAGTCAGTGAAGCTCGAAAACACAATGTAAATGGTGGGCATGTACGTATAAGGCATATCACCCCTATTTGTTGGTCGATGTGTGATGTCACAATCCACCCACTTAAGGAACGGCGTCGTCGGCACATCCGTACGAATGGCGAGTGGCTCTGTCCATTCTATCACATCCCGTTCCGAACGGCCCGGCACCACGATATTGTCGCTGGGCCCACGCCCTCGTACGGTTTTGTTTCCGAGAACTCACAGAAAAACGCTTTCGATGGGTTACCCATCCTGGGATTGCTGCAACCCAAGCTAAACAACCCGGAGTTGATGGAATCGAGCGATGAAGCTCTAAAAGCACCTGCTAATTGGAGTGGCGTGTACATATAAAGGCCATATCAGCATAAGCTCCGTTGTCGATATGGGATGTCCGCAAATTTAACACAACCGTGATTAAATATAAATCTAGAGTTCTACTTGGATTATGGTGTCAAATTTGGGAGTTGACTCTTTCCACGAAAGTTGTAGAACTTGTTATTACGAGCTTTTTCTATATTTTTTTTACATTTTTCACACTTGTACATTAGTACTATGAAATTTTATTAATTCATAACTCAAATAAAAAACAACTATTGTAATATTCATCGACGACGAGGAGGGTGATGTGTTATGCTGTATACATACCCACCTCCGTAGAGACCTTTTGAAGCTCAGTTTGGGAGTCCATCGAACTTTGAAGTTAAGCGAGTTTGGGCTAGAGCAATCTCACGATGGGTAGCTTTCTTGGGAAGTTGTTAAGTGAGTTCCCATCATCCGGACCGGCTGTAAGTAGCACGATATTGTTCGCTTTGAGCCACGCCACTCACGATTTTGTTTTGGGAGTTCGGATTTGCTATTCCCAATTTCTGTGCAAAACCTGTGACAAGCAATTGGGTGCCATCTTGTCCTCAGTTAAACTCCTACAAACGATGTTAAATAAAAACTCACGGGAAAACAAACTCGAGGCTAAAGAAATTTGGAAAAATATAAAATTTGAGTACTCCATATAGTTATAGCCACTTTTTTTTAGTTTATGATAATTATAACAAAAGTTGATATAAAAGTATTGAAACTCTCTTAATGATTAAAAACTTGGATAAAATGCTATTTTAGACTACTCAAGGTTTGGAGGTAATTTGCAAATGGTAGTAAGTTTGATTTTTGCATTTTACTGCTTCACATGGATTTAAGATACTTGTGATTTAACGTATAAGTCCAATTTCGTGATCCTAATTAGATGTTAGTGGTGACGTGATATGAACTTGGCCCACACATTTTAAGCACTGCGTTGACCATCAATTTCTCAAAATGATTAAAAATTAAAGTACTAAATATTGAAATTGACGATCGGCAATCTTAAAATGAAATTATCCATCTTGCTTGCTCGCCAACAACATTAGTTAAACGGTGAAATGATGGAAGTGTTAAACAATCTTGATCAAAACAGCGTGGTGTAAAATGTAAAAAGTGAAATAACTCATTGCAAATCACTTTAAATCTTTAATGGTGATTTGTAAAAATGCGAAAAATAGGATTCTCATTTTTTTAATTTTATTTTTAGCTTTATTGAGAAAATCTCATTTTAAAGGTATATTAGTACTTTTATATTAACTTTAGTTATAGTATCATAAACTTTCAAAAAAGTGGCTATATTTATATAGAGTTCAAATTCCAGCCAATTTATTTTCCAAATTCCCACCCAGCTAACCCTGCAGCTACCGAAACTCACCCACTAGCCACCGGGCTACTTCATCCCGTCGGCGGCGACCCACTCCAAAATGCCGCTAGTAAAACCTCCTCTTTCTCTCTCTTTCTCGTGCGCAAATCCAGATCTAAGAAACCCAGTCGCGCCGACATATAGATCTCTCTGTCTTCATCGTCGAGTTGCGACGATTGAACAAGAGACTGGTAATTAGATTCGAGATTTCACGACGGAGGAATGGAAAAGAAGACTGACAAGGTCGGATTGCATTGGAATTTGCTTTGGTTAGGTTTGGGTAGAAAGATACAAGAGAGAAAGAGGCAGAGGTTCATAGCTTTGCCGGCCGCCGATAGGTGAGGTGGCTTTACGGGGTTAGGTGTGCGGAGGAGAAGCTTCGGTGGCTGCTGGTCTTTTGGTTTTCTTTCAGGATTTTTATTTAAAACTCAACACTATTTGGAGGAGTTAACTAAAGAGACAAATGGCGAGCAATTAGACTTGTCTGAGATTATTTACAAGAAATTGGAAATAGCATATCAAACTCCTTTTTAGTTATGTATGAAAGGGTATAATAGTCTTTCATGTGCTTTTGGTTGACAAGAGTGCTCTGTTAATAAATAGTACTTATAGATAGCCCGGGAACCAGCTTGATGAGTACGTATTGTTGAATGGTTTTGAATTAAATTTGAGGCCGCTGTAAGTGTCTGGACCATTCGGTGGCAGCTCACACCGTTATTAGTGCGTGCGGCTGAAGAGATTTTTCCTAGATAGCCCAGTCGAGAGAAAGAAGTGTTTTACGCATATTGAGCACAGGGACATGCACCACTTGTTTTCATAAACAAAAGACTTGTGTGGTAGGTACTCTCTTGAATTGTAACATGATGCACAAAAGCCCGGCTTGACTAACTCTTTAATCCCTATGTTTCAGTTATTCGACCTAGATTTACGACTAAGGGAATGATAAATCTAGGTCAGTGTATCGGTATTTTTCGAATCAAATATATTCGTAATTAAATTGCATCTAAACAAATGTTTTATATCATGATCATTATCTTGAAGGATTTGGATATGTCACGGTAACCATGTAGATGCAAGCAATTCACTCGGCCAGAAAGGGTACTCCGTGATTTTATAGGGTGTTTATCTTGTAGGAGAAAAGGAACTTATTGATCTCACTCAGTTGAAATTTTTGGTTACAGAATGTGATTTTCACATTTTTGGCTTCTCATACACCTCTTTTTATTTCTAGTCTTATTCGGATTGAATAAATCAAATAAAATCGGCCCAGTTAAATATGAGTGTGAGGAAGGCTAAATGACTGTGTGTTTTGTTAAAACCAAAAGGGATGGTAAAGCTTGTGCAAAAGTATAATTGCTCGAAGGTAGGAGAATTCTTATTGACTAAACAATCATTATGGCTAATAAATAGCCTTACAACTATGAAGAAGAAATAAGCACCCGACTTCAGGTCCTATAGTATTGGGCATGACTACGTTGAAGCGAGGGAAAACAAACTTGTTCCTCGAACAAAAGGAGAATTATTCAACATAGAAATAAACCTAAAGACCGAACCTACAGAGCCTAATCCTACTTGAGACTCCAGCAGTTTAATCATCCTCCTTTAAATTGAATGCCATTGTCATTCGGTTTATACACAGATATTCACACACACCCGGTAAGCCTCGTATCTTGAGGAAGCAAATCAAGCTTTAATGGCTTAGTCGAGAATATCTGCAATTTGTTCTTATGTAAGCGATGAATCGGCTCAAAACTTCATCCACGACAAGATCTCGAAGGAAATGCAATCTTACGTCTATGTGTTTGTTCGCGACCATGCATCACGGGGTTTTTGAGAGTTGTCATTTGAAAATATTATCACATAACACCAGCTGTTGGAGCTTGCTTTGCACTTGATTGAACTCTTCAAAATCCTTCTTAACCACACAACTTGACATGCACTTGATGTTGCGGCTATGAACTCGGTTTAGTGGTGGAGAAGAGTAACCTCTTGGTTGTTTCTTTGAAGACCAAAGCGACTCTGAGTTTATTAAGAAAACATAACACGAGTCTTTTTCACCTGTCATCACAGTAATAAACATAGTCACTATCTGTGTACCACAAGTTCTTCACTTCCTCTCTTTTTGTAGACACCCCGCCTTCACCAGTGCCTCTTTACATATCTCAAAACTCTTTTTCTTTTGCTAGTGAGTGAGCTTCGAGTGGGAGCGCTCCATGTACCTGCGATCGAGGCCCGGCGATAAACATCAAATCGGGGCGTGTAGCGATCGAAGAGTACATGAGACTTCCTACCATTTGGCAGCAAAGAAACCCAGTCTTTATCAACTTAAACTCTGCTCCTTAAATCTTTAGTGAGTTTTAAATCAGGAACCCTTTGGATTATGTCTTGAGGTCTCTTGATCCATATTAAACCTTTTCAAAACCTCTTGAGCATATTTCTGGCGATTAATGAAGATACAAATACATCCTTTGCACTACTTTTAATGCAGAAATATCTCATTCTTCAAGATAGATCATATCGAGCTTCGAAACATCATAGATTTCTTAAATTGTTTGAACATCACTTCATCATTTCGATGAAATAAGGTCATCAACGTAAGGCACACAATTAGGAATTTTGCCTTCAGCATTTATTTTTAATGAATAAAGTGTGCTCATAAGGACATTTGGTGAAGCCTTCTTTGATGAAATATGCCTCGATGGTTTGTCTTAGGCTCGGGAGCCTATTTGAGTCCCATACAAGGCCTTTTGGTCGATAAACCTTAGATTCATGCCGCTACATTCCTTACCACGGAAGTGCATTCCCGTAGACTTCTTCATTGATTTCCCCGTGCGAGAAAAGCCAACTTGGCCGTCAAGGCGGTAAATCACCCAAGACCACGGCGTGAGGATATAACTGGTCGAATGGTGTCGGTCGTGCGGGTGCGAATACTTACGGCATAATCAATTCCATGTTAGCTGGCAATACCCTTTGGCAACTTCGTAGTGCCTTGTATTTATGTACTTCTCCATTTTCATCGACTTGGTTTTAAACCTTCACTCTATGGTTTTCCTACGAAAGCGACCTTGTTAATTCCCACATGTCGTTCTTCTCAATGGCTTGTATTCTTGATCATGGCTTTCCTCCATTTCTCGAGACTTCACGGCTTCTTCAAATGTAATGGGATCACACTTAGAAAAACAAAGCTAAATGTGCCAAGTTTGCAGTTTCTTAATCCGAGGGAAGGGGCCTTGTCACTATCGTAGTCTCTCTGTCTTCTTGTGTGGTCTTCTAGTTCGCATGTCTTAGAGTGGATCTTCATCATTTGAATTTATTTACATTACTTTCATCAAATTCGAGTATTGTATCTCTGGTGCGTCATTGGTCTCGAGACTCTTCTCCATCTTCCTGCTTACTATACGCTTCTTCTTCTTCCCTCGAGATCGACGATATGGATGGTTTGTGACCATCATCCCAACTCCCTTTGTTGATCTTCTTCGAACACCACATCTCGACTAACAATTATTTTTATTTGAAAGAGGATCAAACGTTACATAAGCCTTGGATTCGTCACTTACCCCGTGTATGCATTTGACACTCTTGGCATCCAACTTTACTTTCGTTTGTTGTCGGGTACATGCACGTGAGAGATACATCCAAACACTCGAAAATGGTCCATTGATGGTTTGTGCTGGCTCCATGCCTCCTCGGGTGTTTTGTTTTTCCCGGCAAGGTGGGACATCGGTTTAGGTTGCATCGTCAATTCAACGCACCTCGGGCGAGAAGGTTTTGGGAATCTGTTTCTTGTGACATGCTTCGCACCATATTCATAATTGTGCGATTCTTCCTTCTGCTTGGCCTTACGTTTTGTTGAGGTGTATGAGCCGCCTTCAGCGTCTATGGATTCCATTCTCGATACCGAGAAATTTGTGAATTCTTGTGATGTAATTCTCTACGTCTGTTCTAAGACTCTGGATGTATGTCAGTTTCCTTCTCGACTTTTGCTGTACGACTTGAATGTGACAAAAGCTTGACTTCTCCACCAAGAAGTAGACGAAGTTTTACGCACAAAGTCATCAATGAAGGTGATGAAGTCTTAGTTTCTTGCTATTCGAAATCAGATTAGTTGGTCCACGGATATCGCGTGCACTAGTGGAGAAATGTTAGAGGATCTCCCACGTACTTTCTTTTTGGAAAGCAGAGATCACGGTGTTGTCTTCCCCTGCGCCAGTTCTCACACACCGTTGTGAGGCTTTAAGCGAAGGTAACCTACCCACCATGTTCTTTTGTTGGATCACCTTAGTCATTCCAACTAAAATTAATAAAATGTCGGCAGTGCCATAGATTTGCTTGATACGTGGTCAAAGAGAAGCATTGTGGTTTCGCTGATGTAGCGAGCAAGCATAGCAAACATCCGGTTATGTGTCTTCCACGAGTTTCCATGATTAGGCCACTTCTCCTTGGTGGAAGATTTTACACTTTCCATGTTGAATAAGCAACGTAACCGCCTTTCTTGCAAGCTGCGATACTTAGCAAATTGTTTTCAAATCTGGTATGTAGAAAACACAGCGATCACATGCACAAGCCCATTTACTTTCATTGAATCTTACCCTTGCCTTATACGGTAAGACTCAAGTCATTCCCAAATTTACCGATTCTCGAAAGTTGTTATCCATATCATGAAACATGCGTTTGTTCCCACACATGTGGTTGCTGCATCAGTCGAACAGGGATGTGCTCCATCAGCCTCGCTAGAATTCACAAGCACCATCAACAACATCTCCTCTTTATCTCTTTGCATAATTCGTTTTTTGTTCCTTGGCTTGCTTAGGACATTCCCATTGGAAGTGTCCTAGTTGGTGGCTGATTGTAACAACTACAAAGGGTAGATTTGTGGGAACCCCAAACCTACCCCTTCCTCTTCCTCGGTAAGATGCCTCGGCCTCCGCCTCTTCCTCGCTAGCGGGATCCATGAGTGATGCGAAGTGCTTGTTCATCGTCAACATGGCGGCTGTTTGTTAGGTAATGCCCGAGAGGCTACTTTGAAGCTCGTCTATGGACAATGTGTCCAGTCATTGGATTCACCGATGGTGCAAACAACATAATCATATTTTGAAGTCATAGACCTCGAGGAATATTTTCAATGATCTAGCGTCGTCCATTAAGCTCCCGTACATTCTCATCTTGTTAGCCCCTTGACGAGAGTTCTACCGAGTAGTCATTGGCCGAGCTCACATACTTCATGTCTTGACGCCGGAATTCTTTGCGAAGAGCTTGCAATTGGGCTCGCGACGTCTTGTTCCTTGATATTTACAGCTAAGGAATCCCATATATCCTTTGTTGTATCTTTCTTCAGATGGTCTCGAGGTCGAACGATCAATGGCTTGGAAAGAAATAGTTCTTATAGGAATCTTTCAACTTTTGATCCTCATAGGTCTTCATGCATGTCTCACTAAATGATCGCTTATAGCTGCCCGTGATGCTCACTGTCTGCCAAGTTCCAATACTCTTTGGAGCGAAAGATTCTCCATCAACATACTCCAATGATCGTAGTGACCATCAAACTTTAGGTGCGGGTTATGCAGAAGCTACTCTCGGACGCCATATCTTTTTGTTTCTTACTCCTGAGTACTGGTCGCGGGATTTGATCGGGCAGCCACAGTGATGGGGCTGCGATACCAGAATGTTAAAACCAAAGGGATGGTGAAAGCTTATTGCAAAGTATAATTGCTCAGTGCAGGAGAATTCTTATTCGACTAAACAATCATTGTGGCTAATAAATAGCCTTACAACTGCGAAGGGAAAGGAAATAAGCACTTACGACTTCTGAGGTCACATAGTGGTAGAGCATGATACGTTGGCTTGAGGAAAACAAACTTGTTCCTCAAATAAGGGAGGAATTATTCAACATAACAGAAATAAACCTAAAGACAGGAACCTAGAGCCTAATCTGGAGACTCCAACGATTCATCATGTTTATCATTTTCAATTACATTATGAGTGAAAAATGGAAAACCTACTCAGTTAACTCATTGAGCATATCATTAATGGGATAATAGGCATATCTCTGTGAAATTCTTGTTTGGGGATTAGATATTATCAAAGGGGATCGTGTATTTCATAATCAGCGAGTGTTGCAAGTGACTTCCACAGAAGATCTATGATGCATCTTTATGTCCTAAGCAACTGTGGTCAACCAACTCAAACTCTGTAAGGAGAATTAATGCATTGCTGGTTCTATTCATTTCTGTGGTCCTGCATAGTGATGCATGCATGCACCAAAAGAGACGAGGTTGTGCCGTTTGAAATTAAAACCTCGTGGCCGATTTAAAAATCGCGCTCAAATTTTGAAGATATAAAATGTAGTTAACCATATAGACAACGTGAGTTATGTGGTGTTGTTAAAGTTTGAGAGACGGACTGTGAGTCCACCTTAATAGCATCAATGTCCCCACTTAATCACCCGTGCAATCAATAGGTGTAGGGTACCATGCAAAAAGGACTTCGTGCATTTAGGAGTGAACTATTTGATATATGTTGTGATTTGTTTTGTGAGATAGTGATGTGAGGCTTTTGCTTTATTCAACAACATCCGAGTGCTTGGGATAACTTCTGGGGACAGTCAATAGCTAATGAAGACAAAATTCTGAATCCCTTGCATGAACTTGTACTTCTCATCAACTTGGCAGATATAGAGCTCTTAAGCATAGCACTTTTTTGATGGTGAAGGCAGACAAATATTTGTCATTCTTTGTT
This sequence comes from Gillenia trifoliata, assembly GCA_018257905.1. NCBI lineage: Eukaryota > Viridiplantae > Streptophyta > Magnoliopsida > Rosales > Rosaceae > Gillenia > Gillenia trifoliata. Next base: position 38,695,927 of record CM031080.1, on the reverse strand, counting down.
AATGACGCCATGGTGGTAATCCGTTTATCTGGGTCATGAATTGGGCTAGCTATGAATTATCCCGGTTCATCTGATGGTAGGTTTTGATGGCCAGGTTCTTCTTCCTGGTTGGCTAAAGGTTTTGGAGTCTTGTTGCTTTCGAATCAAACTTTGAACATGTTTTTAAATTGGTGTAAGGGTTGAAAGAACTTATTCCCCAGAGGCTTTGTGCAAATGAAAGGACTCGCACGCATTACGGTCTTGCAATGATGAATCAGGTTGTTGAGGGTAAAGAGGTTGTTCGACCTAGTTTGGAAGAAGAAATTCCGACCCTTGTGCTGAAAGCAGCAGCGAAAGGCCTACGAAAATTGGGTAGTAGAATACTGGCTAGTGGAATAGTAATGTATGCAGATAGCATTGGTGATGAGGAGATAGACTTTAAAGAAGCCATTGAAGCTATGCAACAGCATGGAGTTGGCTTTAGGGGAATGGATGTTCACAGGCACCAGATATACGCCTTTGGGAATGTAAGCATCGTAGTGGACTGTAAACGAAAAATATATGCGAAGCGAGGCGGGGATCGTGGTCCCTCGTATCGCTTGAGAGGTTGCTGGAAATGCACAATAACAAGGAGACACAGAGTTTCAAGGAGCGGCTTTAAGATGGGATGTGATAGGCGACTCCTAAGCTGCCCATAGAATTCCTTTTGTTAGCAACATTTTTTCCTCCCAACCTCTTATTCTGTCAACACTTTAGCTAATTAACGTTGTTTCGCATTTGTATTTCTTCTTAATTTTCGCATTCCTTCTGTTGTACAATATAGATTACATTATTCTATGTTTTCAATCTAGCTTTAGTTCATGACAGTATTGCCGTTTGAGAATGGAACTTATTTATTCTATACGATTTTCTTGAGAATGCAGTTGGAGAGCAAAATTTTTATTAATATACAGTTAAAGGAATATCTTTGGTTGGGGCGAAAGCAGTGTCACTCGATCACTATCAAATTATTTCTGTCTTTTTCTATCATGATGAGCATCCTATTGGTGCCTATTCAAATATGGTTTTTGTGTTTCTTTTGGATTAATGTTTTTGTGTATTTTGTTTAATATTTCATTTGAACACCAAACTTGAAACAAGGAAATAAAGGACGCTTGGCTCTTATTAGCACTTAAGGCAATAACAATACAAAAGTTGTCGTTCACATAAAAAGATCGATTTTTCTAAACATATCACGATCATAAACTTTTCACAAGCTTGAATAAATTAACATGATCTAGTTGAAACTTGACACCAAAAGTAATACACACACAATAAGTACAAATAAAATTGCTTAATTTTCAGATCATCGCATGCATGGCGTGCATGGCATGAATAGTCGGTCAAGCACTTTGCCAATATAGACATGCCACCTGCACCCAAAGAACCGCCATGGGTTTGATCTGGGCAATGCTGCGCTGCAACTTTGGACCTGAAGTCAGCGGCAAGAGATCAACCAAAGCCATGTAGATAAGAAGACCAGCTGAGGATGCATTAAGCAGTCCTACTGTGATTAGTGACCTAGACTTCACTACTTTGGAGATGTTTATCTCACAAAGAAGAATGTAACGTAGCGGAAATTTGATAGGCAAGAGAAAGAAAGAACACTCAAGGTAATACAAAAATTTTACTCTCACACAAACTAATACAAGAGGAAACACTCAAACGCTCTTAGAAGCTTTGTTGCTTCTTCTTACTTCTCACTTGGCACTCTTACTTCTTACTACTTGCACTCTTAGTTGTTGTATCACATAGCTTAGCACCTCACCTATTTATAGGCAAGGTTTGCCAACTTTGACATTGCTAGAACTTTCTAGCTAATGCTTAATAACCACACAATTTTACAAGATTCTAGATTTTTCTACAAAAATCCTTAGATATTTATGCATGCATTCCACCAACTTGAATTTTCTAGAACTCTCTAGCATGTGCATGGATCTTTCTTTGTGTATGGGCCGGATCACTTCTCTTGGGCCAAGACAAGATTATCATTCAACAGAGTCATCTCTTTTAGCTGCATATCACAATTTAACATATATTTAAAAATTTACTCATTCAAACTTCAAAGTGAAAAATTAACGTTTTGTACACTTGTTAAACTTTGATTTGTTTATAAAGAGGAATAAGTTTTTACACGTAAAGAGTTAAACATTTTTCTCCAAAGAAAAATAGCTACTTTATGATACAAAACTATTCTCACAATCCAATATACGTCAAACTATAAATTTCAATAATTGATGAACATTTTATATCTCACCATGGCAACAACACGATAACAGGCCAGTTGCAAGTGTCCACTTCCTCCCTTGACGACTGCATGATTGTGTGAATGAAAATGGCCATGGCCAGCACCCACCACAACCATCTCTTGGTCTACCTCAACGGCAGCAACTGTACTATTATCTGGGTTGACTACTCCAGTTCTACATCTCCTGCTGTATATGCTAGTGGCCATGGAGTCCACCATCAGAGTCGCAATTGCAGACAACATAGCCACAAAGCCTGAGAAAGGGAACTTGTGCCATGGATCTTCCTTCAAACAACTAGATCGCAACATTTCATATGATTCAGGCAAAACGTGCATGAAGCCAGTGGCAAGAATGATGCCACCTGCAAAGCACTTGACGATCACGAAGAGATTTCGATCGGGGTGCAAGGCCGGTATAGAACGAGTGACAAGAGGTAAGCACACTCCAATCATGCTTGTGACTAAAATTGAGACAAGGGCAATGATTTTAAGGGGCACAGCACCTGACTTGTCATTGCAGGAGGAGGTGCTTTCAGTGCTGCACTCGTCCTCCTCGGACTGTGAATAAGCTTTAGGAGTGAGTATGGAGATAATTAGGACGAAGGAAATAATTGGGATGAGCTTCAAATGTGACTTGGTGGCAGCCATTGACTCCGACTGTACTTAGCTCAAACTGTTACGGTTTAGGGTACTATTTGTACTATTGGGTTTGAATATTGTGGGAATGATCTTGACGCTTGCATGTTTATATAGAAGGTCTCTGAGACTATACGATTGTTATCAAAATATATAGATAAATGAGGTGATTTACTGTTTTATGGGAAGCTCCAATACATTCGGATGATAAAAAAAACAAAGTGTATTTTGTATCTTGTTGATGTGTCCAATAAAAAAGCTTTTGATAACAAAATAAAAGTCAAGTTATTGGAGAATTGAAGTACCGAAGGTTTGATTCTTCATTAATATTATATATTTATGCAATCAAATATGCAGGTAGCAAGTTGCTTTCACATCAATTTGTATTGTTAGATATGGGTCAATATGTATGGCTCAATATGTCCGTCCAGATGAAGATTTTTCAGTTACATTTCATCAATTTGTAGCTGTTGGCGAGTCCATAATATGCTTTTATGAATTAGTTTGGACAGATCATTTTGAGGAGTTAATTAGTCCTTTCGAACATGTCAACTGAGAAGAAAAAAAAGAAAAAAAGCCAGAAGACGGTTGGAGGATTGGTAGGAACGATATCTAAACCAGAAGTCAACAAATGATGTGCATCTGTACACCCTTTGGTTAATATTTTGCTCAGATTCCATTTCCAATAACGAAGTGTTTATATTTTGATGGTGTATGTCAGTTGCATATAAATATTTAGAATTGTGTTGAGTAAACCAAGAAGGCATGCATCATGCCCTATTTTGTAAGTGAATCCGTAAAGCTTGAGGGTGCTTGTGTTTGGCAAGTTCAAGTGCACGTGGCTGGTGTATCTGACAAATGGTTCTGTAACGTTATTATTTTATTTAATTATAATACGTACTATATATTTTTTATTATTAATAAACTTTAAAGTGAGACATATCAATTTTTTTGTTCACTTTTATTATAACATCTGAAATAGTAGGCCACGTGAGTGTTAATTTGTTGATTTTAAATTGGTAATTAATAGTGAGAAATATGAAAAAATTCTCATCGAATGATAATGTACCTCTTCTTACCATTTTTAGTTAATAATTTGACTGAAGGCATGAGTAATGCCTAGTTTTTTTTGGGCGGCGAAAAAAATTATTTGGTGTAACGGAAATTAAATAGTGGTTTATTGATGTACTAATTTGTACGATTTGGAATAATTAGTTAATAGTGAGAAATTTCAGAAATTCTCATATAATGACAATGTGCTTCTTCGTACCATTTGGAATAATTTATCCAAATCCTTTTCAATGAGAATTAGTCAACTTGATTGGAGGCACGACTAGTCTCCCCTACTAGACTTGGCAAGCAGGTCATGTTTGCTGTGTTTGTGTTGTTTTTGTGTCATACTCGTTATTTTAACAGATCGTATCATGTCAAACCCACTATCTTAACGAATTTAAAAACTCAAACCCAAACTCGACCCGTTAAAAATAACGGGTTACCTGACCCGACCCGTTTCACCCATTTTTTCAATAAATAATTGAATGAAAAAAGTTGATACTAAATTAATTAAAACATTAACATTTCGTTAAGTACTACATCTACATGCAATATATATATTACATCAAAATATATACATTTGTCTTTCAAATATTACACACCCAAAAAAACTTAATGAAAACACATTAATATGTTACTACAAAATAAACTTTGTGGAGTCTTTCTCAAAAGTAAGAACTTTGCTATCATATTCTAAACTTGCATGCTGTTTGTTTGATAGCAAAACCTTTCCATTTTTTCATCAATAATCAAGGAAAATTGTATTGAAACATTGGCGAGAAAGCCTGAGAATGAGAGATGCGATGCGAATGGTGTGGGGAGGTAAACGAGTTTATGAGAGAGAGAGAGAACAGAGAGTAACCTAAGGTTTTCTTTTACTATTTTAAATTATCAATATAACATTTCTCTTAATGGGTTGTCACAGGTTACTCACGTGTAGACTTGGACCAACCCGTTATCTTAACGGGTTTACTCGATAACAACTTAACCCGTTAAGCCCCGACTCGAAACCTTATTTTTCTGTGTTGTTTCGTGTCGAATTAACAGGTCGTGCATGAAATTGTCGGGTCTAACCCCACTCCCAAAATCTCTTTTTTACCTAGTGATGCTTAGTTAAGTAAATTTCGATCGTCTTTTCATTTTTTTTATACAACCATATTAATTATGCTACATGGAGAGATAATTTGGGTTAAAAACTTAAGCTACCCAATAGCTTAATAATAAAAGGTTTTTATTAGGGCTGGGAATTTTGTACCGAAATATCGAAACCGAACCGAAAAATACCGAACGGAATACCGAAATTCCCGAAACCGAAAAGTCCCGAACGGTTCGGTAACCGATACCGAAAAAATACCGAAATTTCGGTACGGGGATCGGGATGGTCTTACCATATTTTCGGTAATACCGAACCGAACCGAATTGAAGCAATTCGATTCTCAATTGTCGAAAAATACCGATCGAACCCATCCTTTCCATTCCATCCATCCCCATTGCCATTCGAATTGAAGTGAGTCTGGACAAAACATACATATTCCTCTCCTCTCCTCTCCTCCCAGCTCTCGAAAATACCGATCGAACCCAGCATTCGATCCCATCCATTCCCATCCCCATTCGAATCGAATTGAACTTCTCCTCTCCTCTCCTCTCCTCTCCTTCCAGTCCCAGCTGAGCTCTCGACCTCCTCAATTCTCAAACTGAATTCTGTGAAAGTTTGAAACACCATCAAACTTACTCAATCAAATCCACTTCTCTTCTCCTCTCTGGGTTCTGCTTCTGGTAAGTTCTTCTCCTCTCTTGACCTCCTCAATTTATTGCTTGCGGGACGAGGATATGGGGTTCCACTTGGAGGCCGAGTTCAGATTCTGTGAATGGCGGTGTTTGGTTACGAGAGTGGTTGCGTCCCGGATTGGGGTTTAGAATCTATAGTTGTTTAGGGTTTTTTAGGAGAAGAAGAAATGTCACGGACCGATAGGATGAGTTCGGATCTTAGCAGGACCGGCCCCGTCGAAAGAGACATCGAGCAGGTATTGTTCTACAAATTGGTTTCGATTATTTTTCGAGTTTTTTTATTTATTTTCTGCTGTTTAATGGTGTTGCTGCAAATGTTGAATGCTTTGAGTATGATAATTTGCTTAAGCTAATTAGGAGGTGTTATTTGATCCAAAATTGAGTGGTTTATCTTGCTGTTTGAGATGCTATATTGGTGGTTAGAGAACATAGAATTCCAAAGCAGAGAAACATGTCAAATTGGGATTGATTTTACCGTAGTATAGGTGGAGGATGTTGGCAATATCATTCAAATTTTCTTTGATGAAAATTAAAAATTAAAAAAGAAGAAGAAAGGGGGTCAGTGGAATAGATCTTTCTTTGATGATAGTCTGGGGCAATAATGGAATGATGACAGAAATGAATGGTTTTGTAACATTTGGAAATAGGAACTTTCTCGACCTCCTCTGTTAGTTTAAGATTAAGTCAGAGGGGTGAGGATTTCAGTTGGGAAATACATAAATGGTTGTCCCTTGTTGTTTGTCTGGGAACTCTTTGATTTGCTTATGTTTTGGTTGTGGATTATGACATGTTTTGCTTTCGAGCCGTGCATAGTCCCAAATGAATAAATGAAAGGATTTTGGTTTCTGACTTTATTGGTTTTGTATATTGGAATATAAAGATGTTGGGGACTTTCATCACAGAATGGGATGAAGGGAAGCTTATTTGTGACAAATTGCTGTCTACGAAAGAGTCTGCTGAAATGTATGCTGAGTTCTTGGCAGAGCTTGCTGTTGCTTTGAGCTTCGATGGATGGCTGATACATACTTTTTAAGTGTGTATATCTTTTCATCCTGGTTTGTTCTAGGGTATGTAGCTTTTAGATTTTAATTTCTTAACCAGTCAATTGTTGATTTGGATTAAAAGTTACAACAGAAGAGATTTTAATTTATGATGAGGATGAATATGCTTGCTGTTTCTGATGATATGCTTGCTGTTACTTGCTGTGAATGTAGGATAAATTGCAACAGTAAACATTGAATGGAATGGATTGAAATTGATGGATTGATTCGATTGTTTCTGAATGGATTGAATGAATTGATTATTGAATGGATTGAATTGAATCTAAATGGATTTGAATGGATGGATTGATTCGATTGAATGTATTGAATGTATTGGATTGAATGGATTGAATGTAATGTATGGATTCATTGGATTGGAATGAATTTCGGGGAGCCCCAATACCGAAATCAAACCGAAAATTTCGGTATACCGAAAATTCGGTATACCGAAAATTTCGGTTCGGTTTCGGTATTCGAAGTTGCCTCCCGATTTTTTCGGTTTCGGTATTCGAGGGGAGGGTTTCGGTTCGGTAACCGAACCGAACCCAGCCCTAGTTTTTATCATAAATGGTCTTTGAGATTAACCTAACTTATCAATTTGGTCTCTGAGTTTCAAAATCAATCAATTTAGTCTCTGACTTTCATTATCATACATCAATGTAGTTTTTCTGTTAGTATTCCGTTAATAATTCTATTAATGTGCAGACGTGACACACATATAAGACCCACAAAACCAATAATATAATTCCATGTGATTTATACAAAAATAATCAATCATTTTAAATTATAAAATCCATAAAATCAAACTAAAAAGAAAAAAAATAAAGACATTAGAAATCAAATCCACGCTGGTTCCTCTTTCCCTTCCCCGTCACCCTAGCCCCGCCACCACCGCACCCAAAACCTTTTCTCTCTGTTTGTTCATGCAATGAAATCAAATCCACTCCAATTACTTAACAAGTTAATGTCCTCAATAGAGAATAACCCAGCAAAAAGGTACAGTTTTTAATTTTTCTTTTTACCCAGACCATAAAAAAAGAGCAGATGAAGAAGGTTGCTCAGACAGCCAAGGGTTTGTAATCAAACTTCTAGGAAGATGAACCCAGATCATAAACTCTAGTCGACAAAATAGCAACAGTGATTGGGGAGACGGAGGAAGGGATTAAGGTGCGAAAATTTTCAAATTCGAAGATATATCGTCTCCTCGACAAGCTATGCGAAACGGACGCCTTCATCATGAATATTTTTATTCAGACTTCATCGTGAATGAGTGGGGAGGGTGAGAGCTTTTTTATTTTTTATATTTTATTCTTTATGAATTAAGAAGTTTTAAATAAATTTATCCACATGGAACTACATTATTGGTCTTGTGGGCCCGTAAATGTGTTCCACATAAGCAAACTAATTGAATTATTAACAAAATCTTAATGAAAGGACCATATTGATTTATGATAATGAAAGTTAGAGACCAAATTGATTGATTTTGAAACTTAAGAACCAAAGTGATTGATTAGATCAATTTCAGAGACTATTTGTGATAAAAACTTAATAATAAATTATGCAGTTAATGTGTCACCATTTGAATCGAACATGAGAATGAGAAGATATTTTGGTGATACTTGCTAAAAACTTGCACTATTTCATTTTTGGGTTTTTATCACCCACGGGCCCTGAACTTTCACTCACCAGACTGATTAATGCCTGAACTTTAAAACCGATCACAGAAATGCCCAGACTTATAAAAACAAGACTTTGTGATACTTCCGTCCCAATTCCGTTATCTCTCCGTCAATCTAAATGAGTTTTTATCACCCACGGGCCCTGAACTTTCACTCACCAGACTGATTGATGCCCGAACTTTAAAACCGATCACAGAGATGCCCAGACTTATAAAAACAAGACTTTGTGATACTTCCGTCCCAATTCCATTATCTCTCCGTCAATTAAGAGGGTAAATATGTCATTTCGCACCATATGTTTGATGAAATGACCTTTAAGGCCTTGATTACATGGTCTGATCCTTTTTCTCCTTCTCTTTCCGATTTTCCCTCCCAAATTGGTTGAAATTTCCCTCCTTTTCTTATCATTTCTGTCCAAATTGGTTGACCCAACCTCTTAATATTCTTCCGTATAGAACATTCAATTGATAAAAGGCTACGCCCAAGTAAATTAATTCGATGAATCAATAATGGAAATATTGAATGAAATATTGTTCTTAGATGCAAGTAAATTTATTCGATGAATCAATAATTGAAATATTGAATGAAATATTGTTCTTAGATGCAAGTAAATTAATTCGATGAATCAATAATTGAAATATTGAATGAAACAAAATTGCCAATGTGATTTGCATGTTGGTATAAAATTGAATAAAAAGACAAAAAAATAAAAATGAGAACATAAGAAACATAACAAAATTAACATCCATAAGAAAATCCATAATAGTCATAACATCCATAATATCATTAAAATATCATAATAGTCATAATACCAACTAATCATACTATCTTAGTCTTAAGAATTCATAGACCTAAATCAAATGAAGGCTGAAATAGACAAAATGAAGCAAAAGCAATATGTGTTCTTAGATGAAATAGACCTAAATCAATTATTGATTCATCGAATTAATTTAATTGGGCGTAGCCTTTTATCAATTGAATGTTCTATACGGAAGAATATTAAGAGGTTGGGTCAACCAATTTGGACGGAAATGATAAGAAAATGAGGGAAATTTCAACCAATTTGGGAGGGAAAATCGGAAAGAGAAGGAGAGAAAGGATCAGACCATGTAATCAAGGCCTTAAAGGTCATTTCATCAAACATATGGTGCGAAATGACATATTTACCCTCTTAATTGACGGAGAGATAACGGAATTGGGACGGAAGTATCACAAAGTCTTGTTTTTCCCATAATTAATTAATACAAACAAATTACAATTGTTGTCGGCGAGGTTTCATGTCATGAAAACGTCGCATAATAGGCTCATTATCATGTCATGAAAATAACATGTGCAACATTGTGTGAATTTGTGAAGTGTAGGGTGAATAACAAAGGAAAAACAAATAAATCCCATATAGAGATTGATCATTCAATAGAATAAATACCAAAAGAATTAATAGGCATTTCGACCGATTCTTCTTCAAGATTAAGATTAAGAGAAAATAAATGATTTTGATTGTATATATGTATGGTAAATATGTCACTCATAATTGGATGGATTAAAATGTGCACTTCTCAACTAAAGTAGGTATTGCAAAAAGAGAACAAGGCTATTTGGGCAAAACAGAATCTTGGCAATGTGAGACGAAAATCGAATTTTAAGGTGTAAAGTGGCAATATTTTTGAGGAAAAAGTGACATTAAGTTCAAATTTTTTTGAAAGAGGATTAGTTGGTGGCCAAGTCACAGCAGTCCATCTTTCCGAACGAGAAGACTCACGAAACATTTCAAAAATCAAACTCAAAACGAATGCGTGTGGAATCTGGACCAACCACTAAACCATTCCGTGGTGGTTTTCAAGTTTGAGGCATACAAAAAACAAAGTTTGAACTATTCTCTTGTCTAAAAAAAAAAAGGGATTTAAGTACAAGACATGCCGTTTGGAATGGAGATATACATGATACAACAAACGAGATAAAACAAAGCACGACGTCGTTCCATTTTGGATTGGCAAGCTGACACCAGCACCTTGAGAGAGTTTAGAGGTCATGGGTTCAGCCGCTTCAGTGGTCATGGCGGTGAAGCCGTGAAGCTCTTCTCACGGAGCGGCCGCCCGCCGCCAGGGTGAGGCGGCTCGCCAGCCGTCGCTCCTTCCTTCCCAATTTCGGTCGAACCGGGGTTCAAGGCGTCGCTCTGCCTTTGTTTCACACGAGCGAAGGGCGGCCGCGCCAGGTTCGTTCCTACGTAGCTTCGCGCATGTATATAGGCCTTTTGGTGTGGTGCCTTTTATTGTGGGATCTTTATCTCCCTGTTTGTAATTAGGCACCATTTCTTTCCCTGATGGGTTTGGAAATTTAGTTGCTCGCTCTCCTTTGTAATTTGTTCCTTGCTACAATTCAAGAAAGTTTTCTGTTTAAAGAAAGACTCATATTAGGCTTTTTATGAAATTAGTTTGATATATCCTTTGAGGAATTAGCAATATAACAATGTTTGATTGAGCTTTTGATCTTCATGAAAATTAATGTTAATTAACAGGAATACATTTGACTTATTATTTTGATTTAAAGATTATCTTATCTTACATGTCATAAGATAATAAACGATTTGGAATTCATTAAAGATATATGAAGATGAATTTGTCACTCTTAGTGATGTCCCATAATTAATCCTTTCGAACATGTCAACTGAGGAAAAAAAAATAAAGAAAGGTAGAATGCATAAAGAGGAATTGGTAGGATCGATATCTAAACGGATGACTGAGATTAATATTATATATAGAATTCCTATCAAAATATTTAAGAAAAATTGATAGAAATAAGACAAATTTTAATCTTGTAATCAAAATAAGAGACAGAGAGAAATGGGTCTCTTTGCAATAACTCATTTATATGGGGTAATTTGGTCATTTCAAATTTTTAGCAAAATTCTATTTAAAATATATTTTGTGCATGAGATGTGCATATAATTGTACATGGTTTAAATATCATATTTTGGGGATTGGCTACGGTGCTCGCAAGCATTGGATGCTCACACTTAGGCCTGGTTTCGGTTCGGTAACCGGGCAGACTCCACTCGAATACCAGAAAACCGAAACTTCGGGGAGGAGGTTTTAATACGAACGAACCCGAAAGGTTCGGGATACAAAATTCGGGATACCGAACCTTTCGGTTCGGTTTCGGTAATAAAAACCCCGAGAAACCCACATGAAGCATTTCAACATTTTGGCTAATCCATTCACAATTTCACATATTCATAATCCATTCAAATTCAATCCATTCAATCCATTCAATCCATTCACTTCATTCAATCCATTCACATATTCATTATCCATTCAAAATTCAATACAATCAATCCATTCAATCCATAATCCATTCAAATTCAATACATTAGATCCATTCAATCCATAATCCCTTCCAAAATCAATCCATTCAATCCATAATCCATTCAATCATAACTTTCTCGAAATAAAGTTCCCAAATACAAATATACAATCAATCATTCAATCCATTCACAAATACAAGTTTACAACCCAAATGAAATAAAGTTATCCAAATAAGTTATATTACAAATAAAATAAGTTCCAAATCAAAAAAATGATGAGTTAAGATAAGTACCTAGGTTTCAAGTTTCAACCCTTCCTCTCTTTCGGCCCCTTCCCCTAGTAGAAGTAGAAACTTGAGCCCTTCCTCGTGTACTTGTGGTAGAAGTTTGACCTCCTTCCACTTGAAGTTGAAAGAGGATGTGGGCAGTGGACGTGGTAAGCGATGTTGGACGAGGTGGTTGTGGTGTAGATAACGGAATTGGGACGGAAGTATCACAAAGTCTTGTTTTTATAAGTCTGGGCATCTCTGTGATCGGTTTTAAAGTTCAAGCATCAATCAGTCTGGTGAGTGAAAGTTCAGGGCTTGTGGGTGATAAAAACCCTTCATTTTTTATGCATTCTTAGGTCAGAACCTACGGAAAATATGCACAGCTTTGGTAGGTGCATGCTAAACTTTATATAATTTCGACATATACCTGGTGAAACTTTAAATTTTTGTGGAAATTGTGGGGTGTAAGGGTAGTTTGGGTAAATAAAAGGGGTGTATTAAGATGTTTTTTTTTATTGCAAAAAGCACGTGTAGATGTTTCAAGTTTGTGAGATATCAACACCCACTGCTCCCCAAGGATTGAGTCTCTAAGAGTACCCACACTGATAAATTTAGCAACGGATAATGGAGTGATTGATTTAAATGTGTTAGCAATATCTCTCACTTGAATCAATAGTGTTTGGGTGGCACACAATGTGTTTTTGGCTTAGGATTTTTCTCTCCTTTTCCTGAGGAACAAAACTGAATAATCTTTTTGCATTAGGGTTATGAAAGAAACACAAGGGGTGTCAATAAAACGGGTCAAACTTTGGTGGTACGTATCATTCAATGGTCCGACTATTAAATAATTTAAGATTCATTTGGAGTCTACCACAAATTAATCTGGGACCATTCAATGGCCGTACCATTGAATGATCCGTACCACTCAAGATTTTTCCCAATAAAACTACCCATTAATTTGTTGTTTTTAGTGTATTTTTGAAATACCGTGTTCTTCTATTTTATAGTGATGTCTTAATAATTTCCAATGTTTCTAAATGCTTGCAAGGATGATCGGTTGAAAAATTGGTTACCCCTATTAACACACTAACTTAAAAGATATTGGTCATGGTAATCACAATACAACAATGATAACTAACTGAAAAAGATCTATATCGATTTGTGAAAACATATAACGATCATAAAATTTTCACCAACTTGAGGAAATTAACACGATCCCTGCTTGACACCAAAACACATACAATAAGTACAATAATATTTTCTTAATTTTCACATGATCATGGCATGGCATGAATAGTCCTATTAAGCCCACTTTGCCAATATAGACATGCCACCTGCACCCAAAAGTACCGCAATGTAAGATTTGATCTGGAGCTTAATGCTGCGTTGCAACTTTGGACCCATGAAGTCTGCAGCAAGAAGATCAACCAAAGCCATGTAGATAAGAAGGCCAGCTGATGATGCATTAAGTAGTCCTACTGTGATTAGTGACTTTGGACTATTTTCTTTGTACGATTTTGTCATGGCCATGCCAATTGCAATTCCAAATGGGGTCGTTGTTGAGAAGAAAAACACCATAATGGCCTTCTTCATGAACTTGTACTCAGCCTGCATGCAATTGACCATGATGAGATAAATGATATATAGGTCATGAGCTAATTAATCAAGTTTGAATTAGTTTGTTAAGAAAAAAAAAAGTTTGAATTAAGCTATTTACCTGGAGAATGCAACCGCCAAGACCCATGCCTTCAAACATTTGATGGAAGCAAAGGGCAGCTACAAGACCTTTAATTGTGCAGGTGTTGTTTGAAGCTCCAAGAGAAAGCCCTATAACAACTGAATGGACAATGATACCCAGTTCTAATACCTGCAAGAATACATACATACGTAGACATCACTCACGCATGTAAATAAGTAACAGTAATTAGAGTTCTATTGCTTTAGGATTGTGCTATCCACACACCATTTTTTACTTCCCACATACTCTTCTCAATTACAGTCATCGAATCGAATGAATTGAAAAAGATCTAAAGCCATAAATTAACAAGGAGTGTGTGGATAACATAACCCTTGCTTTATTATCTGACGTATATTGTCATGCTAAGAAACTAGTTTAACACTATATATACAGCATGTTATCAACATTTCATTTTAACAGTTTAACACTATATATATATAGCATGCTCTGCATATTATATTGTTACACTGTTAATCCGAACCACAAATTCAAATAAAAGTTCACGTTGTCAATAATCATTTGGTCTAGTAACACTTAGTCTCCATCTTAAAGATAGTTAAAAACATAAATAAAAAAAATATATCTTCATCATGTTGCAGTCAACATTTTGATAATTTGTAGCAAAATGATAATTTATAGCATATGTCAGATTGTCTGATAAAAAAACATTTTATTTCTTACCATGGCAACAACACGATAACGGGACAGCTGTTGTGAGTCTCCGCCTTCTCCCTTGGCAACAACATGATTGTGTGAATGAAAATGGCCATGCCCTGCACCCACCACAGCCATCTCTTGGTCTACCTCCATGGCTGGAGTATCACCATTATCTAGGATAACTCCAGTTCTACATCTCCTACTGTATATACTAGTGGCCATAGAGTCCACCATTAAAGTTACAATTGCAGACAACATTGCCACAAAGCCAGAGAAAGGGAACTTGTGCCATGGATTTTCTTTTAAACAACTAGATTGTAACATGGCATATGAATCCGGCAAAACGTGCATGAAGCCAGTGGCAAGAATGATGCCACCTGCAAAGCACTTGACGATCACGAAGAGATTTCGATCGGGGTGCAAGGCCGGTATAGAACGAGTGACAAGAGGTAAGCACACTCCAATCATGCTTGTGACTAAAATTGAGACAAGGGCAATGATTTTAAGGGGCACAGCACCTGACTGGTCATTGCAGGAGGAGGTGCTTTCAGTGCTGCACTCGTCCTCCTCGGACTGTGAATAAGCTTTAGGAGTGAGTATGGAGATAATTAGGACGAAGGTAATAATTGGGATGAGCTTCAAATGGGACTTGGTGGCAGCCATTGACCCTGATTAATTTTTAGCTCAAGCTATTACTGGTACTATTGGGTTTGAGTATTAGATATGATCTTGGAGCTTGTTTATATAGAAGTCTCTGAGATTAATTATGCAATCAATAACATAAAATATTAGGGTGTGATAAATTCTATGTTATACCAACTGGCCAAAAAAATTAACAAACTCTATTTTATGTTATACCTATTTTATATACTTGTTGATATGTGCAATAAAAAAGATTTTGCTGCGGACTCGTAAGAGGCTTTGAAAATAGAAGTCGTTTCTATTCATGAATTGCAGTACGGAAATGTTTTATTCTTCATTGATATTTTTATATATGCAATCATGCATGAAAGTAGCAAGCTGGTTATTTTCAACATTATATATATCATCTATTTGTAAAATTGGATAAAGCTCCGTATGTGTCCGTCCAGATGAAGATATTTCAGTTAATAATATTTTCGCAGGTCAACTAATTATGTGAAAACATACAAGCCTAGCTAGTGTGTGCTATCTTTGTTGGGATTCCATGTCCCCTCCCTCTTTGGTCGGTGTTCTTTCACGTGACGTCTTTGCCATGTCCTCCGGTGGTTTCGGATTGAGGTTGGCAGCTGTGCACTGCCTTCCTCAGCCTCTGTATATATACAGTGGCGAAGCGAGGATTTCTCGGGGGTAGGGGCGAATTTAAAAGAATGCAAGGTTAAAGAAAAATGACAACAACTAAATCTTTTTATATGGTAATGTCTTCCATAATTAATTAATACAAACAAATTACAATTGTTGTCGGCGAGGTTTCATGTCATGAAAACGTTGCATAATAGGCTCATTATCATGTCATGAAAATAGCATGTGCAACATTGTGAATTTGTGAAGTGTAGGAATTTGATCTAACAAGAAAAACAAATAAATCCCATATAGAGATTGATCATTCAATAGAATAAATACCAAAGAATTAATAGGCATTTCGATCGATTCTTCTTCAAAGATTAAGATTAAGAAAATAAATGATTTTGATTATTATATATGTATGGTAAAATATGTCACTCATAATTGGATGGATTAAAATGTGCACTTCTCAACTAAAAAGTAGGTATTTTTCAAAAGAGAACAGGGCTGGGCAAAATAGAATCTTGGCAATGTGAGACGAAAATCGAATTTTAAGGTGTAAAGTGGCAATATTTTTGTTTGAGGAAAAAAGTGACATTAAGTTCAATTTTTTTTTTTGAAAGAGGATTAGTTGGTGGCCAAGTCACGGCAGTCCATCTTTCCGAGAGCCGAGAAGACTCACAGAAACATTTCAAAAATTGAACTCAGAACAAATTGTGTGAAATACGGGCCAACCACTAAACCATTCCGTGGTGGTTTCAAGTTTGAGGGCATACAAAAAAACAAAGTTTGAACTATTCTCTTGTCACAAAAAAAAAAAAGGATTTAAGTACAAGACATGCCGTTTGGAGATAGATATACATGATACAACAAACAGATAAAACAAACACGACGTCGTTCCATTTTGGATTTTGACGACAGCACCAGCACGCAGAGAGTTACAGAGATGTGGGTTCAGCCGCTTCCAGTGGTCATGGCGGTGAAGCCGTGAAGCTCTTCTCACGGAGGCAGCCGCCCGCCCGCCCGAGCTGAGCGGCTCGCCGCGCCGTCGCTCCTTCCTTCCCAGTTTTCGGTCGAACCAGGGGGGTTCAAGGCGTCGCTCTGCCTTTGTTTTCGAACGAGCGGAGGGGCGGCTGCGTGAGTTCGCTCCTACGTAGCTTCGCCCATGTATATATAGGCCTTTTGGTGTGGTGCCTTTTTATTGTCTGGGATCTTTATCTCCCTGTTTGTAATTAGGCACCATTTCTTTCCCTGATGGGTTTTGGAAATTTAGTTGCTCGCTCTCCTTTGTAATTTGTTCCTTGCTACAAATTCAAAGTTTTCTGACGAAAAAAGAAGAAGCTCATATTAGGCTTTTTATGAAATTAGTTTTGATATATCCTTTTGAGGAATTAGCAATATAACAATGTTTGATTGAGCTTTTGATCTTCATGAAAATTAATGTTAATTAACGAATAAATTTGACTTATTATTTTGATTTAAAGTTATCTTATCTTACATGTCGCATAAGATAATAAACGGGGATTTGGAATTCATTAAAAGATATATGAAGATGAATTTGTCACTCTTAGTGATGTCCCATAATTAATCCTTTCGAACATGTCAACTGAGGGAAAAAAAATAAGAAAGGTAGAATGCATAAAGAGGAGTGGTAGGATCGATATCTAAACCGGATGACTGATTAATATTATATATAGATTCCTATCAAAATATTTAAAAAAAATTGACAGAAATAAGACAAATTTTTAATTTTGTAATCAAAATAGAAGAGAGAGAGAGAGAAATGGGTCTCTTTGCAATAACTCATTTATATGGGGGTAATTTGGTCATTTCAAATTTTAGCAAAATTCTATTTAAAATATATTTTTGTGCATGAGATGTGCATATGGTGTCCATGGTTTAAATATCATATTTTGATTACAAAATTAAAAATTTGTGTTATTTTCTGTCAATTTCTCAAATATTTATTAATGGCGTATGTCAGCAGCATATACGTATGAGAGGTTGGTGTTAAGTAAACGGAGGCATGCATCATGCCCTATTTTTGTAGGTGAATGAGTAAAGCTGGTAGGTGCTTGTGTTTAGCTTAGGCTTTCAAGTTCAAGTGCACATGCCACTGTAGTTTAGACTTTCGACATGTCTTCTCACAGGCAAAGTATTTTGAACATAACATATGAAAATTTTTGTTATGCTACGTGCAATCAACGGTCTAGATTGAATTATTTTTTTTTTTAAATTAATAGAAATAAAATTAAATGAATCTCTACCCTTATGTGTTGCCGTAGCATGTGGTACTACGCAACACCACAGCCAAACCCATAACACATGTTCAATTTTCATTAAATGCGTAGAAACAAGTATTGTCGTTGGACCTATCACGCGTTTTTTTTTTCCTGTTACATTCTACTTTCACTTTCTGCTTAATTCAAAACCCCTTTTCTATTTGAATTCACCTTCTTAGTTCATATTCTATAATCAAATCTTTATTCTTCTTATAATTCAGATTTAGGATTTAAAAATCCCTAAAGCATTTCATTTCTTCCCCACGCAGGTGCCACCTGGTTGAAAAAATTTTTAACTGATTATTCCAAACAGTACGAAGAAGTACACTCATCAAATCTTTTTTTTTTGGTTACAAGAAAATGTTTACTAGTAAGATATTTCAGTCATTCTCATTGTTTGATGATGTACTTCTTCGTACCATTTGGCATAATTAGTTAATTTAAATATTTTCCAAAGAGAATTAGTCAATGAATTATCCGATCGGAGGCATTAGTAATGCCTAGTACTTAAGTAAACTTGTATCGCTTTCCTCATCAATTTAAATAACGAGTATGTTACTATGTGCCAAAGTGTGCTCTGCTAGCACTGTAATTAATCCATTTTTTCTTCTTCGGATAATCGAATTTAGTAATTATACTAATTTAATTATATAGCTAACTTGTCCCTTTAAGTAGGTCATTAGTCATCGTCACAACTTGTCCCTTTAAATTATATTTCTATCAAGCATTACTGTATTATATTGATGCATAACAAGTTTTGTCAACCAAATGGTACTACGGAGTAATTTAAAAAATTATCCCTAACTAACCACTGTGGTACGAAGAAGTACATTATTGTCATTATCACTTCTTAATCAATCTATATACAAGGGACGGGAATTTGGTAAAGCTCAACAACTACCGCTTAGTTAAGCTAAATACGAAAGAGAAAAGGTTATTAAATAAAAAGAAAAATCATTTTTGCACACTATTTTTACCTCTCGCACACTACTTCCAATTATTGGATTAAACAAATCAAATGACAATTAAGGGCCACAACTAAGACACGTGTGCACAAAGTGAAAAAGGATAATGCGTGCGTGCGAAAAGTCAATGGTGGCAGTCAGAATGTGTGTGAAGCTGCTAGTGATTATTGATATGCTAACTATTCATCCATTTAAAATGGAAAATGGCAGCAAGTGGTGGATTTTTATAAGGGCAAACACTTCATTTGCTCTTAATGCAACATAGAGTAATAATAGGGTAGTGCTATCCGCATACCAATTTATACATTCCACGCACACTTTTTAATTTTCAGCCGTCTGATAGAATGAATTGAAGAAGATCAAATAACAAAAAATTAACAGAGAGTGTATGGGATGTAAAAAAAGGTGTGTGGATAACACCATCCTAATAATATTGCGTATCAAAAAATACAAAATAGAAATTATGGAATGATTGGCTCCTTGGGACTTTCTCTAGGCCCATTTACCCAACAAGGACATGCTATCCAGCACCTGACAGAACTGCTACACGAGCCCATACCTGAAGTTTTATGTTGCTTTGCAATTTGGGGCCCATAAAATCAGATGCTTGCAAATCCACCAATGCCATATAATTTAGCAGGCCAGCTGATGAAGCGTTCAATAGTGCTACCACGATCAGAGCTGTGGGATTAGTCTCTCACTGTACACTTTGGAGAGGCCTAATCCCTAGAGCGATGCCAAGAGTTGTACATGAAAAGAAGAACACCATTGTAGCTTTCATCTTCATCTTGTATTCTGCCTGCAACTCATGGTGAAATCGTTACGGTTAGAAATGTTACAATGTTAAATTGTCAATTTAGAACTGATTAGTGAGACATAAACATTTATGTATGTTTTGGTAACATTATTTATCCAGTTATACCTGCAGTATGTATCGCCCAAGTCCTATTCCTTCAAAGAGTTGATGGAAGCAGAGAGCGGTAATTAGCGGCTTAATTGTGCGTGGATTATCTGAATCTCCCATTGAGAGTCCAATCACTACTGAGTGAAACACAATCCCCAATTCTAGTACTTACTACAAGGGACAAAAATTATTTTGATCAATTATTGTTCGTGAATACAATACTTTACAGACTGTTTGATAAGAGAACGTTTACCTAAGCCCACAATATGTTAGTGTAACAATTGCGATCCACCTTCAATGATCACCCCATGCGCACCGTGACCTTCTTTAGCACGTTCCTGATTAGTACTGGCTGGCACATTAAGCTGGGGGCTATGTTTCTTACAAGCCATGGCAAACGAGTCGACCATGAGGCTGAATATGGCTGATAGCATTGCCACAAAAGTTGTGAAGGGAAATTTCCTCCAAGGATTTTCAGTCAAACAACGAGATACATGGGGCCATGCAAACCCTATATAGATGTGTAAAATGGGTTATGCCAATTTACTTTTTCTTTTGGGGCCTATGTCTGTCCCAGGCTCAGCCTAAATTGGTCCAACGGATTTTGGGGTGAATCGGACTGGCCTGCTGATTGAAACAATTTGATAAATAATTGTGGTAGTAAGGATCTATGTAATAAGGATCTAATGGTTATGAAACTGTTCGTCGTTGGTTTTTCTATTAAGAATTGGGCTTCTATTTTAGGTTGGAGGATATTTTCATAAGCTTTCAATTGAGGATCAATGACAACATTGAGGTCATCTTTTAGGGGACTGGCTACGGTGCTCGCAAGCATTGGATGCTCACATTGATCTCACCTTCCTTCCCCCCATCTCTCCTCCCTCCTCCCTCCTTTTAATGATGAGATCAGTGTGAGCATTCAATGCTTGCGAGCACTGTAGCCTACTCCCATCTTTTAGTGCCATTGATAATTTATTTTTCAATGTGAGTTTGTGGAATGTGCTTGGTTTTGGCTTGCTACTTAATTTGGAATAAGTATAATTCTTGTTGCTTCTTTCTCGGATAAACATATGTGCTTGCTATAGGTATACGACTGGGCCATGCGGAGCTTCATGTTGTCATTCTTCACGTGGAGTCGGCACATACTCAGGGATGGCAAAATCTTTAGCTTGAAACTGATTCTTGTTTTACTGTATCTTCTTTTGCTTCTAGCTCTTTTTTTCCTCCTTGGCAGCTTCGAACTCGTTGAAATAATTGTCATTCTCTTTTCATGTAGTTATGTAGTGGTATATACTAAAAGAAATTTTGATATGTTTGTATTTTTGTTTCTTTTTACATTTTTTTCAGTTTCCTCAACTTTGTAATCAAAATATCCAATTTTGGATCCAACATCTTCTTTAAAACCCATAAAAATTCTTTCACATTAATTATTCTCTAAATAGTTAAAGATAAGTGATCAAGATTTCTTTACGTAAAAGTTAAATCCCTTACTTATTTTTCATCCATTAAACCCTTCCTTTTGTATATTAAATCTTCCTAGTAGTTGAGTTATCCGATTAATCAGGACTTGAATGTTCAACCCAAAAGCCAGAGTACTGCCAAGACACAATCATTTAAGGGAAGATGAGTTGGGTATCTGCACTATATATAGCCTAGCACATGGAACTTTTCTTTTGTAGCAAAATATGATAACTGGTGACCCATCTTTAAATACCCCACAAAGTGCTTAGCAAAAGAATAAATTAAGCTTTTACTATAAACAATGGCTAGCTATATGATCGTTTCCTTGTTATCTTTATTTTTACTTTCCAACAGCTCACATCGTCATTGGGTTTTGATAGACGTGAAGCAAATGATCACGACCATATTACCGTTGGCTTTAACTTGCACTACAGTCTACTCCACTACCTTATGCTCCCAAAGCCACTGCGACCCTAAATTGAGCATGGCAGAGTCAGTAAGCATCAAAACTTCCCCACCTCCCTTTTGATTTCTCTCAAAAAGTTGTCCTGCATGAATAATTTGTTGGCCCATTTTATAAAGTATAAAATGTGTTGGAGAAGAAAGGAAGCATCGATTAAATCTGAAAATGATGGACCACATTTAGCAAGAGCAGGACGCGAAAGTTAGGGTTCACATCTTGGGGCCAATTGAAACCTCACTGGATCCACATATTATATGCATTGGTTTTGTCCACCGCCACCCCTTTAAACAGCACCAAAAGTGCATTAATTTAAATGGATACCATCAGCAAAGAAATAAGTTGATCAAACATTGTTACACATTTCGATCTTAATTTCTAAAACATCTATGATGATCATAACATGTTAAGTCAGTTGATCAGAATAATGTGTCAGCTCCTACACTCAACTTTAAATCTCCATTCTAAAAAATTTTGGTAAATTTAAATATTTAAAAACATAGAAAATATTGCTGGGTCAGTTTCAGCCCTTTCCTAAAAGAGAAATGTTGGGGAAGTCATGTTTTTAGATCATATTTTGTGGACTATATGATGCGGCGGTTAATAG
Organism: Gillenia trifoliata; assembly: GCA_018257905.1. Lineage (NCBI taxonomy): Eukaryota > Viridiplantae > Streptophyta > Magnoliopsida > Rosales > Rosaceae > Gillenia > Gillenia trifoliata. The sequence continues at coordinate 38,673,558 of CM031080.1, read as the reverse complement.
TTGAATTCAATTATTAATGACTTAAAGAAGGAGTCCAACCATCAACGCCATATCATGTGGTTTATAAAATATAGTTCAAATAGATGGTTTCTCTAGCATGCATCACTCTTCCTAAAATAATGCATTAGGAAAATAAATTAGGGTTTGTGTTTTATTTCTTTCTCGATGGAGCTCAAAACTCTTGAGAAGTATTTCTGGTTATTGCCAAGAAAGAGACCGTAATTACAGGAACACATAGAGTGGTGTGTACTGTGTCAGATACACAGTTGGCATGTCTATGTCTATGGCCATGTTGCCCAAGAATATGTTGAGCTTATTATAATTTTCATGATGAAGTTCTCATAGTATCCCACAACCCTGTTCGAAAGTAAACAAAAGAACACCATAATTAGTGGGTTCTCCAAATTTTCAATTCAATGATTCAATCCTTTCTGCATAGTTTTATATAATATTCACCTCGATCGGTTATTTTAAATATGATGTATTCTATCAGCTCCCTCTCCCATTAATTTATCCTTAAAAACTCTGGATTTTTCTTGTAATTAACTCTCTTATTTTATGAGGTAAGTGCTATTTGACTAATAATTCATTAGTTAATCATATATGTATATATATAACTATATTCATGTGTGTGTGTGTGTGTATGTGAAGTTAATAATTTATTTTTGGATAACCCTCAATGACATTAGCAAAATATTCTATAGAGAAGAAGAATACAACAGATAATACCTAAAAAAAGATCAAACTTAAACCCCAAGAAAAGAAAATGAGCAAGCAAGCATGCTTACCATTAGTAATGGAGTTCAAATTCAAGTTGGGTTTTAATATTATGTTGACTAATATTATAGGAATAGGAATATTGCAAAGCTTGCAAATTGTGGGACTGAAATTATGAAATGTATAACGTCAGTACATACATGTGTGAAAAAGCAAAGACATCCAGATCTAACATCATAACATATAGCAAGAGTTTGAGCCCACAAGAAGATGCACAACTTCTAACGTGGGGATTGAGAGTTTCAAAGGACAATATCTTTTTACGAAGGATGAGATGAGACACCCAGAAACAAAACCAACCCCACTTCCCAAAATCTTCCAAATATAGCACATTATTGTAATATTGCAGTTTGTGGACCTGTGGGTTTGATCAGAGCTTCTCAGTGCCACTTGTGTTGTTGGACCTAAAGATGGATCGACTACTCCAACCAACGTATCCATCACGTGTCATTCAGAAATTTAACATTATCGATATATGGTTGAATTCTTGATGCGGTGCGAAGATTTTGTCAAGTGCTTAAATTGTATCTGGAGTTTTTAATCCTTATACTTTGCTCTTTTATTTTAAGTAAAATGAGTGGTGCAGGGGATTTAGAAGAACCAACAATTAATATATTTGAACTAATCACGCCCAATAATGAAGGTTTTCATCTGACTAAGCCACAGGAGACAATTGAAATTAGAATGCGTTATGTTAGGGCCAAAGAGAGAAGAACCGGTGGAGGAGGAGATAGAAGCCGCATAAAAAGCCATGAGGGCAAGGGAAGGTGACGGCAAGAAAAACTGAAGAGGAGGGGGCTAGGGTATCAGTATTGAAAAAAAAAACCTACACCCTTGATACAATGTAGAATTATTATAACATATATATATATATGTGTGTGTATATATATATATAAATTATTGACTTGACTTACAAGAAACCTAATCCCGCATGAATTACAAAACAAAAGCCTAATAAAAAACTGAATTCTCCTACATTAACACAAAAATCTAATATATAAAATACTCGAGTTATACTAAAAAACCCTAATGCACTGGGCCAAAAGAAACTTTAAAGAAAAAAAGACGAGGACTCAGTCGGTGGCAAGCGATAACTCAAATAAAATTTCACTACGTTTTTTTAGGTTAACACTAAGACCACGACACAATAGTACTGCCAACCCTAATTTTGTCGGCATTGTACCCTCCAGCTTTGCAGGACCCCTCTGCTTGATCTGATCCTCCTAACCCTAATTCTGTCAGAATAGGTACCAGTGGTGCCCAACTATTCCTCCTACACGTTATTCACCAAGCAATGACCACCTATCATATATAAAAATTAAAACAAATGTGAACCCATCAATATAAATATATATATACACGCACTAGCTAGACTCTGGAGACTGACACACGCCCATTAACGTACGCTTTCTGCTAGTCCCTTTGGCGTATTTTTAGGGTTCTCCTGCAATCTTTTTTTTTGTGTGAGGAAGATCACACAACCCTATGACCCATGAGAGTAAAAGCAGCCCGTGGGGGCAAATCTGATCACATATTATGTACAACCTCAAGGCTCATGCTTTATTTTGTGTACCTAACATCATCTTTTGATATTTTGTTTCTTCTGATCTTTTTGCTGGATATGTCATAAGTGTTTGCGCAAGTGGAGTTGGAGATTCCTAGCTAATATTTATGTACAAAGTTATTTTCCAAGAAAACTATTGAATTAATAAACAAAAATAATACATATAGTTTACAAAAGATTATTTCTTTTCGTAAAAAAAGTGAGTAAGAAAACAATATTACAATAACAAACAGAAGTGAAATGTAATAATTCTAGTTAAAGGACAGAATTACAGTCAGTGAAGTCAAGGAAATTAGGTTGAAGAAGTGTGAGGCTTACAAGTTATAACCAAAGAAGGACGAGATTAGGTAGTGCACGAGCTATGGGACCAGAATGGTTTGCGAAAGTAAGGAAATTATGAACGTCTGTATATATTGGGTGCATGCTGCATGCATTATTGTTGTGTACTACACATGAGTACAATAATAGACAACTCTCATTCAATGCTATATAGGTAAGAGCACACTGATGGGACCTGAATGCACATTGGAAGTAAATAATCGGAAATCTACTTTCTCAATCGAATTGAAAAGAACAAATATCTATGAGCGAGGACTTTTTAACATGCATGCTTAACTAGGGTTTAGGGTTTAAAGTTTTGAAAAGAAAATTTTTAACGAAGAAAAGGTTAACCTAAAGGGCATTAGGTTCGGTGACAAAAGAGTTAACTTTTGCAGTCATAACTGTGTTTAGATAACAAAAAATCATATTATTTTTAAGTTTATAAGTCATTGTTTAGATAACGATCTCAACACTTTTGTGTTAATCTTTTGCACTTGCAACCATGTTTTAGTAGAGAATTTTAGAATTACTAAATACGTGTTGAATGATTATTTTATAAATTTCAATTATTGAAATGATTAAAATTAAGTAATAAGATTTTTTTATTAAAATATTAACGGCATGTCGACTAATTTCAACAATTAAGATTAGTGAATTCATCATTTTACCAATTACCCTACAAATTTTCACTAGTTCATCTTCTGGTGTGTAACAATCATATAAAAGCTTTGATTTATAACTTAATCATGGAAAGTTAATGGACTTCGATCCTATTTGCACGCTAACAAGATTTCCAAAAAAGAACAGGAAAATCATCAAAATTATGAAAAAGTCGTACTTTTTCGATGTTATATTATATATGGTACCTAGTCGTACTCGTACGCTAGTCGCTGCAATTCACTATCAAACTATTTAAATAATCCTAATTATTTTTAATCTAGTTTCATTCATGGGTTGGCGTGCCGGTGCCACAATGCACAGCCCTAGCTACAAGACACACGATAATACAATATACTTTCATTTTTATTTTATTTTATCTCCTTCTTCTTGTTTCATGTTTGGGACAGTCAAATCCTTTTTGGGCAGTTGCACCATTTTGCTGAAGTTGCTGATGATAGGAATGGATGCTGCTCTGAAACCAAGCAATAATTTATAATAATAGGGCTGTGTCATGGGCCCACCAATATATTATTCAATTCTGATCAATCTGTGTTATAGTCTGACGTGTCAGGTGAGCATTTGCACTTTGGCTTATGCCCACGTCATTAGCTAAACAACACTCTCACCCACCCCCACTAATTCTGTTCGTCCACAACAACTTTATTCTTTGTTTTCTTCGCGTGCATGGAGTGATGTTAGACTGCAAGTAGTGGTAAAAAAAATTTATTAATAATTCCTTAACACACTGTAAAAATTACGCACTATAATACCTGAAATTTCATGTTACTGTTGATACTGTCAATGCTGTTTTTACTTTTTGTTACTTTTGTTTAGTGGACAATACTTAGGTACTCACTAGTGAGTACCTTGTATACTCACTTTAATGATTTGGCCCAATGATATTTTAACACATGTTTTATTATTTTAAAAAATAAAACATATGCTATTTAATTTTTCATGAGCTTTTAAAAATAAGAAACACATGCCATCTTTTGATTGGGCTAAATCAGAAAGTGAGTATATAGGGTACTCACTAGTGAGTACTCAAGTATTGTATTATTGCAGGCACCACAAATTTGGGATAAATTATTCTTTCTATCTGGAGAAACAAAAAATACAACCCTTGCTTGGGTAATGCATTCAGAACTTCAAAAGATTATGGTTAAGAAGATCTTCAACATGTGGTTGGAGAAGAGAAATTCACGGCATGGTGACGTTCTTCTGATGGTCAGAAATCTGGTGCAATGTATTGAATGTGCAAGATGCCAAGATCATTCCATGTTTGCTGTTGCAAGTAGAAACTAGAAAGATAATATGGATATGAGTCTTGAGCATGAGTTACTCGTGGTTGTAGATTTTGATATGTATTGATCATCTAGAAAAAAAAAACACCAAATATGACTTTACCCCTTCAAACTCAATTTTCTTTACATAAAACCCACCATTATATATTTATCCAACAAAAACCCGATGACTAGGCTCCACCTAAGCAAATTACCTAATTAAGATTGTGTGTCATAATTAATATTTTCGGGTTTCCTATATTACCCTCAATTAATCCATTATAGCATTTTATATTGGTGTTTGAATTAAAATGGAAAATTCGGAAATTTTTTGAAGCAATAATAAATTTTCAGATTTAATATACTCTATTGATTTGTTTTCTATTATTTTAATTTTCGAATATTAGTGTATCTACTACTTTTTTTCTTAAGATTAGTGTACCTACTTAGTACATAGTTTTGATTATTTTGAAAAAATAGCGTACCTATTAAGTTAGTGGATCTACGAGATATAGGTAAATTAATGTATACATAGGTAAATTAGTATAATATTTCATACAAGTTTAACATGGATCCCGAGTCTCCATTAGTAGGCATATTATTAATATTTCTCATATAAAATATACTTATTATTTAGATTAATGAATCTACAAAATATAGCTAAATTAATTTGTATATAGGTAAATTAATCAGTATAATATATTAGTAGTATATATGTTAAATACGTGGAACATTATGAGTACTCATTGCTCATCAAGTTAGAGTGAGTAATGATAACATTTATTGACATAATTAGAGTGTTGTGGTATAAGTTGTAAATATATTGTAATAATAGGTCACTTACTTGCTTATATGGAAGTTTATTTCAATTTTGAGTTTTATTTGGATGTTTCAAACTAGATGGGTTTTTTTTTCAAGGAAATAGGAGTTGCAATGGCTTATTTCTAAAGAACCCTATAGAAAAAAAATCTCGAAGTTCAAAGTAATATATGTTGTGAATATCGCGTTTAAGAATAAGAAAAACAAGACAAATTCAAAAAATCGAAAAACAAAATAACCAAGATAAATAACACCAAGAATTAATGTGGTTCGGCTATATATGCCTATGTCTATGGGGCAGCAACAACAAACTTTCACTAAATCAATAATGAGTACAACAAACAATCTTGCCAAACTTCTAGGATCAGTACTTGACAAAAAAAAAAATCTGAAAGAACAAGAGGACAAGAAATATACTCTTATCTCTTTTCTTTTCTCTTGCACATATTTTGCCCTTACAATATTCTCTCACTTTAACTCCTTGAGTGGTATACAACTTATTGTTTTGCTCCAATTCAAAACTAGTGCAATATTCCCTTTATATAGACATAATAAAGGTCTTCTTCAATAAGGAATACTAATCCTAATTGGAATCTAGTTATGAATCATTCTCCAATTGAGAAACCAACTCCAATTGGAAAAACCACTCCAATTGGAAAAACAACTCCAATTGGGTAACAATTTAATCATCTAAGATTATAATTCCTAATAGACTTAATACAACTCATCATGGGCTGGAAAACCCAACAATCTATCTCTCCAGACCATGAGGAAGGTATACCAAAATAGGATTGCTCCTCTTGACCAAAAACTAGAGGTGGACATTTTTATGGATCTACCGACCAACCCGACCAACCCAACTGATATGGGTTGGGTTGAGTTCTAACATTAAAAACTTATTTTTTGAGTAAAAACCTGACCGCCCGTTCTATAAGCGGTTTGGGTTGGGTTGAAATACTATTAATCCAATTGAACCCAACCCATCCGAGTGATAATAAATAGCTTAGGAGGAAAATACCGTAGGACAATTAGAGACATCCATGAGAAGAAGAATGGTGTAGGAGACAATTGGTTTGATTGATTTGTATTTACTATAGCATTTTCTATATGCAAATTACAATGGTTGACTTATAAAGTCAAATAAGACAAGCAAATAATGACAATAAATTACAACAACAGATATAAATTGTTATAAGGAGAGGGATTTATGGGATTGAATTACATTGGGCAACAATTGTGACGTGATTGGTGATATGCTTGTCATTTACAGCCCCAAATTCAAATGAATTAGACCCAATTTGACATGAGTATTGATTTTTTTGTCACTTATACTCACATTAGGAACAAGTGAGAAACTAATTAAGCCTACCCCATGAAACCCGCCGAACCCAACCCGCCCAAGAATGATTTGGGTGGGTTGGTGTGTCCATTTTCTTGGGTGGAAATGAGTATGAAAAACTCTAACCCGAGCCTATTGGGTTGGCCAACGGATTGAAGTCCAACCTGACCAACCAACCCGACGCCCACCCATACCAAAAACCTATTGATCAAACTTCTCATAACCAAACTTCCCCTAATTAAACTATTCATGACCAAACTCCCCCTAATTGAACTTCTCTTGACCAAGTTCCTCTTGATCAGACTTCTCTTGACCAGGCTCCAGCCAACTAGAATTCTCATCTTCATTGGCAAAGGTAATTATAGACTTTTTTGCCAGAAATCATAGCTCATATGCATTAAAGAAGGTCACCATTGTCAGTCGCAACACCAACGGTATTGTTCCAATCCTTTTGTCCCCCTTTTCATTTACGACAATATTTTTCATGTGACTTTTTTTCCCACAATAGTGGCAGTCGCCACTGAATTTTGTTTCACCAGAATTTCTGCCCCTTTTCTTTGTGACAAACACTTGTCCAACGTATGTACCTGAAGTTTTTCTCCTTGTTTCTTCATTAAACATGATATCCTTAATAGCGTCCATATACAGTACACCATTAGAAGCTAAATTGCTTACAGTTACAACAAAGGTTTCCCAACCATCTAGCAATGATCCTAGCAATAATAGTGCTAGCATCTCTTCTTCAATATTCAAACCCATAGTGGCGAATTGATTGATCACGTTATGAAAGTTGTTCAAGTGCTCGGTTACACTAACATCTTCTGCATACTTCATGTTGACAAGCTTTTTGATGAGAAATGCTTTCTTAGCAACGGTATTCTTCTCAAAAAGGGATTCTAACTTCTTACAAAGAGCTTGCGCATCCGTCTCTTTAGACACATGGTGATATATACTCTCATTCACCCATTGTCTTGTTGTACCAATAGTTTTACGATTCATCTTGGTCTAATTGGCATCATACATACTTGCTGGCTTGTTTTAACTCCTTTAATTGGCTCATGGAGATCTTTACAATAAAGCATATCCTCCATTCTTGATTACCACATCACCCAGTTGGAGCAGGTAAATTTGCTCATAGTCCTAATCACACCTTCCATGCTGAACGAGTATCAGCAAAACGAGACGTTGATACCACTTGTTGTGAATATCACGTTTAAGAATGGGAAAAACAAACAAACTCTGAAATCGGAAACAAATAACTAAGACAAATAACACCAAGAATTTACATGGTTCGACTATGTGCCTACATCCACGGGGCAGCAACAACTAAGTTTGACTATATCAATAATGAGTATAAAGAATAATCTTCTCAAGCCTCTAGGATTAAGACTTGACAAAAAACCTAAAAGAACAAGAACAAGAAATGCACTCTTTATCTCTTTTCTTCTCTCTCGCACACACTTGCCCTAACAATATTCTCTCACTCTAACTCCTTGAGTGGTATACAACTTATTGTTTTGCTCCAATTCGAAACTAGTGCAAAAGCTCCTTTTTATATAGACATAATAAAGCTCTTCTTCAATAAGAAATACTAATCCTAATTGGAATCTAGTTATGAATCATTCTCCAATTGAGAAACCAACTTTAATTGAGAAAACCACTCCAATTGGGTAAACAACTCTAATTGGGTAAACAATTTAATCCTCTAAGACTATAATTCCTAATAGACTAAGAACAACTCATCATGGGCTGGAAAATCCAACAATATATGCATTATAAGAAAATCCTATGATGTTCTAGGTCGGGTATCCTATGCTTTTGTTGGAAATGTGCCCTAAAACCAATCATATGATGATACTTTACGGACATTTCAAATGTTAAACTAATTTAGTTTAATATAAAGGGCAATGATTATTGTTTAAAGTAGTCTCATATAAATGTTATATGCTTAAACAATAAGTCCAAGGAATATGTGCTTATGAGAATGTAATCTAAACAAGTTAGGTTCATGAGACCATTCTCGTTCATATACATATCCTAAACGTTCCTGATCATAGGATTGCCAATTGGGCATTGACAGTCCGTTAAGATCAGTACATGTTATGTCTTCTCTCAGGGAGAGTGACTAGTCTCGAGTCATTGGTGTAACTGACACCAAGACAAGCATGTAGGTGCTCAATATGGACTGAGTCCACTGAACACGATCAACGATGAGTTTTCATGATCATGTCCCATGAGAACTCATAGTTGGGATAATGCAAATTAGTCCTTTGACCTGAGGCATCACAGTTGTCTTGTGGTGAGGTCCTTAATCTTTGATTATGTCAAAGTCACCCCATCCGAGGGTGTCCACGGCATAGTTGGGGTTAAGCTACTTAGCCATGGAGGCAAGTGAATGCGCAACAAGGGATCTCTAACCTTCAAACCGTTTGAGGGAGAATACTCTATGATATGATTAAGAATCTCTGGCCAGAGTATGAATAAGATTTAGGAAGTCGTTCCAAATCATATTCAATGTAATCATATAAGTATTGGAATCACATTGGATAGTAGACATGAATAAACTATCAAACCAAACAATGTGGCCGAGAGTATTGTATTAGAGAAAGACCGTATTGCATTGCAATCCTAACTGAATAGGTTCTCCACCTCTTCTGATTAGCTTGGGTAGCCATGACATACTGCTAGGTGTCACTCATGGTTTGTGGATGCCCTATAAGTGTATAATCACTTAAGGGAGAATTGAAAGTATGTTTCAATTCAGAATTGATTTGAAAGAGTTCTAATCATCCACTGCCTCGCTAAAAGGAACCTAATGGATCGTACACCGAGTAAGGTAGAGTTTGATGAAACAATGGAGATGAGTAAGAATAATTAAATGGTTTAATTATTTATGGCAAGGATTAATTAATATGTTAATTAATCAAACGAATAAGTTCGTTATAGACCTCGGGTTAGTTTTGGGCCTCAAGGCCCAATGGGCTTCGAACGTCAAGCCCATTGACTTAAGTTGTATGACAACTTAATGATTAATAATACATTAGGGCCCAAAAGCCCAATGAACCCAAGATGGCCGGCCATTTGGTGTATGTGTAGCAAACTTGCTTTAATTGCAAGTTTGCCACTACATTGTGAAAAAGGTTATAAAGGAAACTTTGTAACATTTCATTATTAGAGGTTTTCTTTTGGGAGAATGGTTGAGCATGAAAATGCTCTCTTCTCTCAAAGAGGCCGGCTCCCTAGAAGAAAATAGCTAGCAATCTCTCTTCCTCTAGGACACTCATCTTCTCATCAAGGCTCTCCTTGGTGTGGAGACTTAGAGGTTCCCTACTTTGGGAACTTGGAGAATCCGATTCATCCATTCTCATCCAGGCAAGGAATGAAGGCCCTCTCCATGGGTGATTAGCCTTTGCTTATGCAAAGAGGAATCTTCAAAGGTATATGATTTCTTAACTCAAAATTTGTTTTGATTTGAGTCTTGGTTCACCATATCTACTAGGCTTTAAATTTTCTTGGGTAAAGTTTCGTTTTAAGTGCATAGAAGCATGTTTCCGCCTTTAATCGTTAAATGCATGCTTAATGATGTTGCTTAATGAACTCGGTTAATCCACATTTTTTTTCCTTCAGCTTTGAGATTGGTTATCCTAGTCTCCTAGACTCATGGCCATTTTGATCATCGTATTCTTGATTAAGGATCTAACAACCATAAATTGGAGTTAAGAGTATTCGGAGCTTACTAGAAATTATATTATAAAGTAGCTGGAATGTATTGATACGATCAAGTCTAGGGATGACAACGGGACAGGATGGGGTCGGATGTGCCCCTCCATCCCCCACCTTCGACAATAGTGATTTTTCTCCCCATAACCATATTTTTTAATCTGAAATATTATGAAAAGTTTATTTAATTAGTATCTTTTTCTATTTATATATATATATATATAAAGGGTATCTCTATGCAATATAAATTAATCAACTAGTATATGTAAATTAGAAAAATTAATAATAACATTAAAAAAATTCACACAATTGTAATAGTTTAGCAACCTCCAATCCGTTGAATTTTTATTTTAAGCAATAGCATAGAAATCTCCAATCTAATTGTGTTTGGGTCCGGAAATAATAATAATATCATTAAGGTCGGGTATCTGCGAAGAACCAAATCCGTGGATCTTTTTGTCATCCCAAATCAAGTCATGTAAAAATTGAGATTTTATAAAAAAATTTTAATCTTAACATTCACTCTATATACACACATAATGATGAAAATGCATATGAGCTGTGCGTAAAACTGGATAATTATAATGACTTGTCGACTAGAAATATAGAGTATTAATTGTTGCAAAATGCACATGCAAATTACTGTTGCAAAATATGAGAATGTATTCTATTATATATTATATATTATATATTTGAAGCAATATCATTCAAAACTGTTTGACTGGCCCTCTGATTGCATCCTGAGACATGATTTTAATGGCACCGGAAAAAAAAAATATTTAAGTGCTCATCAGTGAGTACTTTATATATATTTATTTTAATGATTTTATTTAACAATATTTTAACACATGTTTTATTATTTAAAAAAATAAAACATATGTTATTTAATTTTTTTTTGTTTTAAAAATAAAAAACACATGTCAATTTTATTATTAGGCCAAATCAGAAATAAGTAACCAAGTATTGTAAAAAAAAATCTAAAAACTGGTCATTAAATTTCAAGATACCAAATCATTACGTCTTTATGAGTCTTTAGCTGTTGCGGCTGCTGCCCCAGATTTTAATATTTGAATGTACATTCCAGCTAACATAACGACTACATGCAAATACGATCAAGTTGGGAGAGAGAGAGTTCGAGATTTTAATATTTGAATGTATAAACAGGGTCCAACTTCAGTGGTACGTACTATTGAATGGTACGTACTGTTAAATGGTTAAGATTCATTTGGGCCCCACTGCAAATTAATCTGAACCATTCAATAGTCGTACCATTGAATAGTACGTACCACTCAAGATTTTTCCGTATAAACAGGTAACATAATAACTACATGCAAAGAGAAAAGTTGGTGACTATTGATTAGACAAATGAGTAATATAGTGAATACATGTCACCTTTCAATTACAATATATATTTTTGTTTTGTAAGTAAGGTAATGTTAAAGAGATTAAAAATTTTAAATTAGACTTGTAAATTAAATGATGTGTCAGTTGACAGTTGGTCTTATATTTTAAAGTCATTAAATCATGAAGTCTTATTTTATTGCTATATCATTTGGTTTATAAATTTAATTTAAAAAGTTAGTCTCCCTAATATTATTCTTGTAAAAAATAAATATGAGACATAAAAAAAAAACTAATAGATAAAGAATAAAAAGATAACATAAAATAGTTAAAAAGGAAAGGGTAAGGACAGGGTGGGGAGAGGATGTGAAAACATTATAATTTCGTTTCATCTGTCGATTGAGAAGTGTACAAGAAAGATCGATCATGCTCTTCCTTTTTTAAATTTGCGCATGTTTAATGATTGTCTAATTACTTAAATTATTTTTCAGAACAAAAGCAAAATAATGTGCTTTGTGGTGTTCCCATGATCATAAGTGAGGTCAAGATTTTGGCATCCTTTAAAAGCTGTATTTTTCTTCAACAAGCTAAGTGTTTGTCATGATTGCCATTCTTCATTGAGATAGTGCCCAACTTGATAACATTATTGAACAATAGAGGAAACCCTAATAAAATACAAATGAGACTTGCAAGGTTGGGTTGTGCATGGATTAATCTTTGATTAAGCGGTTGAGTTTAATTTGAATCGAGTTTAGCTTGCCAACATTTACAAATCACGATTCGAGTTAAACTCAAATTTGATCGACTTAAAAAATTGTCTAACACATAATCGACTTGAGTTCTACTTCTAACCAAAGTAACCAACGAAACGGATAGAATTATATTAACTTTAGAGACTTAAACCTACCTAGATTAGATATCACTATTTTTCTATAGTATTTAGAGGCATAAACTTGCATTTAAATGTGATTAACAACGTGGAACAGAAACCAAAGATTCTGAAGCACAATATGACTGAAGTCCCCAAGAAAACAACGAGAAAAACGTTCATAAAAGCATTCAAGCCACAGCCCAAGAAATTTTAAAAAGAAATTTCCAAAAAAAAACTAACTAATAGTAAAAAAGATGAAAAATTGGAAAAGATGAAACGGATGAAAAATTGGGAAAGCTACAAAAAAAGCAATTGAATAGTAAAGGAGGTCCCCACGTTGGAGTAGATGTACACAATGATACAAATTTTGACATATCCTCCACCCTTTGCTTTTCATGACATTTTTAGGTCTGTCTTGCCAACTTTTAAAAGGCTTTGGCATTGCTGCTGCATTTGCATAATAATGCATGAACCTGAAACAGTGAACAGTGAACAGTGAACAGCAACAGAACAGAACAGATGCCCCCATATGATATGCATCGTGTTCTTTACAAACATATATTCAACCCACCACCCAAGAAGCTTTCCCATGCTGTAGATTCCTTACCAAACCAAATGGGATAAGTAAAGGCACACCTCAAGTTAAAAAGTTAAAAAGTTAAAAAGTTAAAATATCGGCTGGGTAACAGTTTGACAATTTCCTTTTCCTCTGCTTTGGAAGCATATTTATGCAGAACACGGGTGCATGAAATGTACTTATGTTTGAACAGATAAGTCAGACTTATCAAAATTCACTTATGCGAATTTAGCCGTGCAATGCACCGGTGTATGATATGCGGGGTGTGCATTCCAAAATTTTCGTGCTTTTGGATAACAACTCAATGTGGCATCAAGCCTATCAAAGGAAAGACTTAATGCAGCCCAAAAAACAAGAAGAAAGTGATATCACTTGAATTGCTTTCTTAAAGCAGTGAGACCAATTAGGTATCATCAATTCATCATGCAGATTGCTCTAAAAGAAATATAATTAAAAAATTATGAAAATTGTATTTACCCAAAGAGAAGAAGAGAGATAGAAGGAAAAAATAATTAAACAAGAAAAAACTTGTACTCTAATTTCTTTTTTTCTTTTTGTCCAAAAAGTATTTGACAATATTTCTGTTCAATTTTCTGAGCACTAAAATTCCTAAGAGAAATTAACATGCACACTGGCATTCAGGACAGAGTTGCATACAGGGCAATTGAGGAGGGTGGACCCACACATTGTACACAAGCACAAATGCCTGCATGGCAGCAACAACACCCTTGACTCTCTCACCCCACACCTCTTACACATCCCATCTCCACCACCACAACCACCTCGAACGCCATCGCCAACCGCCGCATTTCCACTGTCCACCGCATCAATATCCCGCCCGTATTCGTTGCTCCCGCAGCACGATTGGGCATCATCAGCCATAGCGGAGGCCGTGGCACCGCTGCCGCCAGCGTGGTGGTCGTCGCTAACGTGCGCCAGGACTTGCTCTAAATTGGTGCGTAGGGAATTGGCTGCGGCTTCGTTTGTCTGTGCCAAGTCCCTCCATATCTGATTCTCGACGAATAGGCTCTTGACTCGTTCTTGGAGAACCCAATTGAGCTTTCCCATCCTCTGAATCTCCTCATCTTTCTCTTTCAGTTTCTTCACGATTCTGTCCTGGATTGCCGACACTAACATTCTCGATTGCTGCTTTCTTTGCTCCTCGAGTTCCAATCTCGCTTTTTCCGTCTGAAAAATCAAATAAAAAATTAGTACGGGAAAAAATAAATAAAAACAAAAAACTCTTAAATTTCAAGGCAATGCTCTCCGCCTTATGACATGAAAACCAAACGAGATTACGAAAAATAAAAACTGGGTTTTTAAATTTGTCACCAGTTATAGTAAAATGGCACCAAACTTTCAGAACAAAGATCGAAAATTTACTACAAGGTTGGGTTAAAACAGAGGTAAAAAAAGGGTGGAAAACTTACATGCTGGGCAATGAAGCGGTCGATCTCAGATTGCTGTTGTTGGATCTGAAAAGCAATGTCTTGGTCGAGAAAAGAAGAGATTTTGGTCTTCTGAGGGACTGAGAAATTGTTGAAGTCTTTGATTAATTGGTCTCTCGGCCGCTTCCGAGGAGCAGAGATGTTGTTGTATGTGAGACCACTGTCTGCTGCCTCCTTGTTGTTCATGGAAGTCTTATTTGCATCACAGAAAGGAGATTGATACATCGGAAGGAGATTTTCCGGCATTGTTGTCGACAAAAGAAGGCCGGAATCCATCTGGGTGCTGTAAATATTTGGATTCCCTTGGTTCGTTTTGATGAAATCTCTGCAAAAATTAAGAACGACGCAAATCAGAAAAATGAAAAATAAACGAAACCCATGGTTTGAAATTTGATTTTTTTTAGAGGGTGGAAAGTACCTGTTTGGGATTAGCTGTGAGGGGATTAGAACTGCATGGTGATGGTGATGGTGCTGAGCTTCAACTGCCATGGAAATATAGAGTAGATTTTTGGTGTGATTTTTCTGGTGAGAGGAAGAAGATAGGAGAGAAATAAAATGAGAGGAGAGGTTTTGAAGAGAATGAGGATGTGATGAAGGGAGAGAGCACGCAGTCGAGGTGGCGACTAGAGAGCCTGAATCAATTTATTAGGCAGAGAGAGAGAGAGAGAGAGGAGAGAGAAAGAGAGGAGCAAAAGTTAGGGGTGTTCCAACAAGAAAAAGAAAATCCTATTTTTATATAACTTTTATTGGGAAGATTTTTTTTTTTTTAAATAACTTGAAAAGAATCACAAAATTTAATTGTAAGACATGGAAGTGACAGATTTTTTCAGATTTCCCCACACCACACAGTAACCTCCCCCATTCACTTTGCATTCACTCTTGGATTTCGTCCTGGGTTTTTCCGTAATTGAACCGAACTTCCAGGGACATTAACGGCATTTTAGGAAAGTGACAGCAGAGAAAGGGGCGCTGTGATTCTCTGCAGTTAATAGGAAGTAGCATATGCGCCACGTATTCGATGCGTTGGAGCCCTTCGGAGAGGTCTGCCACGTCAGCAATAAGGTACAGTCCAAGAGGACTTTTCCCGAAATTAGCAGCAGCACTCGTTGAGTACGTGACTTTTTTATTATGAGATTAGGGGAGGTTGTGGGGCCAACGAGGGAGTGTCCCACGTGTGACGGGTGTGCGTGTGACGACAATAAAGCTGACCCACTAACCACGTCTGGCGGGACCCGCTCTGTTGTTTAAGGGGCGGTTAGGACAAAAGGAATTTTGAGTATTTTATATTTTAAGTATTTTAATTGTTAAATTTTTATTTAAAAATATAAAAATAAAGATTTAAGGTTTAGAAAATTTGAAATATTCCGTATTTCGAAACACTCAAAAATTTTTATAGAACAAAATCGTTGGCCTCTCATTTTCTTTTCACAAGCGACTTTGAAAAAAAATTTGCTTAACATCCTTAAGTGAGAGTAATACTCACCATTTTATATATCACTGTTAAATAAATTTAAATTTTAAAATTAATCTAATAATAATAAATAGAATGGTCAGTAAAAATATATCCGGCGGTTTCCCTGTTTTGCTACCTTGTCTCCTTTCTTTAACTGGCTGTCTCCGTGTACGGACAACCATTGATTCGGGGTGATTTATCTCGTGTGGAGCGGTGCACGGTATTGTCGTGGTGTTGCAGTCAAGGTCAACGGTGAATGATGGCTTTCAAATTTTTTAAAGTGTGGGGGTGTTTGTCGTTATTAGTCAAACGGAGAACCATAATCCTTGGTTAGTAATAATCCCAATCAATTACAATCTTATCGTAAACATTTGCTTATTTATAGGAAATTAGATTTCACAGCATGTTTACTTTGAACGATTACAGCTGCGGGTGGATGAAGAAATTAATTAAGATGTAAAAGGTTGAAGCCAATTAATTATTGCTTTTGCCAATTAAGGACGTGGTTTCTTTTGGCTCAAGGCCTATAATCTTTAGTTTCCTTTGTAAGACTTTGCGTAGCTGTTTTATTACCCTTTAGAAAGCCAAGCCAAATACTATAGTATTAGGGTGGTGAAGGTACGTAGAAACTTCTCTCTCCAAGTGGTAATTCGCAATCGGAAACTAGAGTATTGAAAGCTCTCCAAGTGGTAATTGAGTAATGGGTTGTGCTATCCATACATTTCTTTTTACTTCTTACACACCTCTTGTTAATTTATAGCATTAGATTTTTTTTAATTTATTTGATCCGACTGTTGAAATTGAAAATAGTGTATGAGAAGTAAAAAAATGTATGTGAATAGCACAACCCTTGAGCAATAGATTACAATTGAAACAACATTAACATTCAGTTCACTCTGATGTAATTAAAAAATTCATAACTATTGTATCATATCTAGCTTTTTTTTTATTATTATTAACTAAGCAATTTATCAGGGTAATTTTCTTAAAACGAAAGAGAAGGAAAGAACGAATTGGGTATGTAACAACTTGTCCCATGTATAGTACTTTTCACCGCACTTAAAAAGTGATTTTGCATAACTTTTTTTTTTCTTTGATACAAGTGATACAGAGGGGTACATATAATTAAACTTTTGACAGTGCTGTGTAAAATGCTATTAATTACTTTGGCCTACAAAATTCGTGTTTTTCTTCTTTTATGTATTTATAATAAATTGTTAATTCGCCCATAATAAGTCACATATAACTGTACAACTTAGTATGAAATTCACTACAAATATACAATTGTGCATCTATATGAGTCGGTCTTAAGACTTGCTCTAACCAAATGAAAACCAAACGTTGTTGAACAACCAAATAATTTGCAAGTGATTAAAAAGATATATAAGTTGTTAAAAAAAGTGTTTCCTTTAAAAAATGATGTGAATAACGTTTAGGGATACATAGATGGGGTATGTTATTTCTTGAGTGATTGTGTAATATTCTTACCCGTGATGTAAACATTCCTATTCAAGTTTAATGAATTTCTATCATTTGAAAAAAAAATGTGAATAAATCCTTAAGAGGAGAGATCTTTCTAGTACCGGCTATTCAAGCAGTACTACACATGTCTTAATACAAGTGGAGGAAATGATATATTTTTCAGTATCTCTCAACTTATTTTATGACATGTAGAATAACCACTTGAATACTGGACACTTGGAAAACTTCAAATTCAATATGTATACATTACATTTAGCAGGTTAAATCTTCTAAAATTTCCTTTCATTAATGGTGAAATCTGAATCAAACATTTTATTAATTAAGCTGGTAATGAATGTGGGCTTTCGATTCAAAGTTTCAGTGAAATAATGCTCACACGTCACAATATCACCCACGACAAAACTATTTTCTCAACAAAATAATTCATTAACAACAAAAGTTACGCTATATAATGGGCTAATTACAATTAAATAAGAAACTCATTAAAAATATGTATTGTCGTCACATTCATGTGGATCGAAATTGATATTTTGTTTAACTATGTGAAGAGTACTTGTACTACCACTAAACTAAAGACTATTTGATAACCATATTGGAATAGGACCTATAGGCCGGGTTGCTCGTAAGAAATTCTTGTAATTAATTCCATATCTCTCATATGGAGTAATTTGCTAACAAGTCCCAATTGATTTTATAATATTGCAATTTTTTGTAGTCAAAATCACATATATGTTTTTAATTTCCTGTTAAATTCTTTCCTAACTAGTACAAGAAATATTTATTGCATTTTCTCTTAATTTCCTACCAATTTTTCACAACCTGCAGTTGCACCAAAATATACAGAACATTAACATAGGGTCAAGGTCAATGGTGAAGTTGTACCAGATAATAAACTAACAGCAATGAAAATAATCAAAATATTGGCATCAAAGTTCTTAATTCAGACACCAAAATTGAATTGGAGGGGCCAAAATGTGCAACCAAATTATGGGGTATTGACCGAAATGAAGTCGATAGAACAGTAACCCCACCTTGTCTGAAACTATCTAACATCTTCTTTAATTCCCTCACAAACACGCACAATTGAATAGGAAACAAAAGGAGAACATAAACAAGGGGAAAGAAAAGAAAAGGAGTTGCCACCAAAAAAGATAGCAAATATAAATGAAGACAGATGGATTCCCATATCCACTATCCCTCACCTTTCTCTCTTTTTTCATTCCACCTATTATTGCTTGCATTCATCATCCCATTAGGGTTCATAACGTAAGCTTCACTTTAACCACCTCAAAAGAAAATTAGGGTAAGATACACAAGCAAACGCAAATGCCTATGATATAAAGAAGGCAAAAGAAATCGATAAAAGAGGGAGATAGATGAAAACCAAATGGGTGCATTGAATATATTACGTTGCATTGTTAAGAGTGCTACATATATTAGTAACTTGGTATTTGTAATGTGAGCCTATTTGGTAATAGTAGCATACTAACATATACAGAATAGGAAGATAATATGTTTTTCTTTAAGAAGACAAACTTTTATTGAAATAAATCAAAGACGTATAGATCACCCAAATGTCACAACATGTGCTGACATATTGTCTGTTTATGACAAAACTTAAAAACAATATTGGTAGGAACTTGGGAAATGATGATCACCCGAATGTCACGGAGAATTACAAGCTCTATGACTTGATTATCGCAAGGTTCTTGGGCAGCACCACAACGGTGCCTACTAAACTCTTTGAGGGTTTCTACAATTTTGCAGGTTCTTTGTAGGTTCCATTGACGCGTCTAGGATATTCCCAGTACGTAACATATCCACCACCATCTTCACATCAGTTGCCACCTCAATATTGTTTAGGAAAATATTTTTGGAGTTCTACTTCTTAAATTCCATAAAGTAAAAAATATATGGGATTGGAATATGTGAAAAAGGGCAGGACACTAAATATTTATAAAGCTATGGGATATCTTAGCAGATTTGTCTCCGATTTGCCAAATAATAACCCGTCCAAGCACATGACAGAAAAAACTAGTGGACATATTAGTTTCTATAAATATGGAACACAATGGCATATTCTAACGTTGCGTTTGTTTTTCTTTACATTATGATTTCTACGGGGAGTAGAAATAGTGACTGTCTGTGCACTATTTATTTTCCCTTATTTGTTAGAGAGCTGCAAAAAATTAGACTTGTTTTAGAAGTTTCCAAGGACGTTCCTAGAATTCTATCTCCCCTTTCACATCTAGTGTTGCAAGCATCAATGGCCACTAGCCAGCCATGCCGGCCTTATATTTTCTCCTCTTATATCTGGAGAGGTCGGTTTTATATGCTAAACCACTTGGAAGATCCCATGACGATTCTAAAAAGTTTTTCAAATGTGGGAACCACACTAATAGCGAAAAAACATCACGATGCGAAAGCATCTCCATATGTATAGTGGTTCTGATAACCAAGAAGCATATCTCGTTGTTTGATGTTATAAGCACTATGATTACTCCATTTGGATTATATATCTTGTTCGAAAAGCTAAAAACTAAATGATAAAAATTCAGAATAACAATAAAGTCACATTTTCTTTAGGGTTTTATACATAGGCAAGATGTATTGGAATTTACTTTTAAGAAAAAAAGTGTTCTCTTTGAATTTGACATGATATGTTATCAGACTATAATTATGAATCTTTAGTCAAGTAATTAAGCTCTTACTTAATTGTGTTGTTGTTAGACAATATAATATGTTATGTTAGTTGGCGATGAATTTGAACTATTGGTTATAGAATTGGAGGTGAGGAAGTCCTATGTATGGATTAATAACTTGACAATATGACGTGTTAGAACTGCCAATGAAAACGCAATTAGCTTATTCAAGTATAATTTTGTAAAAGAAGAGATGAAGTAGGATTGGGGAGCTTTTCTTAAGTGGGTATCTAAATGATCAAAGCTAGTGAAATTGGAAGTCATGATAAAGTTATCATGCTTTTATACTAAAGCAAAAAAGGAGCACTTGGTCCCTCAAAAGTCCAAAGATCCGTAATTTGAGGACATATGCTTAGTTAAATGTGATTATCGACCTAATTGAAAAAGAAACAAACCCAATTAGTGTAAATTAGGTCACTCATTGAAATCAGATGATTCGACACCACCATGTCGTGTTCATTAGTGCCGCCGCCTCAATTGTTAATTTATGTTTGTAATGTGAAACTTTTCCTAATTAACTTAGCTCAATTTAATAATCAGTTGTTTCACATGTTATGGAGTAGAAAAATTCTGCATATTGCATGGCCAGTACAACACGCACTTTTAAAGTATTTTGATCTGTAATTTTGGTTGATTACGAATTATTCCATGTTACTTTTTATTTTTAAGAAAAAATATGAAAATAGTCAGGATGCAGATTCCTGTGTTGCTCACCTAAACGCACCTTCAACGCTGTTGAAAATAATAACTAATTGGACCCATTATTTAAATTGTTAGATTTGATTAAACTTTTTAATCATGATTCCTACAATGATGATTTCTTTGAATTGAAAAGTCTAGAATGCAAGAAAGAAAGAAAAAAAATATATAGTTGAAAAATCATTGTATCCAACGAATTTGATTCCCAACTTTAGACGCACCATAATATATTTTTTCAAAGAAATAGTTGAAATCTCCCACTCATCCTCGTTCCCTTCACAAAATGAAGTATAAAGACAGACATTGACAGTCCATATTTTGCCATCTTTTCTTTTCCTCCGAGAGACTAATCGACTTTGTATTTGGCATATTAGGGTTAGTATTACTCTTGGGCGCAACTACGTGAACCGCAGGCCTCCACTTAATTCCATTATTGGATTTGTGTGTGCATAATTGACAAACAAATGCTTGCTAAGTAAAAATTGACAACTCTTTGACAACACAAACAAACACCAAATTGGAACCAAACCGATCGATTGAGACGTGGGCATGTCACTTTCTTGGAATTTCTCCATTGGAGGCTGCAGGACAAAACATGGATTGATAGAGAAAATTTGTGCATATTATAGGTAGGGGCCATGGTGTGGTCACTGGTCACGTACTTTATCAAAATTATGCTACTCCCTGCAATTGTGGGCCAATATTTTGCTTTCAATCTTTCAACGATATGATTGTATAATAGGGTTATGTTCCTTTTTTGAATAAGGTGATTCTATCTTTGGGTCTAGTCAAAAAATTGATGTATCTCTGTCTTTTCCTAAGAGCATTTCGATTTTGATCCGGTACTAAATCTATGACCGTTACTATTTACTTAAATAGTGAACTATCATGACTATTACTATTTATTATCTACCTATTATAAATAGTAACTGACATAGTTGTTACTATTTACAATGATTTATTTATTTTTAATGTATAATTTAATAATTATTAGACAGATGAGATTAATTTAGAATAAGAAACTATAATTATGCCCTGTGTCCATGTCTATCAAAAATCTTATTTAGATTTTCAAGTAGATTGTATAGAAAATGAAATAAAATGTAGAAAAAAAAATTGTATAGAGTTTGGTGTGGGTAGAAAAAAAATGATTTAGTATTTATAGAAAAAATCTACAAGTAAACGTAGGGAAATTTTTTATTTGATTTTTTCTTATTTTTCTATTTTTTAAGAATTTTTTAAAAAACTTTATTACGGAAAATAATAAAAATAGTTGGATTAAAGTGAGAATTTGAAATGAACGTTTAAGATTTGGCCACGTGTTAAGCAGCAGTTGTGGCAGGCCCCAAGTGACAGAATTTGTCGCGCCTGGAGCAAAAAAAATTAAAAAGACTCACTGACATCAACCTAACGTCAGCACCAAAGATTTGAGCTTGGACTCAGAATGGACATGGCGCCAGCCATAGCTGATGAGACTTCGCTACCTAACAATGGGTGGAGGTGTGTTTTGAGTTGGATTTGAAATCTAGCTATGTCAATTTAACATGGATGGAAGTACTCTAATGGAAACCGCAAGAAAAATGTAATCCTAATTTTCAAATTTCTTTTAATTATCTTTTTCAAGCAAAACCTCAATCTAAAAATGTCTTTTTCTTTGACTAAGAAAGCCTTAACTTGTAATGACAAGCTTTTTTTGTTTAAACGAATGTGCCTAATGGGACCCATACCTTTGCTATTTAAAGCCAAAACATAGCATTATCCCCATATAATTCAACATCCAACTACATTCTGCAATGCATGCATAGAAAAACCTCTAAAAAGTATGCAATTTTGTTCTTTGTATATATCTCACATGAACCCCCATTATGGCAACACGTCATTGACACATCTCGATCCCGGACACGTCAGGTGTCGGGAAGTGCTGGCCAACACGTGTTAGGTGACAAAAGCCAATTATGCATGAATAAGTGAAAGAGTAAGAATAAAAAGAGTTGAGTGCGGAAGTAAAAGTGTGGTGAGGGTTAAAAACCCATAATACAGGATGCATAACAGTCAGAGCAAAGTAAATAGTGCAGGAGTATAAATTATTCACATCCCCGTGAGGATGGATAAATAAAAGTTAACTACAAGTAGGAGTGAATCCTACATAAACTGAAGCAATGTCAGAATCGTCGACCACTGCCAAGGAAGTCCTCGTGTCACCGATAAGAGAACCCACCTCTAGGTCCTGGAGGGGCGCAAAACATAAAAAGGTGAGTGGGTCAAAAAGCAAAGTTTGATAAAACCTTTGTTTTCAAGAGTATACCAACCTCTCGCTGGAAAACAAGTGTAGTTGAAAACACGTCATACCCTCTGGCATGAACCTCAAAATACTATAATAAAAATATACGGGTACTCCCCAATAATGATTACTGACATGCTCACCCATATGTAAACACACAAGTCCAAGTAGCTAAACTGCGAGGAACATGCTAGGTATAAAAGTAATATGCTGAGTACTACAATGACGCGAGTCTAACGCTAAGCGTTGTGCACAAAGTGCGTCACACAAGTTCGAGTTGCCTAGTGCAACCTAGAACAGGCTAGTACCTACAATGGATCCAAAGCTGCGTAGCGGTACTGGTAGTGACTACTCCAAACGTCAAGGCTAGTCCTGACCACAAGACTGAGTACTAATACCTGGGGTGTTATACATCTACTGATGAGCAACAGTATAAAACATGTATGGCAATATAATACGAATGTTCTACCTCCAACAATCGTATATGTTATGAGTTATGCTAACAGTTTGAAGAAAGCATTGAAAAACCATACGTACATATACATTTATCAAAACAAAGACCCACTCACTCACCTGTAGGTAGCCGGGTCGTAGCCCCCCTGTCCTGGGTAGCCCCGGTAATCCTCTGGATAAGTCTCACCTATATGAGATATCACTGTAATAATGATTAAACTCATAAAGGTTATTAAATAACTAATTAATTACACCTATCCCTTGTTTGCTTAACCAGGAGGTCCAAACACCTCGAAAAATATCATACGTACTGCGCCTAGGTAGTACGCGTCGTCACGAGTCGCCTCGCGAAGACGGAATCGGAAAACGATGCTCCACGCGCCCCCACGCGCGGCTCAAACGCGGGAAGCCGCGGCTCCACGCTCAACTCCACGCGCGAGTCAGCCGAGCCGGTCAAAGCTGGTCAATGCTGATGTCAGCGCCGGTCTGGACTGGTTGCTGACGTCATCGCTGGTCTGAACCGGTTTGCTGACGTTGTCGCTGACGCCACCCGGGCCTGTCTGGACCGATTTGCTGACGTCAGCGCCGGTCACCTCTGGTCTTTTTCCGGTCGCCGGCGCCGGAATTTTGGCCGGTTTCTGGAAAATTTTTAAAGCTCTATATCTTCTTCATTTCTTGGCCAAATTTTACTTGCCATATATCAAAATGAAGCTGGAGAAGATTAGAATCACGGTATACCTTTGGATTGGTCGTACAAGCTCGGGAAATGGCCTGTAATTGCCTCGAAAGTTGTGGTTCACTGTAGCTTTGTCGATATAAGTCAAAACTCAACCAAATCAGGCAAACGACCTATGAAAATTCATCTACTCAACGAGAGGAATACAATGGTGGTAGTTAGAAACCTCACCTCGGTCTAGATTTTCTGGAAAATGGTCGGAAAGGTCCGGTTCTTCCGGTTGCGTTTCCCGTCAAACGGTTGGGAGTTTGGACGAACGGTTTGCACCATTGAGTCCACGGCGTCGAGACAAAGAAGGTGGTGATTTTCGTTCACCTCGATTCGACGGGTTTTCGTCGGTGTGCACTGTGCACACACGGTGAGAGAAAGGAAGAAATAGTGAAAAAAAACTGGGGAAAAAGAAAAGTGACGGGGAAGAAGGAAAAAGGGAAAAAGAAAAGGAAAAATTGGGTTTTGGGAATATTGTGCACCCACCAAAACAGTAAACTTACACGCTCACATGTACGAAATAAACACGCACGTATAGAAAATATCCCCCAGGAATTATTTTATAACAAACTTTTTACGGAATGTTACAGTCATTGTTAATCATTATGTAATCACAAGTTATTAAATAAATATTAATAATAAAAAATTATGTAATCAGAATTGGAGAACCTTGTTAAGAGGATATTATAAATAAATGAGAAATTATGAATTTATTTAGGGACTAATACAGCTTCATCCATATATTACAGTAATTACCAATATTGGGTTGTTTGAGTATTGAGATAAAGCTGATAGCTCTTTCACGTACCCACTTTAGATTTAATGGCTTTAGGTGTGAGGCACGTCAGGAATGATGCATAGAGATATGTATGCCGCTGGAGAAAGCGACCAAAGCTAATCAACCTTGATGGGTTGGGTCTACCTATCCATGATTCTTGTGACGCCTTGTTAAAATTAAGAAGCCAACGGTAAAATTAGAAGTCGCACAAACTTGGTGTTAGAGATAATTTAAAGAAAACTTCATTTTAATCCCTAAAAAAAGATCACTTTTTGAATAATACCGTATGTAAGATGAAAAACTAAAAATAGTCCTTTGACTCATATACACGTCAGCTTATGTATTTCATGTCAGATTTAATTATATTTTTATAGATTTATTGTATTTAGTTTGACTATATTACCCTTAGGTACAATTGTTTTAACGTGAATATCAATTATGGCTTTAATTCTGCTGATTTCAATAGTTAACTACAACAAGATGGAGTAAATAAGTCATCAGGTGGATTCAAACACAAAAAATAGAAAAGCATCAGCTTTTACAAATCATAACTAATGCATGAGGCCTAACGAATCAATAATGCTGAAATTATCGGACCTAATGAACTAAAACAAAAAAATTACAAACCCTACCTAATCTATCGGACCTAAACTATGTAACGACCGTACCAAAAATATTGAACCTAAACTAGTACAATGTACCTAACTGTTATTCACAAAACATAACCAAACATATCGAATCAACCAAAACTAACTAACCATACCTAAATGTTAACATAACCAAAAAATGAAAATTTTCCACATAAAACACATGGTCTGTGTTAGAACCAAATTTGCGCACCACTGTTGATGGGGGTTGTTTGCAAGTCTGGCCACCTATAAGAAAAGAGAACAACTGTGAATAGTCTTAGGTACCGATGGGGTACCAGTCAAAGGCTCTCCAACGGTCAAGTTAGTAAGCAATATTAAGACTCAAGCAGTGGGCAAGAGAGTATGCAAAGAACTAAGTATGTGTAAACTGTGATAATTGCGTTACCAGAGATATACCTTAGATTATATTATTTATTTATAGTAGTCGAGAAAGAGACCTTTTAGGATATTAAATCTGTATTAAATCGGAAGAATTCCAGAAAATATCTAGCAATAGATATTATTTCTTCTTAGGAATGTGACTACTTGAGGTGCACGCCAATCCATAAATTGTAGGAATCTCTTAGAATATAGGAAACATATCAGATTCTTAGTCGGATTTGACTTCTGTGTCTTGTGGAACAAGTATGTCGATCTCGTCGAAGTTAGTGGACTTCGCCTACCTTTCCGGAGTACAGCATATGTGGTGGCATTATTGATTCGTTTGAGCAGCTTACCCCGACAAGCGGAGCTGTTGAATCCATTACCGAACTTTTGTGGTATTTGTATTTCGATCCGCCTTACTCTAGCCTTGGAAAATTCATGGTCCCACAATATGCATTGTAAAGTAATCATTTCCCGCTCAGAAAAGTTTTGGATATAACAAACCATACTTACATATTTTTAGTTTGATATTTTCGTTGATTAGAAATATAATTGAATGCTTGCTTTCACATTCTGTTTTCAATTCTGGGTGATAATGAATCTACGGTTACGTTTCTGAAACTTTGATGGTGGAGGTTACGTTGTAGACAATGAAGATGGCATTCTTGTAAATAGTAATAAATATGTGGTATTGTTATAATTGACATGTCATGGTGCAGTAAAATAAAAGATCTTTTTAAGATATAGAAAACCTTTCAGGTTATATTCTAACTGTAACATCCAGTAAAAAGTTTGTTATAAAATAATTTCCGGGGGATATTTTGGACACGTGCGTGATTATTTTATACACGGGACTGTGTAATTTTACTGTTTTGGGGGGTGCACAATACCCCAAAAACCCAAAATATCTGAATTTTCCTTCTTCTTCCCCGTCACTTTTCCTTATTTCCTTATTTCTCTTTTTTCTCATTTCTCTCTCTCTCTCTCTCTCTCTCTCTCTCTCTCTCATCGTATGTGCACAGTGCACGTCGACGAAAACCCGTCGAACCGAGGTGAAATAAAATCACCACCATCTTTGTCTCGACGCCCTGGACTCAACGGTGAAAACCGTTCGTCTAAACTCCCAACCATTTGACGGGAAAAGCTCACGGAAGAACCGGACCTTCCTGGTGATTTTCTTGCCATTCTAGACCAAGGTGAGGTTTCTCACTACCACCATTGGGTTCCTCTCGTTGAGTAGATGAATTTTCATATGTGGTTTGCTTGATTTGGTTGAGTTTTGACGTAGATCGATGAAGCTACAGTAGCTACAGCCTTTCGAGGCAATTACAGGCCATTTCCTGAGCTTGTACAGCCAAACCAAAGGTACACCATCATTCTACTCCTCTCTAGCTTCATTTTGACACAAAGAACGTGAAATTTGGCCAAGAAATGAAGAAGTTATGGAGATTTGAAAATTCTTCAGAAAACCGGCCAAAATTCCGGCGACGGCTACGGCGGCGACCGAAGCTAGTTGCAACGGCGACCAGGCGGATCGACCGCTGACGTCAGAAGTGATGTCAGCAATGACGTCAACAACCAGTCTAGATCAGGCGGTGACATCAGCGAGGCTACTCGTGACGACACGTACTACCTAGGGGCAGTACGTATGGTATTTTTCGGAGTGTTTCGGACCTCCGTGTTGAGCAAACAAGGGATAAGTTTAATTAATTAGTTTAATTAGTAACCTTTATGAGTTTAATCATTACTATATTGATATCTCATATAGGTGAGACTTATCCAGAGGACTACCGGGGCTACCCTGGACAGGGGGCTACGACCTGGCTACTTACAAGTGAGTGAATGGGTATTTGTTTTGATAAATGTATTATTACGTATGGTTTTTCAATGCTTTCTTTAATTTGTTAGCATGACTCATATCATATGCGAATGTTGAAGGTAGAACATTCGTATTATATTGCCATACATATTTCTATACTGTTGCTCATCAGTAGATGTATAACACCCCGGGTATCAGTACTCAGTCTTGTGGCCAGGACTAGCCTTGACGTTTGGAGATGTCACTCCCAGTATCGCTCCGCAACTTTGGATCCATTGTAGGTCCTAGCCTGTTCTAGGTTGCACTAGGCAACTCGAACTTGTGTGACGCACTTTGTGCACAGCGATTAGTGTTAGACTCGCGTCATTGTAGTACTCAGCGTATTACTCATATACCGAGCCTGTTCCTCGTAGCTTATCTACTTGGGCTTGTGTGTTTACATATGGATGAGCAGTCAGTCAGATTTTCGGGGAGTACCCGTGTTTTGAGCAGTCAGTCTGATTTTCGGGGAGTACCTGTGTTTTGAGCATTCAGTTTGATTATCGGCAGTACCCGTATTACTATTATAGTATTTTGAGGATCATACTGAGGAGTGTGACGTATTTTCAAAAACTATACATGTTACAACCCGTCCCAAAATTTTACGTGAAATTACCAAAATACCCCTAGTGTCAATGTTGACTTTTGTTGACTTTTTGAGACGACTTGTGAAAATTTATTTCTTTACATATTCATGATGTACTCGTCGATACGAACGCGTGGACGCAAGCAGAACTCAATTTGGAGTTGAAACGAACATTTTACGAAGCTTTAAAGTGTAGGGGCATTTTAGTAATTTTCACCCCGTAAGTTGGATTTAGGGTTTTTGGCTGGCTGCTGTGCAGCCAACCCTCCCCCATTCAGTTTGCACGTTGTCATTCACTCTCCCTCTCTTTCTCTCCCACTTCTCTCTCTCGGCAAAAAGTTCCAAAAACCTCACCGAAACCCTAACCTTTGGACGAATCACAAAACCGCCAAACCGTTGCCCAAAATCAATACCATCACGATCGTCTCGTCATTCTAGACGAGGCTGTGATTTTAGAATCTCCAAACTCGAACCCGATCGATCAAACCGACGTCGGAACGGTTTCGGCAAACTGTCCGTCAATTTCCTGTGTAAACCAGACCAAGGTAAGCCTCGAGACCATTACCATTGGTTTTATTGGATTGATTAGGTTCAAATCGATATAAAGAACGTCGAATTTGGTGCAGTTTTGAAGGAGAACGGAATTAGGGTTTCCCGAAGCTTCCCGGCCAATTTCAGGCCATCTACGGCCATTTTGCCGGCCCCAAATTGATATGAAAATATTCTACTTGTCAATACCTTCAATTTGATATATGGCACGTTAAATTTGGCCAAAGAACGAAGAAGTTATGGATTTTTGAAGTTATGGAATTAATTCAGAAAATTTCCCAGAATTCCGGCGAACCAGACGGCGGAGGACGGTGGTGGCTCCGGCGACCAGCGAGGGGAAGAAGACAGAGGAATATTCCGTCAACGGTAACGGAATATTCCTGACGGCGTCATAATATTCCGTCAGAAAGGTATATTCCGTTAAAACTAACGGTGCTGACGTCAACAGCGCGTGGCTGACGTCAGCCGCTCGTGGGGTGATGTCATCAGAGCACGTGCAGGCGCGTGGCGACACGTGCCAGCGCTTGGCCGGCGCGTGAGGCCACCTCCCGGCGCGTGGTGGCAAGTCCGACCGTTTCCCGGCGCGTGCGACGGCGCACGGCTGTAGGGTGTTCGGGCCCCGGAAATCGTTTTTCGAGCCCGTTTTCGTAAAATAGGTAATTCTTTGGCGCCACACTTCGAGGAGGGCAACACAGAGGGAGATTTCACTTCCGATCACCAGTGAGTGGACTTTTGTTTTATTAAATGGTTTCCATGCTTTAAAATATTTATAATTTGGATAGTTTTACTATATGAAATGATTTTGAAGCATGAATTTATATGTTATGAAATGGTTTTGTGATATTATATAAATATATATATATATATATTTCTATATATATATATATATATATATATGTGCTTTATGAAATGGGTTTAAATGGTGATTGTGGTTATGTACAAAAGTATGAATATATTTTATGAAATGGTTTATACTATGATCTCACTTATGCGTAAATATATATTGGTATTTGATATATGATTTTGAGAGGAAATATTATTTATGCGATATTAAATATTTGGGAATTATGAAAGGGATATTGCTCCTTATATCTGAACACATGATATATGTATGTATGTTTTCAAACACACTTGGTATGCTTTCACTACGTTGTAGTATCGTCTCACGGTCGTAGGACAAGTCTCACATGTTTGGGTCACATGCACTGTACTCCATGGGTATTGTCCGGTAAATACCTTAGTGCAAGCTTGTCTTACGTTTATGTTTATATTTGGGGAAAAGGCCCCACTACGTAAGGACTCAGGTGTGACGCGCAAATGCTCAAGTGCTTACATGTGTGTGGTACTAGGAATACAATTTAATTGAATAACGTAAAGTGCGTGTACGGGGATTGAGAGGCTGTTCCTCAACACGTACATGGGTGATTGCTTATATACCCTGTGTTGGTTTTCCTATATTTATATTATTGGTATATATGATGAAAGGACTATTGGAAATATGATTTGTTATCTACGGATTTTATATTGATATATGTTTCCAGTTATACCTATAAATTACATTTTGACGTATACTACGGTAGTACGATTTTACAATTATACTGGATTTCAAATAGGGGGTTATTATGTTGAAAAGAGAAAGGTATTTCGAAAACTTTTATTTTCATCCACTCACACCTTTGTTTTTGCGCCCCCTTCAGGACATAGTGATAGAGCATCTGGTGAAGTCAAGGCATCCGAGTGGCAGCTCTGACTATTTCCCGACCATGTAGGGATTTATCATTTTGTTACTCAGTTTCTTTAATAATATCCATCCCTGTTATGGATAGAAATTCTAGGAACTTGATTCATTATTTTATTTCCGCTGTTCAAATTAGTACGCTCTGAACCTAGTGCATGTTGACATTAATTTCCGCAAGTTTATGGTAATTTAATTTACTTAAAGTAAGTGTTGTCATGCATTTAATGGCTTCGTCATTAACGAGTGTCGGCCAGCACGCCCGAACTCGATATCCACGTGGGTATCGAGGGTGGGGTGTGTCAATACATGTTTTCCAGCGAGGAGATAATATGCTCTTGAAAACAAAGGTTTTATCAAACGTTGCTTTTTGACCCACTCGCCCTTTTTATGTTTTGCGCTTCTCCATGACTTAGTGGTAGATTCGATTTTCAGTGAGGCGTGGGCTTGCTTCGGCTGTGGTTGGTGGTTCTGACACTTTCTCCGGATTATGTATGATTCGCTCCTACTTTTAGTTAATTTCTATCCATCCTCACGAGAATGTGAATGTTTATATTCCTTGCACTATTTACTATGCTTTGATTGTTATGCACCTGTAACAATAAGTTTTACCCATCACCGCACTCTGACTTCCGCTTCCAACTCTAAATCTATTCACTTTTTCTCATAAACATGCATAATTGGCTTTCGTCACTTAACACGTGTCGGCCAACACTTCCCGACACCTGGCGTGTCAGGATCGGAATGTGTCACTAACAATCATCTTATTTAAGCCCTTATCTCTAAAAGTCCCATTAATTGATTACTTTTTTTTAGCGAAAGAAATTCTAATAAAAATAGTTAAAAAATGTACATACAACAAACATGTAAAGCATGCCTCTTATAAAATAACTCAAGAGATTACACATGTCAAAAGAACATCATAACCCTACAATTTAAACGATAACTAAAGTGATAGAATCTGAAACTCTCCCCGCAGCTAGAGAAAAGCAAGAGAAGAAAACACTAGCCATCGACCCCTACCTTTTGTGTTAGGATCGACAACAGTCCTTCGTAATCGTTCTCAGCTCGCTCTATCAAGGAGAGCCTTCAATTCTTGGTTGTGGTCACTCTCTCGCTTTGTCGAGGAGAGTTTTCGTCGTTGTGGTCATGGTCGTGGTTTGTTCAATCTCGAATTCTAGGGGCGATTGTTGTTCAAATCTAAAGTGGTCGTGTTTGTGGTTTGTGTGCTCGACAAAGGACTATGAAAAGAAAACTCGACGTTTGTTGGAGGGAACTCATAGCAAGGCTTCTTTGCCAACGATTGCAAAATCATCAGAAATTGGTGCGTCTTTTCCTCGTGGAGCCTCTACGATAGTTCTTAGGTTTGCAATGTTTTAGTTCTCGTGACTAGGGTTTAGAGTTTAGGACTAAGGGTCCTCCATGATTGAATTTTCTACTTTTAATATTAAGAAACAAAGTATCACTATATATAGTTGTACATGTATAGTAATATAAACATGTAAAACTTTTTTTTAATGAGAAACGATATAGTGGTATTTCATTGATCATCGATATGTCACAAGCAAATACAAAGGTACTAATATGTCCCAAAGTTGATAGACGCAATAAATACCAGTGAACACACCGGTCATTGCCTAAAAGTGAGGCCACATACAGTTATCCCAACGGAGCAAGACCACATTAAGTCATTATTGAAAGACTATACCACATAACTCAATGCTCAATTATATGGTTTTCCTTTTAGTGTTAGTTTTCTTGAAATATTGAGTTCATATTTTGTTCCCCTTCAACTAAGTGTGTTAGTGATTTTAGATTTGTGTTCTTTTTTGTAAAAATGATCTTTGAATAGAGAACTTATAAAATAAACGGTTAATATCAAATAAATTAATGAGCGTACCTCACAATGTGTCCATTAAATCACGTTATGTGGGGATCCCTCGATAGAATGAGACTTTTTAAAATTTTATTCAGAAGTAATTAAATGAAGATGTAAAACATCATATATTGCTTTATCATAACCCTAGTTGCTAGAAAAAAAAATCCTCCACCATCGACCCTTACCTTTGGCCTTAGGGTGGCAACAATCTCTATGGTATCTTCCATCTTTTCCCTACCCTGTTTTTCCTATCTTATTTAACCATCTCCATCTCCTAGTTTGTTGTCGCAACCCCTTCTCTTTAGCGAGAAGTGTCATTGTGGTTGTGTCGATATACTGCTCTGTTATAGAGAGCCTTTATAGTGCCTACACCTTATTGCTCAAACTCAAATATTTAAGTGAAGATCGTTTTTCAGAAGTGAAGCAGTGGGTTTTTGTATTTCTTATGGTTTGTGTGCATGGTAAAGGACTATTTATGAGGATGAAGCTTAATGTTTGTTGGAGATGACTCATAACGATTTTTCTTTTTCGATGATTGCAAGATCATCTGAGGATTGTGCGGTCTTTTTCTCATGGTGTCTTTACGATAGTTATACGACTTGTAAGGTTTAGCCCTTAATGTTATACAAATTTCTGATGAATTTGTAATTATTAAGTTGTGCTATTTTTTTTAGCCCGTGTGACCTCTTAGTTATATATGACATGCCGATCTTATGTACATTCTTTGATCCTTATTAATAAAGATTAATTTGATCTTTAAAACAAAACATAAAAATGAGGATAGGAAAGGAAAAAAAAACAAGTAAAAAATTAAGAATGGTTCTTTGTATACCTAAATTTCGTCTTTGGACACCCTTGTTTATCTGGATATCCAATTTACTCTTACACATTTCTTTGGACGCTCAAATTAATTTATTAAACTTCCAAGAATAGCATTCTTTTACTTTTTATGAATTTATTTTTCTCTAGACACCTATTTTTCATTTTCTTTGGACACCCATTCTCCCTTTCCTATCAAATCGTTAATATCTCGACTCAACCGTGGAAGTTAGATCCAAATCAAGGCCATGCTCTCTCTCTTCCCCTTCTTGAAAAACTTGAAAGGTTGAATTTTTGGGTTTCGAATTCAATAGGTAGATGAAGGGTTGTGGGTGTGGCTGAGCTGGGATTAGGGTGGGAGGGTGTGGAATGCAGATGAGGCGGAGGATATTCGGGGACGAAAGCTTACTTTCTTCTGTCTTTTCACTCACCATTCAACTTAGTATTCATTCTCATTCACAAATACACATTTCAAATATTTCTCAGATAGTTATTTCATATTTCATAATGCACCCAGCCCCCTCCTTTTCTCTGTCTAATGCTAAGAAATAGATAGTATTCTGGTTAGTTGTGATTGATATAGACAAATGATACTCTAGATGTTGGTAGGCTGAAAGCTGATTTTTTTTTATTAATTTTTTAAGTTTTAATTTTACTTCTAATGGATTTCAAATTTTAAAAGAAAATTGATTTCTATCCTCCACGTGGCGTATATCATTGATTACCACGTTGTTTGTTTCAAAACACTATGGGTGTCCAAAAAAAGTAATTGTTTTCCGTAAGGAATCACTAAGCTCTTTGTGGTAATTTTATATATGAGGATAAGGGAAAAATCTTGGGTGGTACGTACCATTCAATAGTACAGTCATTGAATGGTCCAGATTAATTTGCGGTGAGCTCCAAATGAATCTTAAACCATTCAACAGTACGTACCATTGAAATTTGACCCGAATATAAGAGTGTTTTTCTTTTAAATAAAAATAATAAGTGTCCAAAGACGAAACTTTGGTGTATAAAAAACCACTCAAAATTAAATATAAATGACAGGCAAGGTTAGCATTCGCATGTCGATATGGAATATTATTGATTCCTTTTGCCTTTCATTAGTTTATGATGAAAGTAACAATTCAATGCAAAGTTGTATTTTTTTTTTATTGAAACCAAACAAACCCTTGGGTTTATTAGTTCTTTTTATATAATAAAAAGTATACTTGCATCTTCTCATATGAGAAGACACATATCTCATTTCTTATAAATAACATATCTTCATCGCATAAATTTTATAATCAGAACTATTTAATTTCTTAATCTTCATATAAAGATCTTCTCTAAAAAAAATTATTCAAACTGCAGATCATTTATGCATTCAAATGTATGAAACAAATTGACGGTATGAGTATCAAGTAACATATTCATGATGAACTGTCTATTTATTTGATACATTTAGATTACTAAATTAATCTCAAATTCAAATAATTTATTTATAAAAATGATCGTGAAATGAAGATTAAGAAATTATAAGAAATGAGACATTCCTCCATAGGGAGTTTCTCTATCTTTATGGTGATGTGGTATCTATTCTCCTTTATGACGACGCCTTTGATGCCACAATCACAAAGTTAATCATACATACATACATGTACATATATATATATTACTCTATTTATAGGTTGTATGGTTGACTGATAAATATTATAACCTAAAAATCTAATCTTTGACTGGAACAATTTGATCTTCGCTGCAGAAACAACCAAACCGTTAGATTTGATGATTCTGGAAAACATATGGAGATGTTTCCAGTGTTCATCAATTGACTTTGAATAAACTAAGACATCGTCAATATAGACAATTGTGAAATGACTATACTGATTAAATATCTCGTTCATAATGTTCTGAAATATATATATATATATATTACATCGTGCTTTCTCCATTATCTATATGCATTCGTAGAAGTTACGATAAAGAAAAAATAAAAGGTTGGATCAATATCATAATCATCGATCACTAGCTAATAAACAACAAATTAAACAGGTTGATGAGATTGGACCTCTGTAATTTGTATCGTTATTAAAATATTAAAATATTTAAATAGTTAGTTTGAGATATTGGCCAATTTTCTATGTTTGTGTTGTCTCTTTAGGGTACTATATTTTTATGCTTAAATAGTTTTTGGATATCGCAAAGTTGAAGTTGAGGGTGCTGGAGAAAGACGTGGATGCTATTAGTATTTGACAAAAAGATCAAAAAGAAATTAATATATACATTTATAGATCATATATGTGTGTCTAAAAGATATTCATCCATTGGCGTTGATATATCGACTTCAAGGAATGAATCCTTGATTCCAGATTGTCAAGTCAAAGTGATCATGCCCATTGCCCATTTCCCATTTGCTTAACAAATAATTGTTAATACATGCATTTCATGCAAGATAGAAAAGTATTTAATTAGGGTTGAAACAGAAGAGTACTTTAGTATTAATTAAGGTACGACTAAAGATTTTATTATTGAATATTATATTAAAAAATTAATACATGATAGACCCACGCTTTCTTTATAAAAGAGAGCAATTTTTGTATTCTAATTTCCTAAAATACAAAAGCATATATATTTAGGGCATCGAGTCCACCTACAATGTATTAGGCCAGCTCACTCTGTGGACAACTACGTAGCAAGCCCGCAGATGAACATCATCCGCTTTAACAATATATACATCAATAGTGCACCGGAATAGACATTGAAGCCTATAATCCCTAAAATAAGTCTATCAACACTTAGAACAAATAAATTAAGGAGATGTTGAATTAGAGAGGCACATCCCAAAAGTCCATTCATATACAACTACACTCACAGAAAACCTCAGGTATCATGAGCTAATTAGTGTAAAAAAGCGGGAACCGTCACTCTACTAAATCATGATGTATTCGGTCCTCCGAGAGATATACTTTAGTTATATCTTGAGAGATTGATGTTATCAACTATGGGCCATTCATGTTTGAGAGCAAAGCAAATGACCTTTTGAACCAACACGTGTCAAATATACAATAACACAATAACAACGAGAAAACTGAATTATTGTTGGTTTTGTGGGTAAGTTTTCACAGCATCAGTACCGATATATAACTAGCAAAAGTGTGTTTCAACAAGCTTCTGTCGTCCCTTCGTAGCAAGCAACAAATTCAACATGCATAGTAGAAGAGCTACAGTTGTTAAAACAAATATACCCAAGATATGTCTCATCTACTACAACTAATACACTTGTGCAGTGCGATACACAAGATATATAAGGCAAAAAGTCAGAGATGAGTTTTTTTTTTGTTTTGGCAAATGACTAGGGTTACAACCCCCACACGTCCAATTAAGGTAAATTCATTCACCACGTGCTTATGGTTTGTGAACAACATGGTTATTATATTAATTAATCTTAAACTTATAATATTCCCTGTATTTTTTAATCTTAAACTCTAAACCCTATTTGTACGTGTATATGTAGCGGTAGCTATCCAAGTTGGTGTAAGAGGGAGAACAAAATTCCCCAAAACAAATCATTAATAAATAACGGATGGTCGACTTGAAAGCAACATTTGATGACGCAGATTTATTGTGGGATTTTGCCAAAACTGGATTTAGACCCATTATTTGGGATCTTTTGTCCCTCCGTGACCAGCATAAGACTAATTGAAAATCCAAAACAAGTTAGTTAATTAAACTACTATTCATATAACCTTAGAAATTGCTATTATAATTTATAAACTACATGAAGCACCCAAATGACTAAAAAAACCTACATGAAGCCATATAAAATATAACGGCTGCAATGACCGTCTTTATCCAAACCATGCATATTTGGAATCTTGGATGGTGACTGTTACTGTTTTTTTTTTGTTTTTTATTATTGTGATATACGTGGTTTAATGACTCAATTACTTTATTCAGTTAATTTAATTCTAAAAGGATGTGAGTTAGAGAACTCATTGCAATTTGTAGAAAGAAAAAGACTAAAGAATGAAAGAAAACAATGTTTGTTTTGAGTACTTCTCACGCCATTGAGGCACAAATGATGCTCCTGCATTAATTAAGGCGTTATATATGAACAATCATATAAGGACATTTTCAGTGCCAAACCCAAATAACATTCACAAGCAATAAAACTGCAGAAAGTGAAGGTTTTTCTTTTTCGTTCTCTTCTGTGTTCTTTTGCTAACAATTGAAAGCGAAAGTTGACCTAATTGTTAAGACCAACTCTAATGTCAATTAATTAATTTGTTATCTTAAATCAAGTCGCCTCTATATGTTAATTTCAGTCCAAATTGTTGAGAAGAAATGGAAGAAGGGGATCACCACTTCTCTCAGTAATGAACTTCCTTGAATTCTTCCAAAGTTTTTATTTATTCTTGGGAGTGGTCATATTGGTGATTTGTTGAGAACAAACAAAAAAGTTTGTTAAGTTGTCAAGATAATTAATTAGATATAATGCTACTAAATGTTCAAACTAATCTAAAAAATGAAACTTTTAATTTCATAGATATATAATACTAATCATTTATAAAGGGTTTGTAGCTCGAGTGATTAAGAACATTTACCCATGTATCCGAGATCCTAGATTCAATTCACCCTCTTCACTATAGTTTTAATAAATAAAACAAAAATACCGAATTTAATCATAAATTCTATATGTAAATTAAAGTGGGTCACATGATAGGATTCGTTATCACTTATAGGATCATTCTTTTAATCATGTACGTATAATCAAATACAAAATCACGTCACAGGCACTTTGATTGTCGTGATAGAAACTAATTAAGTTGTTTTAAGTTATGATAGCTTTTTGTTTAATTAAGATGAGAACCACTTTCATTAACACCTCGAAAATCACTCTAGATTTTAGTGGAGATATGATGAAGAAAATTTGTATTAAATTAGAGCGTTCAAATTAAACATAATTGGTTATATGTGAAGAAAAGAAAAACACAATTGAAGAAATTTAAGGTTCTACTATATATAAAACCATTTAGTAATATAGAGAATAAATCAACTTATTTATAAGCCCATGCAAGGTTCCTCATTTTATCAATATGAGATCTCAACACGCCCCCTCACGTGCGGCTAATTTTCAAGCTTAACACGTGGACAACACAAGCGGGGTAACGTAAAGCACGTGTGGCCGTTGGGCTTCACACGTGGGACAACAAAGTTGAGGTTCCACCATAAAACCAATTGGCAATATGAAGAGTAACCCAACTTACTTATAAGTCCATGTAAAGTTCTTCATCCCATCAATGTGGGATTCATTCTCAACATAGATGAGGGTTTTTTTCTCTCTTACTTCATGTATTGAGAGTCATGACATGTGAATGAAGTTTTCGCTTTGATAGGGCCTCCATGTCAAAGTTGGAAGTTGGAACATGAAACTGAGACTAATTGATGAAGATGCTAGTGACCTTTGTATATCAGATGCAAAACTTAAAACGTGCATGTCATTCTCATCAAATTGGATCTTTCTCCATCCAAATAACTTCAATTTCAAAACTAAACAAGCAAATACTATAAGCTACACATTGCATGATCTTAGCCCCATGCTGACAGATAGACTACTGCTTCAAAGTTCAAACATTTCCCTTCACTTCCCCCACGGAGCTTCCCTCCTCAGAATAACATTAATTTCGAAATATTCCTTTCCCTTTCTAATCAGACACTCACCATTCCATCTTTGAATTTTGTTTAAAACACTGGTCTGACATTCTGAAATTACACTGATATGTTTATTATTGGAATTGAAAAAAATTAAAGGTTTCTTCCTACATAAATATATTTTTTTCATAAAAATAATCAAATTATTCATTCTTACATTGTTACGGTTTGCCACATGCAGCTTGAAAAAATAATATATAAATTAATAAATGATTGAAATTAAAAAAACTTTTTAGTAATAAAACCAGTCTATCGTCTAAGTGCAATTTAAACTTAGTTTTGAAAACCAATTCTACGGTAACTTATTAAAAAATAAAGTATTGGTACTATTTAAGATACACTATAATGGTTTAAAATTTCACTCCAATGTTACATAATTATGATAAAGATCAAGTTAGTGACAAATAATGTCGTGATCATTACTATAATAAGATTGGTAGTTACATTGTGGACATTCTATTACATTGTCAAGGTAGATTTTTGTACTTCAACGTGATTGAATTGCAAAATTAACATTTATTATTATACCAATGACATACTATTACAGTATAGACATATGTTATTACTAGGGAACGTTATGAACTTACAAAATATCGTAATCGTGTTATAACATGACGTCACATATAAGGTCTAAAGTAAGGTACTAAGGTTACACCATAATTATTCAAATTCACACTTCAAAATCATATAATTATCTTAACGTTATATTTAATTACTCCAAATGATGTTGGTATTACTATACCAAGGTTGTCCTTTACTGTGTGGACGTTAGGTTACACTGTTAAGATAGTATATTATAGTCTAATGTTCAAATTAAATGGTACCAATACCTTATTTTTTATTAAGGCACCATAAACGGACCCTTATGATAATTATGGTGTCAAGCTAGTTGTAATTTTGCCTAAAACCAAAAAGGCCATTCACATTTGAAAGTTTTACATGTTCTTTTCTAGTTAATTTCAATTCAAATGATCGATATTATTCGCAGTACTTCTGAACTTAATTATTGGGCATGTTTGGGAGGTTCTAGGTTTTGATTTTTTTTTCTATTGAAGAAAAGAAAGCACAAAAGAAATGGCTCATTGTGATTTGAAAAGTTTTAGAAGTTTTCTTATAGTGAATTTCTTTTGGTGCGTTCAAAGCACCTGGACCCGATGGGATTAATTATCACCGTTATTGGCCCTTGGTTGAAGATAAAGTTATCAGAATTGTTGAGCATTTTTTCTTGACTGGTATCACTGTTCTAAAAATCGGCCTAGGCGGCCGCCTAGGCGGCTCCTAGGCGCTAGGCCGGGGTCTTTCGAGGGGATTATTAGCAAATCGTTCTAAAAATCGGTTTAGTGTTAGGCGGTCCTAGGCGGGGGCCTAGGCGGTGCTTTTTTTTTTTTAATTTTTTTAAAAATGCAAAATGGTTTTATGGGAAGAAAACCCAAAATTCCTAATTTCTCAATTCTCCATTTGAGTTTGATACGGAGGGAGTCTTGGAAGGAAATGGAGAATAAGAGATTGAGGCCTAGCCTTGCAACTTTATCTCTCCAAATTCTTAATATAAGTATAGTTTTTTATTTTTTTTAAAGTGTAAATAGACACTTATTTATATGATATTAATAAATTTATTTAAATCCGCCTAGTCCACCTAGGCCCCGCCTAGGCCCCCGCCTAGGCCCTCGCCTAGGCCCCTGCCTAGGCGCCTAGGCGCTAGGCCCCTGTTCGCCGCCCGACTAGCGCCTAGCGCTTTTTAGAACCTTGACTGGTATGGACTTGGGAAGTTTAAATCATACTCATATTGCTCTTATCCCTAAGGTTGATAAGCCTGAGACTGTGGCTCAATTTCGACCAATTAGCCTTTGCAATGATGCTTATAAAATTATTTCTAAGATTATGTTTAATCGTAGTCGACCTTTTCTCTTACTATAGTAAAACCTCTATAAATCTATAGCATTGGGACCAAACCAATTTTATAATTTTAGGGAGGTTATTACTTAATAGAGAGATGTAGTTAAAAAATTTGGGACAAACCAATTTTATAACTTTAGGGAGGTTATTAATTAATAAATGTAAAGTTAAAAAATATTATTTATTGACTTATTTATTCTTAATGAATGTTGTATTTCCTAAATAGGATTCCTTGACATAAACTCTAAAAACTAAAGCATTGTCCCAAATACTTTTAGAGAAACATTTTAGTTCATCTTAAACTTTTATTTGTGATATTGCATATTTTTGTACTCATTGACAATTATTACTTTGTATAGGCGTGTTTCCATAAAATGGGTCCAAGAAAAATTATAACTTATTACGATGTGGAGTTTATTCCTATACATAGCTGGTCCCAAGTTGAGACGAGAATTTTGTATGACTTTGAATAGGTTATTTCTTTATAAAGTATTACTTTAGAGAGGTTTAACTATAACTGTATTTATGAGAATCAAGGTGCGTTTGCACCTGCAAAGTCTATTGTGGACAATATTTTAATTGTGCATGAGCTTTTAGTAATTTTAGTAAGTAAAAAAAGGCAACATTGGTCTTATGGCTATTAAGTTGGACATTTTTAAAAAAAAATTAAAAATTAAAAGGATGATAATGAATTAGGTAAATCGAGCTATACATAAAGTTTGGTCATTGGTCTACCAAAGTAGTCTTACTCTCTAAACCCGCGCAAGACGGTCAGAAAGAACCAAGACCTCGAGATTTAGCCATCAACTACAAAGTAGGCTACTTCTTTCCCCCTCAGAGTGATTAGAAAATGCTAACTCCCCAATAGAACGGCGGCGCGGTCCCTTATCTCTAAAATTTTATTAAATAAAAAAGAGCGATATAAAACAAGCGGGGGGATGAAACCGAAACCCGCAAAGAAAAGAACGATACATCATCGAAAAAGGAAAATTAGACGAAGAAAGAAAAAATTCCTCGAACCAATGTCTCAAACCAAACCATGCAAAATGTTGATAAACTACTTGGATGATCAACGCCATAAATAACTAAGCAATCCGTCACTTGAAAAGCCAGAATTAATGGTACTCCTCAGAGATTTTTTAATCCTTCTCGTGGAATTCGGCAAGGTGATCCTCTTTCTCTATACATTTTTATTCTTTGTGTGGAGCCCTTTATTAGACATCTTAATAGGCTTACTTTGGCTTCTAAACAATGTTGGAATTCTTTCTTCTTCTATAGATTTTCGTATTTGTAATCTCTGCTTTACAGATGATTG
Source organism: Gillenia trifoliata (assembly GCA_018257905.1). NCBI lineage: Eukaryota > Viridiplantae > Streptophyta > Magnoliopsida > Rosales > Rosaceae > Gillenia > Gillenia trifoliata. The sequence continues at coordinate 38,630,922 of CM031080.1, read as the reverse complement.
CTTAATTTTTGGTAAAGCTTCACCTAAGGCGGCTCGAAATATTCTTCAAATTCTTCTTAAATTCTCAATGGCCTCGGGGCAAAAAATTAATTTCCATAAATCTTCTCTTTATTTCTCTCATAATGCTTCATCCCATAATAAAACAATCATAAGCAATTTACAGATTCAAAATAGGCATTTTATTGGCCAGTATTTGGGTATACATAATGTGGTGCAACAACGTCTTGCAAAGGAGTTAGTGTTGTTAATGCCACATCATTTGGTTTAAAATTTTTTGTCTCTCTAGTATTACCCTTTCAAGTATGCCCAATCATGTCTTTTCTTGTTTTCCTTGTTCTTTAAATACGGCCAAAGCTATTGATCAAGCTAGTAGATCATTCTTTTAGGGGACCTCTGGTGGCCCTCATCCCGTTGCTTGTAAAGAGGTTTGTAAACCCATTGATAAAGGTGGATTAGGGTACGCCATGTTCCAGATTTTAATAGGGCTGTCTTGGCCAAGCCTGGTTGGAGGGTGCTTACTGAACATTTTAATTGGTGGGTTCGTCTTGTTCGTTTGAAATATCTTAGAAATACTTCTTTCTTCTAAACTCCTATTAAAACTAATAGCTCGATACCTTGGAAAGGTATTTTCAATTCACGGGATATTTTAATTCGTTGTATCCACTAGATTGTTGAAAATGGTAAGGACATTAATTTTTGGGCCTTCAGTAAGGTGATGGATGAACCCTTAGCTGCTTATCTTTCAGATTAAGATTGACAAAATATTGATTGGTCTTTAATTATTAGTGATGTGATTCGGGATAATTGTTGGGATATTCCTAAGCTCTTATCCCTTGTTCCTTCTCATATTGTGGATGTTATTCGTGCTGTTGCACTTCCTATTGAAGATAAAAAAGATTATTTTATTTAGGTCTTAATCCGTCAGGTAAATTTTCTGTTAAATCTGCTGCAGATTTCTTGTCTAAGAATGAGGCTTCTCATAATTATGCTTTGATGTTAAGGAAAATTTGAAGACTTTGTCTTCCTCCGAAAGTGAAAATTTTCTCTTAGCTATTATTCCGACAATGTTTAAACATTAAAGTTCGTCTTCAGAGATTCATGTCGTGGCAAAATTCATCATGTCCTTTGTGTAATTCTCATGATGAAACATTTAATCACATTTTTATTGATTGTCCGTTTAGTGAACATGTTTGGAACTATTTGAATCCTAGCTGGAAGCCTCAACATAATATTGAGTTATTTCAATGGCTTGCTCCTTTTAATTATAAAATTTCTAACAATGGAAGTCTTTCTCCTTTATGCATTGCACTTTTAGTTTGCTGGCAGGTTTGGGCTGCTCGTAATGAATGGATTTTTTCGCAAAAAGTCTCAAGTTAAACTTCGGTTTTGCATACAACTCTTTCTATTAGGCGAAGTTATAATGCCGCCCTATGTTGCACGGACACTTCAAAACACTAACGTGTCCCGTGTCGGACACTTAAACGGACACTCCCGGACACTCCAGGACGCCGTATCGGACACGCCACATGGCGTGTCGTTGACTTTGACCGGGGGGACACGGCTGGGACACGGCGGGGACACGGCGGGGACACGGCGGGACACGGTCAAGGACACGGTCAAGGACACGGGGAGGGTACTTTTGAAATTTTAATAAACTTTGAGGGACAAAATTGAAATATAAAAATTTATTTCAAGGTTAGTTTTGAAATAATGTGAAACCTAGGTCCTAAATTCCTAATACTAAAATAGAAACAAAAAGGGAATTAGGGATTCTGAAATCCCTTCCCGTCATTCCCGAGTTCTTCCAATTCGGTGCAGAACCCAGCAAATTTGAGGCTACTCCCCAACTCTGTACTGCTGCAAGCCTGCACGGTTGCACCCCTCATCAACATCTCATCCTTTCCCAAGCATCTCATCACCGCCGCTGCTGCTTTGTCCAATCCTTTGTCTGCATCTCATCTCATCCTTTACACCGCTGCTGCTGCATCTCATCCTTTGCACCGCTGCTGCTGCATCTCATCCTTTGCACCGCCGCTGCTGCTTTGTCCAAGCCTGCACTCCTACGCCTCTGCTGCTTTGTCCAAGTAAGTCCAATCCTTTCTCTTGCTTTGTGTTCAACTGTGATATTATCAATAGGTACTTGGAATGGATTGGCATTAATGCACTGAGAAGCATAAAGTTAATTATTCTCAAGTTTACTTAATTAGTCCATCTTGTATTGAAATTTGAATCTATTGATCATTGAGGTTGATATTTTCTCCATTTTTGGAAAATTGAAGGGTTTTTTACTAACCCTTTCTGTAGTTTTTAAACTTTTTACAGAGAACCCATGTAGCAGAGAACCCATGTTTTGTATTTTCCTTGTGAAAGTCATTGGTGTGGTTAATTAGAGTCTTAGAGATCAGAGACCATTGGGAATTTCTTTTCATAGTATAGGATGATGTGGTAGGATATATACCTCATATAGAATTTTCTAATCTAATATTTTCTGTGTCCACATTTGCATTGTATATTGTTCTGTTTTGAGGCAGTAACAAGTTTAGTTTTTATTGCAGCTGCCAGCAACAATGCTTATCCTCAAACATGGAAATCTTATATCGGTATAGAGAAGATTGAGAACGAGTTTGTGCTTACTTCTGCAGAATATTTGCTTATTGCTTTCGTTGGCACATCTCAAACCTACATCTAGTGGTAAAGTTCTGTTTTAGCTTATTTCTTTTGAACTGGAATGAAATGTTAGAATGGTCAAGTCGGTGCAGCCACCAGAATTTGCACATTCGTTATTCACATTGAGTGGTTTGTTATGTAGCATTTGCATATTTGTTATTCGCATTACTTGGTCTTGTTTGAATTTGAGTAGTGATAGATTGGATAATGTGCTGCAACTTTTGGGTCAGTTTATGTTGATGTCTACCGCTATCTACCTCAGAATTTGCTTATCTACCTCAAACTTGTCATATGCCGTTCAATTTATCAAATATAATATGCCCCATTATCACTTAAGTAAAAATGGTCACTTGTTTCTTGTATTAGGAGAAGAATTGGCTAACATTATAAGATGAGTACTTCTACCACTGCTGGGATTGAGGGAGATACCTCATCCAGTCCTGCTACTGATAATGTAGATGAAGTGAGTGATTTTGATCATGCACCTTTATGGAGATATGTGAATAAGGTTGGGAAAATGAGAAAAGGAGGAGGAAATGTTGAATTTCAGTGCAACTATTGTCGGAAACTTTATAAAGGGAGTTATCATCGAGTGAAAGGTCACTTGTTGAAGATTGGAGGACTTGGGATTGCAGCTTGCTCAAAAGTTACAACAGAACAATACCATGAAATGAAAAGACTCCAAGATGCATGTGATTTGAGGTTGGAAAATTTAAGGAATGTGTAAGTTCCTTTGCCCTCAAGTACAAGTAGATGTGTTAGTTCAAGTTCAGGTAGCACCTTGCAACCTAGTGCTAGTGTCCCATTGCCAAAGAAGAGGAGGGGAGGAAACCCAATTGAGAATTCCTTCAATAATGGTGGTAGGGAAATGTTGGATGGTGAAATAGCAAGAATGTTTTACACGGGTGGATTGTCTTTCAACCTTGCTAGGAATCCACACTACAAGCGTGCCTTCACGCTTGCTAGTGAACTAGCGCTTTCAGGTTATGTACCCCCAAGTTACAATGCATTGAGAACCTCACTACTCCAAAAAGAAAGGAATCACATTGAGAATATTTTAGAACCCATTAAGGAAAAATGGGATGAAAAAGGTGTAAGTATTTGTAGTGATGGTTGGTCAGATGAACAAAGAAGGCCTCTAATCAATATCATGGTTGTTTGTGATAATGGGCCAATGTTTTTGAATGCAGTTAATTGCGAAGGTGAGTATAAGGACAAATATTTCATTTCCAACTTGCTTCTTGAGGCTATTAATCATGTTGGTCCAAAGAATGTAGTCCAAGTAGTCACTGATAATGCAGTTGCTTGCAAAGCTGCTGGATTACTTGTTGAGTCCAAGTTCAGACACATTTTTTGGACGCCACGTGTAGTTCATACTCTGAATTTAGCATTGAAGAATATTTGTTCACCAATTCCAAGACATGAAAATGTGTATGACGAATGTAGTTGGATTTTGGAGATTTCGAGTGAGGCTATTTTGATAATGAATTTCATTGTGAATCATGGCATGAGATTAGCCATGTTCAATGAGCATAGTAAGTTGAAGTTGCTCCAGATTGCTGATACACGCTTTGCTTCCACAATTGTAATGCTTAAGAGATTTAGGAAAATCAAGCAAAATTTGCAACAAATGGTGATTAGTGAGAAGTGGGACTCTTACAAAGAGGATAAAGTTGACATTGCAAGACAGGTGAAAGAAAGAATATTGGATGACAAGTTTTGGGAGAGCATTCATTATATTCTTGACTTTACGGCTCCCATTTATGACATGCTTAGGAGGACCGACACCGATAGGGCTTGTCTTCACTTAGTCTACGAGTGGTGGGATGCAATGATTGAGGAAGTGAAAGTGGTTATTTACAACAAAGAAAACAAGCAACTTCAAGGAAAATCAAAGTTTTTTGAAGTGGTGTATGGGATTTTAGTGAAGCGTTGGACTAAGAGTAGCACACCACTTCATTGCTTGACACATTCCTTAAATCCTAGGTAAGTTTATTATCTTATATGTTATACCTCAATAAATGCATTCAATTATACTTACATAGGTTTTGAACTTATGAATTTATTATTTATATAGGTATTATAGTAAAGTATGGATTGATGGTGCTCCCGGCCGTGTTGCTCCACACAAAGACAATGAGATTGCAACCGAAAGAAAGAAATGTTTTGAGAGATACTTTTCTGATAATGATGCTCGAAGAAAAGTAAATGAGGAGTATGCTGATTTTTCTGCTTGCATTGAAGGTTTTTCAAACTTTGATTCTATTCTCGATAGAAACCTTATGGACCCAGTGAAATGGTGGGTTGTTCATGGTTCTTGCACACCAACACTACAAAGTATAGCTTTGAAGTTGCTTGGACAACCTTGCTCATCCTCTTGTTGTGAGAGAAATTGGAGTACGTACAAATTCATACACTCTATGAAGAGGAACAAGATAACTCCTCCAAGAGCTCAAGATTTGGTGTACGTGCATAATAATATTCGTCTTCTATCAAGAAAAAACACAAACTACAAAGTAGGGGAGACTCTAATGTGGGATGTTGGAGGGGATGGATTTGACCCCATGGATGTGGAGAATGCTGAAATTCTAGAGATTGTGAATCTATCTCTTGATGAACCAGAATTGGAGGCTATATTATTCACCAATGATGAATGAATATCATTGATAAGTGAAGTTGTTCGAACTTGTGATATGTAGTTATGTACTATCTTATTTGAATATGTTTGATGTTATTTTGTATTTTATTTTGATTTTTTGGTGTGAACTGATGATGATAGTTAAACAATGATCATATCAATCTTTTGTGTTTTGATTTTGTATGATGTCTTTTTAGCCTATTATTAGTATTTAAATTTTTTTTAATATTTATTATTATTTTAATTCCCCGTGTCCGTGTCCGTGTCCTAGTTTTTAGAAAATTTTCATGTCCCCGTGTCGTGTCGTGTCCTGTCCCGTGTCCGTGCAACATAGATGCCGCCAATCCTTCTGTGAAACGTGTTCTTGTTAAACAAAACTCTATTGCTTGGAACCCTCCACAAGGGACAAAATTAAAGTTGAGCTTTGATGGCTCCATGCTCTCATCTTCCCAAGCTGCCCGTGCCTTTGTAATTCGAGACAACAGAGGTTTGCCGCGTTATACTGGTGCCCATAAAATGATACTGCCAATATTCTCATTACTGAAGGCCAATCGTTATTGGATGGTCTTCAAGCTGCTCTTATAGTTGGTTACTTGTATATGGAAATGGAGGGTGACTCAAAGGTCCTCATTGATGCGATTAATGAGACCATTCCTACTCTTTGGCATCTGTCCACTCTAGTCTCTAACATTCAGAGGATTGTTTGCAACTTCCTAGATCTGTCATTTTGTCATATTTGCCGTGAAGCCAATTTCGTTGCTGATGTTTTAGCTGGAATTGGTCATTCGTCTTTTGTTCAACATTCTTGGTGTCATTCTCTCCTTACTAAAGCTTGGCCTGCCTGGTTTTGGGACTTCTTTATTTTCTCTTGCCCGAGGGGTTGTTCTTTGTAATTTTTTTCTATAAAAAAAATGAAATATAGTCCGTTTTTTACAAAGCAATATTCAAAACTACTTGCCAACGAGGGTTGGTTGAGTTGATAAGGATTGTTCTCTTAGCTAGACCAAGGCCTAGGTTCGACTCCCGCTGCCGGCAAACCTTCATAGAGGGCTATTTGTAAAAACCAAAAAAGAGGCTAAGAACCCATCTGTAAGTCCTCAAAGAGGCTTGTGGTATGCTTTGGCCCTGGGATGGGGTAGCATCCCCTCTCCCTAAACTTTTTTTTAACCAAAAATAAATATTCAAAACTACTTTAATTAACATGAAAAAAGATTCAAATGTGATTATTTTCACTCTCATTATTTGTGGTAAATATTTTGTATGTCATGAATGTTTTAGAAATATTAGTATCTATTTTTTGTTGGAAAAGAAAAAAGAGAGAATAGAAATCCGAGTATTGACTTACAAAAAAAAAAGAAAGAAAAAGAATACAAGCTCACTTTTGAAGTAAGTTGAGGTTCTACCATAAAACCAATTGTCAATATGAGGAGTAGCCGAACCTCTTATAAGCCCTTGCAAGGTTTTTTCTTTCACCGATGCAAGACTCTTTTACCTTTACACGTCACATAGCCCCTCACGTGTGACGAATTTTCAACCCAAACACGTGGGTAACACAAATTGGCCGTTGGACTTCACACATGGGCCGATCTGCGTTCTAATACCATGAAGAAAGTTGGGATTCCACTATTAAACCAATTGGCAATATGAGGAGTAACTCAACCTCTTATAAGCCCTTACAAAGTTTCTCCTTTCGCCGACGTGGAACTCTTTTATGGTGGAACCTCAACTTTCTTCATGGTATTAGAGCAGGTTGTCCTATGTTTGAAGCTCAACGGCCACACGTGCTCCACGTTACCTCGTTTGTGTTGTTCACATGTTAGGCTTGAAAATTCGCCACATGTGACGGGACATGTTAAGAATGAATCCCACATTCTCCCCATATTGCCAATTGGTTTTATGGTGTAACCTCAACTTTCTTCGTATGCTTTCATTCCATAAACCTTGGTATCAGTATTTGGTTGCATGCTGGAATTTGTTGTTGAATCTGTCTGCTAAAATGGTTGATTGTTTGATTGGTTGATTGCTCCCTCGTTTGCTTGTTCACTCGCTTGAATTGTTGATTAGCTGTTGTTTGCTGTCCATTTGTCCGCCCACTACTTCTATCCATTTCTTCGCTTTGATTGGTTGTTGATCCTTATCCATTTGTCTACCACTACTTGTATACATTTGCCCGCTTTGTTAATTGGTTGTTGATTGTTCTCCCTTTGCTCGCCTTACTACATGCATCCATTTGCCCACCATATGGAATCAACTTGCTTGCTTGTTGGTTGCTATTGATTGTTGTTATCTTTGGTTGCCAATTGGTTTTATGGTGGAACTTCAATTTCTTTATGGTATCAGAGCAGGTTGACCCACGTATGATGTGACGACCCGTCCCTAATTTTATTGTACTTTATTTTCTGAACGTGTAAATTTACCAAAATACCTTTGAACGGGTTAAGTAGAAGTCCTATGTGGACGTTTGAGCTCTTTTATGAATTTTGAACTCTTACTTGTTGTATTCTTGTAGTACTCTTTCCTACGTGTGCGTGAGCTCGAACGGGACGAAAATCCGACGTGTAACGGAAACGTTATGTACATTTAAATATTATTTCTTGTTATGGAAATGTGGTGGTGCTGGTACCTAGTTGCCAAACTAGTTTGGGAAAAATCTCCCTTCCTTTGTTTTTCCCCTTGACTTTTCTTTTTCCCCTCATTCTTTTCTTCTGCTCTCTTTCTTTTCCCCGTAAGAAAATTTCACTGTGCACACAGTGGCCACTCAAAATCCGTCGAATCGAGCCAAACCACCACCACCATCTTGTTCGTTATAACTCACTGAGTTCAACGATGCAAGCCATTTGCCCAAATTATTTACCTTTTGGCGGGAATGGTACACGGAAGAACCAGACTTTTCCGGCGAGTTTCGCGAAAATACCGACCTAGGTGAGGTTCCTAACCACCACCTTTAGTCCCCTCGTGTTGAGTAGATGGATTTTCATACTAAGATCGTATTATTTGGTTGTGTTTTGAGGTAGATCGGACTTCGTTCGTAAATTGAGGTTTTCCGGCTAATTTCCGGCCATTTTCGACCAATTTTTGGACTCCAAATAGGTTAAATCGTGTTCTCCTTCTCTCTAGCTTCATTTTGACATGTGGATCGTGTAAAATGGTTGAGAAATGAAGAAGTTGTGAATTTTAGAAAATTTCCCAAGTTTTCGGCAAGCTGGCCGGCGGCGCAAGCGGTTGGAGATAATTGCAGCGGCGACCGGCTGATGACGTCAGCAAACAGTCCAGACTGGAGAATATTCCTTTTAATGCCGTTATGAATATTCCGTTAGATTTAACGGAGATGCTGGAATATTCCGTTAGATCTAACGACATCAGTTGACGCCGTTAGTTTGACCGGCTTTGTTTGACCGCGCGTAAGCTAAGGCAGGCTCTCGCGTGAGCTGCGCGTGTAGGCGCATGGGAGCAGTTTTTCGACTTCCATCGAAGCGAGGCGACTCGTAGTGAGCGTACTACTTCGGGGCAGTACGTATGATATTTTTCGAAGTGTTTTGGACCTCCGTGTTGAGCAAACCAATGATTAATGTCGTTTATTAATTTAATTAGTAACCTTTATGAGTTTAATCATTACTATAGTGATATCTCATATAGGTGAGACTTACCACGAGGAGTACATGGGTCAGGCAAGGCAAGGCGGCTACGACCCAACTACGTATCAGTGAATGGGCTTTGTTTTGAGAAATTAATATTATTTATATTATTTCTCCCTGTGATTTCATGACTTATTTTCTATCATGACATGCTTTTACTTATGATTTAAGTATAAAGAAATTATATTATGTTGAGACTTGTGAAACTGCAATGGCATGATCATGTTTTTATTATCTGCTCATTGTACATGCATTCATTGGTGTCTGGTACTAGTCCGGGCCAGGACCAGCCTTCACGTGTATGTTCACATCCACACCGTTATGCTCACTTTGGATCCATTGTAGGTGCCAGTCTGTACTAGTCTGCATTAGGCAGCTAGAACTCGTATGTGATGCGATTATCGCCAGCTTCACGTGATCGTAGTACTGAGCATATATCCATTACACCCAGTTTGTTCCATGTAGCTAATTTCTGCATGGACTTGTGTGATTGCATATGTTGATGAGCATATCATATTATATATTTCTATGTTGTTGAGCATGTTATGTGTTGAGAAGTTTTGGTATTTACTTATACCTTTAGCCTTGTTGCCTTTATACTGTTTTGACCACGAATTTTATATTATGTTAAGGTAAAGGTGTTTAACCTTATCTTAGACGATTTTCATACTATAGGTAGTATGATTTTGGGAAACTATACATGAATTTTAAAAGAGGGGTTATTATGTTATGAAAAACAAAGGTTTTAGAAATGTTTATTTTGCCCACTCACACCTTCTGTTTTGCGCCCCTCCAGGACGTAGTAGCTGCATTAGTGGTGAGCGCGACCATTTTGGTGTTTACGACTTTCGCACCAAATAAATGTAGGATTTCTTCCTCTTACTAGTATGTTTTATCCATCCTATTCAGGATGGGAATAATTCGTACTTTCTTTACTGTATTTTATTTATGCTCTGAACATCTCATGCTATGTATCAAGGGTTCTACCCGTACTTCTGCGTACTCTACTACATAATTTTAATAATTCCAGACTTTGATTTTATTTTATTTAGAAATTTCACTTAGTCTGCATGACATGGCTTTTGTCACCCTCCGGGGTGTCGGCCAGCATGCCTCGATTTTGGTACCCTTTGGGATATCCGAGTCGGGGTGTGTCATGTGAAGCCCAACGACCACACGTACTCCACGTCACCCAATTCGTGTTGTCTTAGTATTTAGCTTGCATGGGCTTGTAGCAAGTAAGTTGGAAGGATTGGGTGTGTTGCCCAATGGTTATCCTATCTCATTCAATCCATTGCAATATAAAGTTTATACTCAGTTTGAATGATTCAACGATCATGCAGCCTTAGGGTTTTGAATTATGAATTTTGTAATTTTTGTATTTATCTCTTTGTTATATGTTATGTTTTGGAAGAGTTTGGTTTCATCTCAAACTCTCTTTGTAAACTCAATTTTTGGTTTCATCCCAATGCAAACACCATAGAAAAGACACAAGTCTTAAATCATTAGATCTATTCACTTTTAAGGGTTGAGATATAATCTGATTAGTCCATTTATTTTCTTCATTAAAATAAAATAATTATAAATTTTTAAAAAATTCTTAATTAAGATTTTATTCTCTTTCCTCTGTCATTAATTGTGTTATATTAATTTTGACCTCCCTTAATTTCTTATTCCACTCTTTCTTCTCCAATTTTCTCCCTACTGATCATTCAACATCTTTTTTTCTCTTTTTTCTTCTTCGTTCGTCTTCCCTGCTGTCTCATATTAGTTCATTGTACAAAGTATCAACCAAATTCAATATTGTTAATCTGTATTAATATCTATTTCAATTTCTATGTACACTACAAGGAGAAATGAGAATTCATCATGTACAATTTCTTTTCTTATTGGGAATCTGGAATTTTCCTAAAATCATTGATTTGCCCATTCCGTTCTATGAATTACTTGATATATTGTATTATAAATATTATTCTTCCATTACTCATTCAAATTTATGTATGCATATACTCATAGATCACCTTAATTAAATCTCAACTATTTGAATTTTAAATTGCAAGATGAGAATTCAGCAATCCTCTAAAAATATATATATATACTATACTTTTTCTGTTTTTTTCCTGGTAAACGCTAGGAACGTCATCATCTTTTTCGGACATTGCAAATAATTTGGGTATCAATGTCCTCGTTTACGCTAAAGATTCTCTATTAACAAACCTAGTTGAAAAGAACAAATAATACATAACCTTCTACCATTCATTCAATCTAATCTTTGACTCAATACAAATTATAGTATTAATATATGGTTCATTTGAATCAACGTAACCACCATCCGATGATACCAAATACACCAAAAAAGAAAATGTCAACAAACTCAAACGGAGAAGAAATTTGGAAAACAAAATTGAAAAAAAAAACGAACAGAAACAGAAAAAAAAAAGTAGTAGGGACGCGGAGAGGACCGAGGGAAAGAGAGGGGAAATAGGGAATAGGAATAAGGAAAGACAATTAATAAAAGAAGAGAATTAAACAAAATTATTAATGAGAGAGGTAAGAAAATAAAATTCTTAATTAAGAATTTTCTTCAAATGCATAATTGTTTAATTTAAAAGAATTAAATTGACAAATCGGATTATATCTTAACCATCAAAAACAGGTTAATCTTATGGCAAAACTTGTGTTTTTTAATGGTGCCACGGACCTGCCCTCATAATGCAAATGTACAGAAGGCTAAATCACCTAGCCTAATTACATTCAAACTGAGATTTTTATCTTGAAGAAAGTTGATGTTCCACCATAAAACCAATTGGCAGTATGGGGAGTAGCCCAATTTATTTATAAGCCCATGCAGGATTCCTCCTCTCATCAATAGGGGGTTTATTCTCAACATGCCCCTTCATGTCACGTGCGGTGAATCTTCAAGCCTAGCGCGTGGTTTTATAGTAGAACCTCAACTTTCTTCCCGGTATCAAAGTAGATTGGCCCATGTGTAAAGCTCAACGGCCACACGTGCTCCACGTCACCCCGTTTATGGTGTCCACGTGTTAGGCTTAAAAATTCGCCACACGTGAGGGGGCGTGTGAGGATGTGAAGGTTAAAAAATCTCACATCAATAAAAGAAAAAACCTTGCAACAGCTTATAAAAGTTAAACTATTCCTCATATTGCCAATTAATTTTATAATGTAATCCCAACTTCTTCAACTTTGCATTCACAATCATTTGATTGTGTTGGCTGGCCAGCGTTTCAATAGTTTTAGGGTAAATTGCCGTTTGACCCCTTGAATTATCACCCTAATTGAAATTGACCCCCTGAACTATTTTTTTGGTAAATTAACCCCTTAAACTTTTCTAAATTAGTAGATTTACCCCCTACTGCTAGATTCCATCCAATTTGCTGTTAATTCGTTAGAATGTCAACTAGAGCTACCAATTAAAATACGACACGTGCTAGTATTTGACAGCAAAGTAGATGAAATTTTGTTGAATCTGACGGTGAGGGGTTAATTGGCTGATTTCAAATAGTTCAGGGGGTTAATTTACCAAAAAAAATAGTTCAGGGGGTCAGTTTCAACTGAAGTAATAGTTCAGGGGGTCAAACGGCAGTTTACCCATAGTTTTAACTTAACTGGTTTCTCCCCTGGTCTATGATTGCTCTCCTTAAGACCCGACCGGAAGGTTCGTTCGAGAGGCCCGGTACGGTCCAGGAACCTTTCTTTGTGACCTTTTACCTCCCCTTACTAGATCAAATAGGGACTCAGCAGCAGTGTGGAATTGAGTTTCTCGTCTGGTGGATCTGATCTATACTTAGGGGGCAATACATACCAAAAGGTTCTCAATCGGTCTAGTCCACGCGTGGACAGAGGAATTTGCTTCCTCTAGCCCATTACTTACTTTTCATTTTATTTAATTTCAAACGTGCAGTAATAGTATTTTATATATATATATATATATATATATATATATATTTTATCTCTATCATACATTAGATTATGAATATAAAAACCGACTTATCTGGTCTTTTCAACTTTCAAGTATAAAAGTAGAGCCTGGATCGATCGTTTTAGGATAATTGACTACTGTTTTTTTATCCCCTAATTAAAAATAGAAAGCCATATTGAACCTGCAAGTTTTACATCCAATTCAACCAAAAAAGAAAACCTTGTTAAACCCAGTAGAAAAGGTCCGATCCCACCTCTAAGAGGCTCATGCTAAAGGATTCAAGCTCACCTTAGAGTACCCATTTGAAAACTCAACCTTTTTCTTAAGGGCTCGAGCTTACATATCTAGGCTTAGGAAGATATTATTAATTATTGAAAAGTAACCTCATAAAGCTGGCCTATAATAAGTAACAGCTTCTATTTCAAGATGTAAGTAAACCCTATAAACTCTAAAACCCTAATTTACTAAAAATAACTCTAAAACCCTAACCCTAAACCCTAAGCCTCGAACTCACAATTCCTTTACTACCTTGTTCACATTAACAACCAACTACTTTTCAGACATTTGGAAGTTAGAAAGTGTCCCCGTATAATAATTGTGCAAGTGGGGTTTGAGTAAATTAGATTAGAAACTCTAGAGCTCCACTTTGTTGGCCAAATTAACCGTTAATTCTTCAAAATTGGCTAAAATTTTAAACTCCTTGAGGGGCATCACTCACTTTATATGTTGGTCATCTATTATTCCTCATAATCATTCAAGGCCTGGACCACTCAAAATTGCAATGAATCGTTGGCCTTTATTTGTTGCGTGGGGATTTTTGGCCGTGACCATGTGTTTATGTACCAGATGACATAAACAAGTAGTGGCATATGGAAGACCCATCACCACATCTCGTTATTGTCATGCTAATTACAGAATATTATATATACGTGATATCTAATATCGGCACGCATCCAAGATAAACAATGGCCACCGCCTTATACATCAAAACCCAAGATTTATTAATTTTTTTGGTTGAATCAATATAAAGATATTATATATGTGTTACATAAGTGGGAATATATCACTTTCTTTTTATATGTTTTTCTCTTCTTTGTCACTGTCATATGCAATGTAGATGTGAAGATTATTGGCGTATGTAACTTGTGAGGTGTTCTTAAATTAATGATTTTGATTAAGTATGATAACTTGGTAGGGTTATCTATCCTAGGCGTGATGTTGCGATTAAGAGAAACTAACCACCTTATCTGTCACCTTCGATTCATAAAATAAAGGTGAGATCGATGAAGAAGTGCGAATAAAGTAGTAAACCAAACTTTGTTGCTTTCCATGCCATTCTTGACCAAAAGAATATTATCAAATCAAAATTTTTGTTCGATGTAACAGAATCACATCCTTTTCACATTGCCATGTATTTGGGTTCCTAGACCTTTTGTCTAAAACTGGGTTCTACTAACTCTGCACGAAGAATTTATAAATTGGAGGTAACGTGCAACACTGCACCATGTAGTACGTATGGCACAGATAAACATTACAGAGCCTAATCTTGAATAATATCTAATTCTTTTTCTATTTCATGTTTGGTTGTGATTTTTTTTTTTAAATATATAAACATTACAAACTGGATTTTCTACGGATCTTATCATCCTAGTACCATACAAATCAAATAAGGGACTACGAACTGTTTCCGAAGGAAAATTACAAAACCAAATACAAAATTGACTTTAAGTATGTGTTGGATTAGTAAATCCATCAGGTGTATTGCCTTCTCTGTAGTGGATTAGTAAACCCATCAGCTGACATATTGCCTTCTCTGTGTAATTAGAGATATAGTCCAACGAATACCATATATCCTTGATGAGAGAAATATTTGCCGATTGTTTGTATTAAGACTTTGGTTTGCTTGTGATCATTTGTATGTTTTGAGGCATAAAGAAAATCAATTTTAACATTATATGTATTATATAGTTCTTGAAAACATAACCTGCAAGATCTAGAGTAAGTTTGGCCTATACAATAATTTCACTAGGAAATGTATATTGATGTTCAGTCACATTTCAAGAAGGTGGTGGAGACTTGAAGTTAATTTTTACAAGCCCACCACAACAAACAATAAGAGATGACGTGTTTCCTGACTTCTAAAAATTGGAAAACAAATTCTGAATCAATGTGTTGATAGCATATATATTTGTCCATATTGTAAAGACAATAACACAAGAAGGTAAAGAGGACAACTTCTTCGTTCATACCACATGGTATGCTCAACTGGCCCTCCTCCTGTGTTTTGTATAGTCAAACAAGTAAGAAAATGACACACACGCACAGCCCCACTCATTTAATTTTATAGTTTTGCGAAGAGTGGGGGCATAATTAGCTGACCCAAATATGGAGGATCCCAGTGTGCAATAGCCATGTCTATCTACCCTTGTATTTATTTAGTATTTGAATGCTTGATTAGGGCATTTGGTCCCAGTAGGGAAAAGAGGTAAAGAAATGGAAAGGCGTGTCATAAAGATGGCAAGTCCACTTTGCAGATATATCCATATTCCATGCACAAAGGTGGTGGGGAAGTTTGATGGTGATGGAGTGGACAAAGCCATGACATAAAATATGGATCTCCATATATTAAAAAAAGAAAAATATTGGGGTCCCATGCATATGACGTGTAGTAAAATGTGGGGTGAGAGGCACAATCCAGCTATCAGCTAGCTATAGTCATCACCTTAAAATTTGATGTTGCTCCCTCTTTTCTCTCACAACAACACATTTTACCTTTATAACATTGTCCCCACTCATATGACAATTGACAAACAAGAGAGAGAGAGCATATCCTTTATGTGGGAATTTTGAGGAGTACTATGCCATTGGTTTGCTTTAGGAAGATGGATTTGGTAGGATAAGAGAGATGGTGGAGTAGAAGCAAAGGTAGGGCATAATATCTATGGGGGATGATTAATTTTCCTTGGTGGAATCAAGAACCAATAAAGTTTGAAGTATGAGGAAGCTAATTCAATTCAACATATGCATAAAAGGGACCTTTACTGGCCATTCTTTTCCATTGAATTAGAAATATGCGCTTGTTGTAAGCACATAATCTTATCCCACCGACAAAAATCCCATATGTTAAAGCCTACAAGGCTACAACCTCTCTTTCATCCCATGATCCTATTCATTGGTTTCTTTAAGATTGCAACATCAAATCTAATAAGTGCAGACCACCCATCATCTAACATAATTTATTTATTTGTTTGTTTTATGTTTAAAACCCTAAACTTAAAAGTCTTGATTACAAGTAACCAAAATTGTGGGCAAATGATTTCAATGGGAACTTTAGTGGGGAGAGAGATACTAACTTCGAAAAATCTTTAGTGCTACGCATTATTAGGTACTAGAAGATGATGGACGGTAAAGATTGATTCATGTTTAATTTAACGGTTAACATTAATTAAAATAATAATAAAAAATGGTTGTATTCAATAGTATGAAGTACTAGGGCAAATACCCTACTAACTTCAAAAAAGTATGGAGCAAGTAGGCATGAATGACACATTGTGAAAATGGCTTTTCTATGTGGAGGGATAGGTGTTAGGAATTGTTTTAAGTTTATATCTTTGTGCAAGTAAAATTTATATTCAATCAAATTGATAGATTTTGGTGAATAAATAAAACTTGTTTTTTTTTTCTATTCAAATGAACAATTAGTTTATAATACATGTGATACTTAACATTAACAATTTAAAGTACAAATCAGTGACTTTATTTTTTTCTTTTAAACAATTGATGGGAACACACGCTACTTTTAAATTAGGGTTTCAACTACCTACTCCATTTGAAATTGGATTTAAAATCATCTTCTTAACACTATTTGTAAATATATTAGGAATTAATAATGGTGACAACATATGGGAACTTGTTAAAGGTTGCTATTTTTTTTAAAACACACGTATGTATACAATTTGTGTGTGTGTGTGAGAGAGAGTAATTTCAAGATCTTTCTTTGCAACAAAGTTTGTGGTTATGAGAGTAATTTTAAAGTCGTAATCAACCAAGATGAAAGATTAAAAAAGAAAAGAGAAAAAGAAGAAGAGGAGTAGTAAAATAGATGTCTTTCAATCTAGACGAGCTTCCAACTTTTCCTCTCTTTGAAAGAAGCAAGTTTAGCGTTGAAGAGAAAGGGTGATGGCATGGAAAGTGACCTAAACCTAGACCAATGGTAGAATTAGCACATATATTACACACTTAATCAAATTTTGAGCAAGAATAAAAAAAAGAGTGAGACTTTAGGCACAACTACCATGAACATTTAAAAAAAAAAGGAGTTGAAAGAGTAATGTCGCCCATCACACTTTATTGGGCCACCCCCAACATTGCATGTCATAGCTATAAAGGAATCAACTGCTGGACCAGAACGTGGTCTCCAAGTCATCCTATTGAATCCAAAACCTAGAATCTTGGTCAAGTCATACAAAGAATCTTCCAAAATTAGGTTAAATTATGTGCAACAAGACTCTTCTCTCTTTTTTCTTAGCATGTGAATAAATTCGTAGGGTGGATATGGTGCAATTTTCTAAATGGGATCTCAACTTTTGATCATGCTGAGGCAGGTAGACCTTACTACTGTAAATGTATCATCAAATAATTAAGTCGGTCTAACCAGATTTGTTTCAAATTTATTAAGGAAAAGCATGGCCTGTCAAGGACGGTGAGATTGTCCTATAGGAGGTTTAATAGGTATTGAAAATGATGTGTAATGACTAGAGTGGAAAGACCCCAAATATATAGAAGAAGCCACTATAGCCAAGTATAAATCATGAATACAATGTGAGAAGAAAAACGAATTTGGTTCGAATTGGTTGAAGATGGTAAGATGGGAGTGTTGAATACAAAATTAGCAAAAGAGCATTTGGGCCAAACTCAAATTTAGACAGAGTTGGAACATTCAACTCCTAGCTTAGCCAAAAGCAACTTCAACTTCAACTTTAAGTAGCCCAAATCCAACCCACTTGAAAGGCCCACAAGCTACAAATGTTGATTGTATAAATCGTTTTTTCTTTCATGCAAACAGTAGTGTGAGAGCGTGGAATCGAACATAAGATCTCGTGGGCACAGGTAGTGATTCTTGTCCACTTGAGTTACAAGCCTTTTACTTCATCATAACTTGAGTTACAAGCCCTTTACTTCATCATGTTATATATCATTGAAGCTTAACCAAGCTAATCTTGTTGAACAATCTAAGTATTAACATATCAATCCAGCAATCATCGAGAAGCAAGCTTGAAGAAGAACGAGAGAGAGAGAGAGAGAGAGAGAGAGAGGGGCTCTATATATTTCACTAACGGAATGAAATGAATACTTATTACCATTCAGAGAGACTACAATCTATTAATACAGAGAGAATCATAGCTTTCTTAGCTCTCAAGCAATACAGCTAACTCACTAACTGACTCTCTCTAGCAGCCTAACAGCTAACAATATCCTGATTACCAATACTAAACCACTAATATTTAGCTAGATAACTGTCAATACTGCCCCTGAATCTCAAGCTAGGGAAACCGTTGGACTATATATGAAGTACTTTTTGTCAAAATGCGCAATTTATTCATCTGTAAGAATGTAGGTCTAAATTTATAGTACGCAGTAATTGTGCCCTAGAATAACCCAGTGTACTCCTGGACCTAAACAAGAAAATCATTTAGTACAAACTCTAATGAAAAGGGCTTATGGTAATGAAGGAGTAACTGGTTGAAGTTCGAAAATCAGTTAACAACTTACCATCTTGCTTGTTACATAGATATGCAGAGTGTTATTCCGGTATGGCGGTATAAATCCCACCAAGAAAACAAGAAGAGACATGAAGAGTAAAATCTGCTGATGAAAATTTTAAGAACCGAGTCAAACAATGTAAAACAAAGTAATAATACGTTTTGAGATGATCAATGCCCCATAAACCCTAAGTGTCACTGTGTCAGGACTGTTCAGTGTTGTAGCTCCGGCCTATAAAACTTCACCCAAAATTGGATACCAAAGTTCCGTCTCGGATCTGCTAGGTTTGGGACAAGACGAAAAAAGGACAACTGTATTTGGAAGTATATACAGTCCGCTGGCTACAAAAACCAGACCTACAACGCCAAACTATGATCCCTTGCTTCGCACGTCTAAATTGAAAAACCGTCTAGGATCGAAAACTCATCCACCCATTACAGGTCCGCGATGTGATTATATAAAGAGACTGTCCACAACATCGACAGTAAAAACCGGCAATCACACGTGAACTAAATACACACACACCCCCACATCATATATACTGTTTATCTGTATAAATTGCATTAATCTTAAAGGTCATAATTCATTTAGTTAAGAATTATAAATAAGGTTTAATAAATTGCATAAATGATACCATCAATATACAAGGGCTAGAGCAGTGTGCTTCCCCTCCTATGCACCAAGTTTGAACCTCCTTTCCCCTCACATTAGTTTTTAGATTCCAAGTTTACTATACATGTTATCGCATAGTAATCAGATTGGTTTCCATTCAAGTGAGTTAGTAATCAACTTTTACAAAATCAGTACCATTCGTACTCCAATTTTATATAATTTAGCTTCAATGGGAATTTGGATTCTGACTATCCTCAATCTAATTCTAATTACAAATTAGTAAATGCTCAACAGAGATAGTGAGAAAACTGGAAATCGAACACAAGATCGGATGTGCATGAATAATTGTTCTTTAATTACCACTTAAGTTACAAACTCCTTTACGTCATAAGTTCATCTAGTCAAACCTAACTAATCTCGTAATACGATCCGAGAGGTATGAATTTGGAGTAAGTAATCATTGAACTCCTAGAACAATATCACATTTTCCCAATGCCATTGCATTGCATAGAACCCTATATCGTTCGTTGATATAAATCTTCAAGCTTAATTGAGAACAAGCCCTTTTCTTGAAATCTTTACTTCATCATCGTGAAATCCAATTACTCTGCCGTATCATTGTAACTTTTATTTCAATATCTTGACGATGAAGAAACAATTAAATTGGACAAGTTTTTATGGTCCCTTGTAAACTCTCACATAGTTTTTGTGAGATGGTGATCCATATAGAGCACACAATATGATCTTGGATTGGCCTGGTCCAAATAAACAGATCACATTAACGCAAGCCTTTACTCGAGAATAATGAGCTTAGCCCAACTCCAACTCGCAAGCATGAAGTTTGAATTGTCCAACCAAAAAACAAAAAAGTTTGAATTGTCCAAAATTTCGAGAAAAAATAAGCTTTGTTTGGAACTATTTTTGTTGAAAACACTTTATTATTTATTTTTTAAATTTTTTTTATTATAAGCATGTAAATATTTTATTACAAATTGAAAAATACTCGAAGGGGCTTTATATGAAGTTGTGTTTCTTTAAAAAATACTTTTACGACTCATACGTTTTTAAAATTTAAAAGTGCTTCTAGTTATATGAAATGCATTCTAGAAGCATTTATGAAATACCTTTACTATGTCCTTCTAATTCAAACCATATTATATGAATTAGAAATGAAAACTCTAACCACAATTTTTTTTCATAAAAATCAAGCCATACTAAAAGGAAAATAATTTGTGCACATCATGTTTTTGGGTTTGCCCAACTCGGTTTAAAATTATCCTTAATTCTTCTTTACATTATTTGATTTTCTAAAAGCAAATAAGTATAAGTATGCACCACACGAAAATAAAAGCGCGTGTTAAAATTATTTTTCATCAAACAAAAATAATTAAAATTATTTCCCACTCAAAAACAAAAATAAAAACCTACTAATAAAAGACAAACTTTCTTCCAACAGTTTAGGGTTCAGAAGAAAAAATCAACACCAAGATTCGAACTCTAAACTGTCTGCAAGCTGCAAATCCTCCTCCCCAATCCGCCACCGCCACCACCATGTCCCAAAAATCCAAATCCAAATCACGTCGCAAAACCCCAAAACACGAACAAACCCCGACAACCCCAATCCAACACCCGACCCCACCAGAGTTCCAATTCGCCATAGCCAGGATCGCGGTGTCTCAGATCACCCAATCAGTCGGCTTCAAAGCCACGAAGCCTTCCGCCGTCGAAACCCTAACCCACATGGCTGTCAAGTACATCGGCGCCGTAGCCTCCGCCTCCGCCTCCTACGCCGCCATGGGCAACCGCATCAACACGAACGTCTTCGACTTCGCCAACGCCCTCCACGACTTACAGTCGGTGCAAGGATTCAGAGGCGCCTCCGCCCTCCACGAAAGCGGATTCTGCGTATTGGGTTCGAGCGTTTTGAGCGATCTCGCCGGGTTCGTGAGGTGGAATCAGGAAACCCCGTTCGCCAGGCCGATTCCACGAGGGGAGAAATTGGGTGCGGAGAAAGGGGGGAATGGGATTCCCATTCCTCGGGAATTGGATTTCCGGAGGGGTTTGCACGTGCCCAGATGGCTGCCAGCGTTTCCGGAGGTGAAGAAGGCGGTTGGGAAGAGGAGGAATGGGGAGGAGCTGTGGGAGAACGTAGCGGCTAGTAATGGCGGCGGTGGCGGTGAGTGTGAAAGTGGGAGTGGGAGTGGGAGTGGGAATGGTGGGAAAGGGAAAGGGTTTAGCTTGGAATTGGGGGGAAAGAGTAAGAGGGGGAGAGTGAGGTTTAGGATTATTGGAGGAGGGAAGGAGGAGAGTGGTGGGGTGGTGGGGGGAATGGGTGTGGATTTGAGGAGTGGGGTGTGTAGAGGAGGGAAGAGGGTGTGTTGGAGTAATAGTAAAATTGGTTACAGTAATTTCAAAACTAGAAGAAGAATTCATGAATTTGTTGACGATGATGATAAAAAATAGTCTTAATTTTGTTGTAATGAAGATATTGATACTTAAAAGATTCAAGTTTTTTTTTGGCAAATTTCAGAGAGTGTTTGTAATTTTTTTCAGTAAGTTGTGTTTTTGAAGAGAGACACCAGGATTCGATCGTCCGACCTCTTCCAAAAAACATTGTGCACCGTCGGCCACTTTGCCTAGTGCAGGATTTTCTCTAATATGATCAGGATTTATCGTTTTATATGTCATTGGTGTGATACTTTCTCCACTCAGACAATCTTGTGTTCATAAAATCATTTGGCCTAGAATGGAAGTGACATAGTAACTATCTATTGGTCTTGGGACTCTCTTCGAGTCTTATGGAAGAGATCCTGAGTTCAAATTTCCTGGTCTTGGTAAGACCATCTCCCAAGATTATGGAAGAAATCCAAATTCAAATTCCCTTCTCGAATGATAATTTGGAATTCAACTTTTCTATCTAATTCAAACACATCAATGGCCCAATGCTGTTTTTGAACGTGACAATCTGAATGACGGTACATATTAGTCCATGCGGTATTAAAAGGGAGCTGCTATTTGTACTCTAAAATTTATTATCTTGCACTCCTCCCTAATGAAATAAATAAGAGCGGAAATAATGCAGATGAACCATTTTTTCTTTTTTCAGTGCTAATAACAATTCCCTATCAAAATTGGTAAGATTACGATATGCTTTTGATGACTTGTAGCCTCTCATAGTCATCGGGGTTCCGAAGGTCAGAGGTTACAAGTCACAACCAGTGAGTGAGCATTTAGAACTGGAATCAAGAAAGGAATCAAAGACTATCTATTCATCCGCTGCAAAGGAAAAATCACTTCATTTATAAGCAACGCACTCATTTCTTATAACAAAGTAGTAGCATCATATGGGGAGTTTCATTCACACAAAAAATACGTCTTCCGCCTCGTGCCACATCTGAAAATCGCTACTTTTAACTAAGTACAGAGTTGCAAACGATATATGATTCGTTTCTCTTATACTACTACAATATAATTCCAAAAGCTTGGACTGACAAGACCAAAAGATTTTCTTAAGAACGGCAAAGGGCTCATTTTCCACAGTTGAAACCATGGCAAACAGAGAGGATTATGATAAGGATTAAGGCGATCAGGATTCCCAAAACAATCAGCTTCACCTTCATGTTCTGCAGCCACATCTTCCTCCGCATTTTAGTCCCCACAGTCCGAAAGTCCTGTGCCTGTAAGTAGAGAACACAGAATAACGATTCTTTCAAAGGAAACAAAATCTTGAAAAGATGAATCAATTTCGAATGAGACACCACATATTATACATTAGCAACATGCTCAGACATACGCGGGTGGCATGCCAATTCAATAGGGAAACACTATCACAAATAACTATTCAATTTATTAAACAAGACCATGCAATTGTGAGAGAGAACGAGATATGACCTGTTGATGAAGGTTCTCAGTCTTGTCGACTAAAAGCTCTATCTTTTCCCCCCTATCCAAAACCTGCATCAAAATGCAAAACGAGCATATGAGAAGATTATACTACAATTTGTAGAAAAACAAGGTATGATAAAGACATCTGGAGCAAACAAGTTACAAGTCCATCAAATGACCATTGTACTACGTCTCTATAAGAATGGATGCATATACACCCAAAATCAACAATCATCTAACTAGACCATGTAAAATATAACACCTCAACTGACACATTGCTATCAGACACCATCGACATTATTATAACGAATTCATTCATATACACCAGGAAGACAGAAAAGTTGTGACCAGGAAAAAAGAGACTGAACATTGAAACAAAGATCAAATGAACCTCTATCCTCAAGACTCATGCTACATCCCCCTTTCCAAGTCCCAACCATCATTACTTGTTCCACATTGCCTGATCTGTTAGTAGCTTACGTTCTAACAACGCACACAAGATTGCACATGCTCATTTATGGACACACATCCAATCTGTGTACAGTTAAATGCTCAGCAATTACTGAAGAGCTCTCTTCCTTAAGTCAGGGCGAAAACCCCCAATTCTATCTGTTTTCCCAAATTCGAAATAAACAAAATGGCCAAAAGACATAAACAATTAAGAAATAAATAGATGTGTGAAGCTCAGGCAGTTACTATTAGAATCAATAATATTGTATCCCATCCGTATAAAACAATCTTATACAAGCCAAGTGAGTGATACAGATAAACCAATGCTGTCTACCTTTTCGATATTCTCCATCATAACACCTTTAACTTCTGAAACCTGCGCCTTCACCTTTGCAAGCTTGCTTATTTCTTCAGGATGATCAACACAGTATTGCATATGTTCCTTCAGTTTTGACCTGCAATTCATGGAAGAACATATCAGCAATTTTGACCAAACAAAATCTAATTACCATGTCTTCCACAAGATCTTAAGCAAGTATAATACCCAAATTCCTTGTTAAGGCTGTTGGCAGCAGCTGTAGCAGCCTTTCCACCGCCATATTTTGCGACAAAGTCATCCTTGACACGCTCCAGAAATGCGATAGGTACTTGTCTTCCACTTGATTCATCTGCAACCACACAGTATGCTGCAACGACAAACTTCGGTCAGTACACCGATTGAATAACGCAACTGTAACTTTTGAATTGACACTGACAAGAACTTATAAACACTCGGTTCTGAGATTTTAAACATAGTAATTTCGAATATCCTAACGATTTCAACATCCAGGAAATCAAGGCATTGGAACTATTTTCGTCAATCGAGATGCTACAAGATGCATTCACGCTTGCACAGTTGCAAAGCAGCAAATCAATAAAGATATCTTCAAATATTAGCCGTAACCGTAAGATCCAAGATCTAGAAACACCAATGCACAGAAACCGAAATTTAGCGCCGAAAACTCAAAATTCACAAAGCAAAACCAAAGCATCAAGATCAAGCGCAGATCTAACAACAATTAGGCACATCAAACGGAGCACAACAAAGCAAAACGAATAAATCAAACAATCAGCACAAAATAAAGTAAATTTTCTAGCATTTTCTCGCAAAATTTCTCGGGAAACAAACGGAAAATAAAAGGAAAGGGAAAAGGAGATTACTGTAGCCATTGTCGACGAGGTAATTGAAGGTGTGGCCATCGCAGTTGTAGGTGAACTTGTTGTTGGTAGCGGGAAGCTTCTGGAGGCACTGAAACGCAATGGAGTTGAAATTGCCGCTGAATTCCGTGTACTCCGCGAGAATCACGGTGCCGCGAGCCACGAACGCGTAGATCAGCGCCTTCTGCCCCATTTTCTTCTCGAACCGTCTGCTCTCTGCTTACTGCTGTGCGTTTTTGTTCTCGTTTCAGAGAGACGCACAGCGATTTTGTAATTTTTTTACTGCTTTTTTCTTTCGAATATTGGGGGTTGGATTTTTTGGGTTTTGATGTGTGAAGCGCCCTTTTTGTATCTCTCTCTCTCTCTGATCTGGTTTTGTTTTAGAGAGAGAAAAGGGAAAGTTAGGGGGGTTTAATGAGGTTTAAAAAGTAGAGAGACAAGTGTGGAAGAAGAAATGTGGGGGTTTTAAATTTTAAAATATGGATTTAATTTTAAACTAGAGTGACAGGGATTTTTTGGGGAGGATTGTTGTGAGGTAGGGATCATGAGAGATTTATGACCTCTTTCTTTCTTTTATTAATCAAGGTGGTTATCATATTGAAAGTTTAATTAAGCCGAATTATCTAAAAATATGCAATTTAGATTCACAGTATGACATGCGACTATATCAAATATTGAATTATATATGCAAAGCATATGTTTAGCCAAATTTACTCTAATAATTTTTAATTTAAATGAATTTACTGTAAATTATTTTATCCTTACATCAAACTGTATATAGTGTGATCCTATTTGAGTAGGAAGTTTAATTCGGCTTTGTACACGTGGCAGAGTGAAAGAACTGCTCTCCTACCTGCGTTGTATGGAATAATAACAAATATTTCAACTTTTTAATCCAAAAAATGAAGCGTAAAAAATAAAAATGAAGAGAGATAAAGCATCAATTTGCCCCACCCGTCACGTCACCGCTCACAGTCACCGTCTCACTCTCACACCCACACCCACAAGAAAGAAATGAAACAGACATAGATAGAAAAATGATGCAAAAGCTACAGGTTTAATAACCATTTTGTTTTTTAATTTCTTTTGTTTTGTATTTATCTTAGAAATAGAGAACAGATCAAAAATTCTTGGGTGCTCCAGAGTACGGAGTACTCCGGATTTTTTAACGATTGGATCTTGATTTTTATATTTTAAAACAAAAATCTAACCGTTAAAAAACCCAAAATACCCCGTACCCCGAAGTATACAAGAAAGACTCGAGAACAGATACATGGAAGGGGGGAAATAGAAGAATGGTAGGAGAAATAACTCATTTCATTTTAATTTTTAGTTTTTATAATAATTTATTTTGTATTTTCGCTTTTTATTTCATTACATATAAGAAGTCAAGAAGTATTTATGATTATTTAAAAACAAAGAAATCAAAAGTACAAACTTCAACATGACATAAAATTAACTCATTAAAATCACAAAAAGAAAATGTTTCAAAATACATGTCGAGGTGTTCTCAAAGGTGGAAAAGCAAAAAGGAAAAGACAGATTTCATCCTCTGCCTTTCCAATTTGGAGCTGATATAATTTTCATAAGAACCTTGCTCCTATCCTACAAGCAATCAAGGATTCTTTTAGCTAAAGCAAACCATAAAAAAACTAAGAATCCATGAGGTCTCCAACACAACTATAGGACTTAATTTAAAAAATAATAATAATAATAAATATACAACTTAAATGCAGTTCACATTCATAAATCTTCAATATTTCGATAGTTTACGCAGATGCCAGAAGTCACCTAGAATCACAATTTCGACCTCAATGACTGATCAGGGAAGGAAACAAAATGAAAGACGTTTATCTTTTCAATGTTCAATGCATTGTGCCGTTGGTTCAAGTGCTCTATGCTTTTCCTGTCAAAACTAAACTAAGACAAAACATACGCAGTCGGCAGCAAGCTGCAAGAGGCGTATCCGTGTTGTTGCCAATTGTCACGTCTTACTGTGTTTTTGAAGGTGGCAGCTTAGGTAGCGCCCAAGCTGGTGACCTATCAAGCCAAAGTCCTTCACCAGTTTCTTTGTGCTTAAAGTCTGGAGCTTTTGGATTCCGCTGTGTATAAAAGAGTAGCAAGGTAACAAATTGATCAAACAATAAATTGGGTTGGTGTTGGGGGACAGCATGAAAGACAGATTAAATTCAAGAGGTTTTACCTTATTCAATCTATTATCCCACCATTTATCCGGGTTTTCCACCAAGTTCTTCCATGACTCATCCCCTGAATTGACGAAGAGCCACAAAGCACATTTAAGACAAAGAAAGTTAAGAAAAATCCATAACCCTTCGACGGTTGCATAAAATGATGACAGAATACAAATTGGATAGTGCAGGTAGTATGCGATAAACTTGTGCAGGCTCACCTTTACTCTCTTTTACTTGTTTTGATTTCTGAATTTGAACATCAAACTCCACGCCTTCAAGTTCTGACAAAACCGACTGTGGTGCCTTGTTAAGCCAGAGTGCATGACCACCTTCCTTGCGCTTGAAATCAGGGTAGTTTGGCTTTACCTGTAAAGGAAACAATTATGTCAAAGCTTTTACCGGGAAAATCAGTCGGGTAACAAAGACATTCTAAGGAATCATCACCAATCCATTGAGCTTCTTACTGCGGCAGTCCCACCACTGTTTTGGATTACTGAGAAGATCACTCCAAGAACCTAACGCAGAGTCCCCATCATTCCTCAAGCTGGCTGAAAAACAATTCAGTACCTCCTTTTTCGTCAGTAACAAGATTATAATCAGTAAACACACTTTAAACATTTATTTTATCAAGTCAACCCAGCATTAAAAAAAAAATGAAATGATATCTTTCAAAAACTAAGAAATTACTTTCACGACTATCTGGTATAGTTTTCTGACTATCTGGTATAGGTTTCGGACTCTCTGGCATATGTTTCTGATCAAATGTCAAAGAACCTAACTTATTTAGGATCAACTCAGGAGTTTTGTCATCAATCCAAAGTAATTCGCCATTGTTCTTTCGTTCAAATGCTGCACCCATTGGATCCTGAGCACAAATTATAACTAGTATGATTAACTATTTACAAATAAAAGGATCAACATCCCCACTTATAAAAAACACAAGTGGTAACAAAGAAAAGACAAATGAAACTACCCATACAAAATTTGCTACCTCTTTTAACCGGACGTCCCACCACTCATGAGGCTTGGCAAGGAGATCTTTCCATGCGAGAAGATCTTTCTTCCATGACTGATCCATGTCATCCTTCACAACTGCTGCAACAAAAGCATGTATGAACCTTATTAAAGGTTTCTAACCGAAAGTAGGGCAGAATTTCAGTTTTAAACTTCAATGACAGTGTCAACTGTATTAATTAAAACAGTTGCATCGATGCAGATGCTGTCGATAGCACCTCCACAGGTGAAGAGGGAATTAGAGGAAATGGAGACCGTCTGTGAACATTACTCTTTTGAAATGGAGACAAAAAAAAGGTTCTAAATTGATAAATATAAACAATAAATGGAGGAAGGTACAAGAAAAATGCACACAACCACAAATATCATACAAAGTTGCGAGCACACCAAACATAAAAGGAACAGCATAAATGCTTTGAACAGATATAAACCCTATATGCTGAATAAAAGTAATCACTAATTGATGGTTGTAAATCTCAAATGCATGTGTTTACGTTCCTAGCATATCTTCTGGGGGACAAATGTTGTCTCATGTTCTCTAAACCTCTAAGTTTATCAAAACGCATGCTTACAATTCATTTACTATGTTTTCTTTAGGTTAAAACTCCCCACTCCCCAGATATGAAAGAAAAGATAAAACACCAACTAAAGTACGGATTAATGAGATTAAATTCATGTACTATAGTGTCAATATCCTCAGCATTTCATAGCACCAAGTTTCAATATTACATAGAACAGGTAGCACTCGGTCCTGCAGTGCGTGATTATTATCCAAGTACTATAAGGTGACAAAATAGGAGCTGAGAATCACTTAAACGAACATACCAGTGTGATCAGTGGTCCTTTCTTCTTGTCTGTCAGCTTTAGAGCTTTTATTCAGTTGATAAGATTCTTCAACAAAGTTGAAGGTATGCACCAAAACCTAACAAGGTTATACCTTAATCGTTAGATACATATAAACACACATCAACTGTATACTCAACCTATAAAAAGAAACGACTTGGAAAGAAAGAAAACACTAGAGCAGAAAAATTCCAACTCCCACATTTGCTAAACTAAAGTATGAGTAATTACAGCAAAATTGTCTTCTAATCCATGTGACATAAACCTCAAAACAAGCAAGAAGACTGAAACTACAAAAACCGCTCTGTTAAAATCAACTCAACCATACTAAACCATAGTTCATGCTAAGTTTGAATCAAGCTAACATTGCCTTCTCTTTTACACAGAGATACATAGATTACAGGGGCACCCTTGTAAAGGGCATCCAACAAACACTTCAAAAGCAGAGTACCGAGTATGAAATAAAATCACTAAAATTAAACGAATGCATTATCTCACTGAAATCATATGAACCCACATTTCAAGTAACTACAGAAACCGGAAATTCGGCATAAAGGGACCAATAGAATTTACCTGCATACGAGCCTGATCCTCACCAGCCTTCAAATGGTCCAAATCCGACCTCAAACTCCCAACAACAAACACAAAGTCACTGTCTTTCAAATGCAAATCAGCAGTACGAGCCAAGTCGCCCTCAAAGACGATGGGAATCCTGACAAAAACCCAACAAAAAAAAATTCAAAAATCTCGCAGAATAACAACAACAGAAACAAACCCAAGTGATCGAATTCGGAATTCGACATTTACCTAAGAGAATTAGCCGGAGAGGGAGAAGAGGAGGTGAGAACGGTGGCAGCCAAGACGCTGCCATCAGGGGTACGCACGACGTGAAGAGGGGTGCGCACGCGACCGATGAGGCGCACCGAATTGGCGACCTTCGGCTGGAAGGGGACTTCGGCCGGCCGCGGGAAGTCGGATTTTGGCGGCGGCGGCTGCTGCTGCGGCGGTTTGGACTTGAATCGGGGTTTAGTGACGGTGTAAGTGTTTGGGGCTTTGGGTTTAGTGGCGGTGGTGGAGAAGTGAGATTGGAGAAGAAGTAAGGGGCGCGAGAGAAGGCGTTTTCTGGTGTGTATTGCTCTGCTTATTGAATTCATGGCGGAAACCAGTCTTTGGATTTGTTGATTCGTTTTGTTCGACTTTTAGGGACTGATGAGTGATGAGAGTGAGAAAGCAATAAACCCAAAACCCCAAACACAAAACAAAGTTTAGGGAAACATCCAAAATTTGCACGGCTTGTAAAGCCTATAGTAAAAATGTGCTCTGATCATCCGAAACTAACTATTAATAGTTATATTCATATCAGCATGAAATATTTCTAAGTATTCTGGCAGAATCTCACAAGTTGAAAAATGTTCACAAAACTAATAGTTATGAGCTTGAGTGGGCACAATTAGGTTTAAGTCATAGACCTTACATCACGATTTGGAGTGGCTCAGTTGTTTAACATTTCTATTTTGTTCTCCTGCAAGCGGTGGATTGCCCTGAGAGTTAGAGCATTATTCTTCAATCCATTGCGTTCTTAGTTCAAATCCTCCCCTCCTCTTTAGTGTAGAGTATCGTTTATATTTAAAAAAAAAAAACGTATTGTAACTTCAATTCTAATAGGAGAAGAAAATGAGAGGTGAATTTGAAGTTAGGGTTCCAAGTATATACTATTGGATTGTTATTTTTACCCCTAAATTTTGACAAGAAAGCAAATACAAGTCAAGACCAAATTGACTCACAACTAAATGTTGGAGGACTACAGAAGTGAGGGTTTAGGGGAAGCAAGAACTCTACATCATGAACGAGATCATATTATCATTAGGGGTGAAATTTGGGTTGGGTCAACCCAAATCCGTTCATGCCCAACTTGATTTCAAACCCAATCGGGCGGGTTAGAATGAAGAAAATACCCGCCCAAACCAAACCCTACCTCAACCCGATTATTTATTGGGTTGGGTTGGGTTGGTGCCTTGCCTGCCCATGTCAACCCAAACTCAACCTTATTTTGAGCCCGAATTCGCCTATACATATATTATCCATCTCACTTCATATTATATAAGTTATGTATAAGTTTTGGAATGACTGTACTTGAAATTTATTGTTTGCTTTCATATTGATAATGAATGATAGTGTTACTTTTACATTTCTTTTTGTTGAAGCTTTGGTATACGTCTTGTAATTTAATTCCAACTTTGCATGGTTGAAACAATAGAAATAGTCTTCAAGTTGTTTGCTTTAACTTTTGTGTGTAAATGAAATTTTAACTAATATTGACGTTGTTTAGTTTAAAATTTGAAAAATCATACAAAATAAGGTGTTATAAGATTGAACTCGATAAAGTTGGGCGAACCCGAACCCAACCTGAATAAGCATGAACCCAATTAAAACCCAAATCCGACTAAACCCATATGAACCTGAACCCAACCCAAACCCGAATTGTGAAGATTGGGTTAGGGTTGGGTTGACCATCCAACCCGCCCAAGTTACACCCCTAATTATCATACATGTCACAAAGAAAAATGAATTAAACAAATCCCCAATCAAAGAAAAATGAAACAATTAAGGACACTAAAAGGTTCAGTCCTTTCTGTTGAGGGTGGACCTGATGAATTGAACAACTTTCTACAGCACCGGAGGGCTAACGTCCAGCAAAACTCCCTTATTATCTGAATCAAAAAGGGAAGGAAAGGGAATTAATTACCAAATCCAAATCTACAACTAGTCGTTAACCAAGGAAAATAATTCAAGGTAAAAACAAGATAAATTTGGACTAGAAAAACCCATGCTCAAAATACATATTTTTTTAGCGCGAGTTAAAATCAAACGTATTAAAGTAGGGTTTTCTGGAAGGTATTAATAAGTGAGACCTATACTTCGAGTTATTTTGTGCCATAAATAAACTCAAACACTCAAGAAATCCATCCGATAGGCGTATTCACATCTAAAATGTGCATACCAACATTTCTTTTCCGTGAATAATGTGAGCATTCAATCCAAAGACAATTTGGCAATGGTTGAAGAAGACCGTATTCTTTAATTCCTCGTTGTGGATTGGGCATTGGATGAGAATCAAATGCGAATGATCTCATCCTTACTAGAATATTAGGGTTTATCACATATATTAGGGTTTCTGGAAACGAAAAACAGACAGATTTGGTTCACGCATGGGTGTAAATTGTAATTGTGTAAAAGCTTACCTTGCGGGGAAGCTATGATCTCCATCCTTAGTTTAGGAAAGCTCCAAATCTCATTCTCAGGATCATTGCTATTACTTACTCCCTCATATTTAGTGTTCTTCAGTTCAAGCGGATCAATCAACACCAAATTTTTCGATTCTTGAGGTTCTTTGGACTCATTGTTTTTGTCCACTTGGCGTCGGCTGATGGAGATCTTTTGGAGGTTTGACAGGTATTTAACCATCTCAGACCTGAATACATAGACCAGATTTTCACAGTCCGAGATATTGATGAACTTTAGGCGCTTCAAATCGGGATGAAGCTGAAGTGGAAGTTCCTCTCCACTGTCTCCTGTGGACTCCACCAACGCCTTCATCTCCGGACATTTTTCAACTGAGATTGTTTCGAGGTTTGGAAGTTCGTACACCACGTCCCTCTTGAATAAATAGACCAAACTTGTGCAGTAAGAAATGTTGATGACCTTCAGGCTTTTTAGAGGACTAGTTGGCAAGCAAAGCAGATCCGAATTTCTGCTTACATGCAGCTCCGAGGTCTCTTCTGGGAGTGAGACTGGTTTTTGATTCACGAAGAAGTTGCCTTGGATGGAAACTGTGCTGTTATCAGGCGAAGTTGTTTCATCAGTGCCACCACCGACACAGAATTTGAATTTGGATAGATAATGAGTCTTGGAAACGACATATCTATCAAAGGCTTCTGCATCAAGAAACTTGATATGAAGAATAGCTAAATTCGGGAAGGGTTGCTGCCGATCCTCAATACTACTTGCTCCTGTCTCTGATATTTCCCCCAAAAAACCTGCAGCGGAGTCAACATTAGTTATCATGAGCAGTTCTTCCAGATTTTCTAACGCGCATGCTACTTCAGCTGGAAATTCTCCCACATTGGTGCGCGACAGGTTTAGGCGAATAAGCTTGGTTAATTTTTGCATCCCATCAGGCAGTTGTTTTATTGGAGTATCAGAAAGGTCCAGAAGAAGTAGTTCCTTACAGTTTGCTAAAGAAGGCAGAGATTTTAAGGAGGGACAATTGCGCACGAGGAGTGCCCTTAGTTTTTTCAAGTACAAAAAGGCTGAACTAGGAAGAGTAGAAATCTTGGTCTGAGAAAGGTCAAGAACTTTGAGGGTAGGCATATTACGAAAGAAATTTTCATGCAATTGAGTGATGGGGTTGTTTTGCAGAAGTAATGTGGACAGCTTGAAGAACTTCGGCTCTTCCATAATTTTTTTAATCTTACTCATCATCAATGAGGCTCTAATTACTTGAGGCACATTCTTATCCTCTTCCAATGGTAAGCGGCGAAGATTTTGTTCCCCGGCTTTGATGAGAAACTGAACAGGGCTGGTAAGATGGACTGCCATTTTCCAAGCTAAGTTGCGTATCTTGATTTGCTGTTTGCCGACTGTTTCCACAAGGTGAGCTCTTTTGAGCTCTTTCAGTATGTCTTTTGCTCGCGTTATGTCTTCAATCTCTCCGCTTCTCCCACCACCATCCAATAAACCCTCCCAAAACCAATACTCCACCAACTCTTTTTTCTCAATGAGATAACCACTTGGGTATAATGCACAATACAGAAAACATTGCTTAGCGTCTTCCTTCAGCATATCGTACCCGTCTTTCAGACGTTTAAATGCTTTTTCATTCATGGCATTCAAGTCATCCGAAGAGGTTTTCAACTCGTCAAATGCTGCATTCCACGCAGCAGCAACACTGTCATCAGAATCAAGTTCACCACCCTTCTTTAATGATTTCAAGGTTTCTACCAGCGTGACAATTCCCGAGGGCAAACCTTCACATTCCTCGATCATGACCTCCGCAGTAGCTCGAGCATCTTCTGCCAATACCGACAATTTCATGCCAGCTTTCCTCTCAAACAAATCTTGTGCCTCTTGATCTGAGAGGGGTTGGATTTCGACTTTGTTGTCAAAGCTCATGCCACGATCTGATCTCGATACAAGTATGACCTTGCATCTGTTTTCCTTGCTTGGATATGGAACCCCGATCGTCCTAAGAGAGATGTTCTTGATCCACATGTCGTCCAAAATGATCAGAAATCGCTTCCCGCTGAGTGCGCTTTCCAATGTTTCTGCTCTACTCCCAGAAGAACTCTTAAGATCAATTGGAAGCTTCGCTGCAATTTTATCCTGCAAGTCATCAATGGATGATTGATCTGATCCTTTGTTCTCTACCGTCACCCAAATAATTTTATTAAAAAATGGGTCTTCTATTGACCCTCCATCATTTTCGCTGCACTCACTCAACAAAATGTCATTGACTGCCGATACAACTGCTGTCTTGCCGCAACCAGCCATCCCGCAAACAAGTATGGTCCGATACTCCTCTCCAGCTACATACATCTTAATCTCATTAACTTTACTTGCTGCCATTCCCACTAGTTCTGCAATGCTGGTGCCTTTCTTCTGTCCCAAAACATTGGATTCATCTGCGATAATGTAATCTTTCCCTTCCTGTTTTAGTACCTCCACTTCTGCATTTTTTTCTACAATTCTTTTTCCAGCTTTATGTTGTGATCTACCGTATATTAGACCAATAAAATTGCTCTCTATTATTCTATCATGTAACTTCACACCATCAGCATCGAGGTCGTCAAAGTTCTTCGCCCTTTCCAACCACTGGAAAACTTTCGAAGACTTGTTCAACACCTTGTCCCCATATTTTCCTTCTACGTCCTCCCATTGCTCTTGAAGCTTATGCATTTCACTTTCTAAAGTCTTCAGCCCTTGGTGGCGATTCACGAAAACGGTATATCCCTTCGTTATCGGATCACTTAAACAGGGCGATCCCAGATGTATAGCGGCCGTTACACAAGTAAAGCCGCTGGTAACAAGTGCAATTGTTGCTGCAAATGGAGAAAAAGAAAAAATATCGGTACCAATAAAAATCTAATGAACAAGTAGCTAAAGATCGAGTAGCGTACCAACCCCCATCTCTGCAACCAGTTTTAGTCACTCTTTCACTTCAAATCACAAATTTTCGATTTAGTACACATCTCTTGTATTTAGAGAACAATGAGAAACCTACAAGAAAACAAGTAAAATGAAATTAAGTGAAGAAAAAAAGAACAGCTACAAACTGCACACTTCATTATTGCTAAACACCCTTATCTTGTCAAATACGGTAGTCCAATTACCATACACAAACTTTGTGGCTACATACTCCTTCAAAATATACATATTATCATCCAATCAGAAAAAAGTTAGTCATCTCAAACAAGTACGTAGTTAATGTAGTATTAACTTATTAACTGATTAACGCTTGAGATGAAGTTCACTATTCGAACTTATAGTCTTTCTTTGTAGACGCTCTTAAATAGTTGAGAAAATCTCACCTATTCAATTTCTCCTTCAAACTTGATCAACTTAGAGCTAGACTTTAGGGTACTGTGTGATTAACCATATGGTTGATTGTTTTAGGGTACTCTGTGAATTACTTAGAGCCAGACTTTAGGTTTCTAGTCTCGGGTTGGTTAATCACTTCGATTTTAGGTTTTCGGTATCAAATTTGGAACCTAAAATCGAGGCTCTATCTATTGTCAATTAAGTTTGAATTTGATTGATGCTCTAGTTCTATCATTAGCTCATCTGTACAGGACTACTTCTAACTTTTCTGTTTTCATCATTTTTGTACTGGAATGAAAGAGGAGAGAAGCATTCGATGTTAAAAAATAATGAATATATGTAACCAGCCAAGAGTATCGTACGTTACGTATCTGCCATCTGCGATCCCCTTTAGTCACGCTTTTACGTCGAATCACAGATTTCTGGTTTACTACCAATTCTGCAAATTAAAATTTCCGGTTTAAATTTAACTGCTTGAGAGCTCCACCCCAAAAGCACTTTTGTTAATGTCTTTTTCTCACGTTCGTTCGAACTGCGCGTTCCCGATTCATGCATAACAATATGATTATATTAAAAGTAAAAGATAATAACATAAACAGAAGTTGTATATATGATTACAAACAAAAACAAACCTGCAGAGAGCTTTTCTTTTTCTCCAGTTATTAGAAACAAGTAAGAACTGCAGGAACTGAGGAGCTGCTGCCGTCCTCACTGTCTAGCGTTTGGATTCTAACAAAACGCTTCATTATTTTTAAAACTGTTTTCTTTTTCTTTCAATTATTTTTTTAAATTTTGGTCCACCGAATAGATATTTTACACATTACACAACTTGAACACCTTCACAGTTGACTGGCCGGTCAATGATCGTAGATACAACTTGAAATTAATAAACAAAATTGATCGGTCGTATATACAACATGTGTGGGTGGTTGCGAGATATATCCTTTCTTTAAAACAAGTTGAGTTTTGTTTCTATGGATAGGGAATCTTGAACATGCAACCAACATGACAAATGCGGAAGACTCGAGGAAGTGGAGTTAATTTCTTTTATGGATGTATAATTACCACCGTAAAAATTTAATAATCGAAACTATAACTATTTATTTTCTTAATCATCAATTAAGGGTCATACGTGCAAAAATCAATCAAATTAGAAATTGTTTCGTCATTTATATGCAACAAATAAATAAACGGTTCGTCATGAATATGTTAGTTGTTACAAAATTGTACATTTGTTCGATATATAAAAATCATCAAACGATCTCCAATTTGTTAGATTTTTTTTTGTAGAGATGAACTTTTTTCCCTTTATTACAAGCAATTTTATTATATATTCTAGTGTGAACTACCGATTTAGTCCCTGAATTATCACATAAGTGAAATTAGGTCCCTAAATTGATTTTTTTGTAAAGTAAGTCCCTAAATTCTTTAAAAACTGCTAATTCCATCCATACTATCATATTCAAAGCTATTTTATCTAATTTTTCATCAACTTATTAAGTCACCTAACACATATTAGAGGGTAATATCATTATTTTCTCACTTATAATCCCTTGGCGTTGCATACAGGTTGTGAATATAACGTCTAATTTACCCTCCAAAGTTAACTTTATACACTATTTCTTCGAAAACATAAGTCCTTAACCTCATGAAAAACTATCAATCTACCCTTCAAAGTGTATCACATGCAAGCCACGTGACTTAAATTGATGGAAAATTGAATAGAATAGCTTAGAATTTAATATTAGGGATGCAATTGGCAAATTTAATTAGTTAAATGACTGATTTTTCTGATAAAATTGTTTAGGGACCTAATTTTCCCTCAAGTGATAATTCATGGACTAAATTGGCAGTTCACCCTATATTCTAAATTACAATAAGGGGATAGGAGAATATTTGAACCCGCCGACGCAACTAGTTAAAGAAAAATGCCTATCCACTACTTTGCTGCATAGATGAATTTTAAATGATGATTTAAGAAATAAATATTTCATATCATAAAATTTGTGGTCAATAGTGAAAATACATTAATTACAATGTGAGTATATGCTTTTTCCTTTAACTCATAGAACAAATAGCCTTTTAGAAAAGTTAATTTTTTGTGAGACGATGATATTATAAATTCAGAAGGACAATATACTTGGCTCAGACCATAAACTTGAGAAAAGCAAGAATGAATCTATGTGGAGAAGGATACTCTTTTATATTTATATCAAATTTTCGGGGTTTTGGATTTAAAATTAAAAATTTGGTGTTTGGTTTTTCATTCTTGTTCCAAGAAAAGAGTTACTTTTTAGCTTATCAGGGAGATGTTAATGTTATTGACACTCTAAAAAAATTATTTGTTTAAGTGTAATATTTATTTATAAATATAAATATTTGAAGGGCACAATAATTTTTTTGAAGTATTAATAACAACTAACACTTAACTGATTTACTTTGCAAACTAATTATTCTAAAAACACAACAGAAACAACTTGATCTTTAAAAAAGCTACAACACTATCAAAAGGGTTGTGACATCTACGCACCCCTTTTTACTTCTCACACACCTTTTGTTTATTTATGATTTTAAATCTTGGTCAATTCTTTCAATCCGGACGGCCAAAATTGAAAAAAGTGTGTGGATTATAAAATGAAGGGAAAACGGAAATAGTAAGAAAAGCAGGTGCCGGTTCGAGCCGGTTGCGTCATTGGGCCGGAGCTTTGTTCAGAATGCTTGTGAAGCTTCTGGCACCTTCTCAACGGTTGTTTTGCGTTGCGTAGGTCTCGACACTTCCAAACAACAACACTGAGTTTTGCTTCTTTTTACATCCACAGCCCCTCTGCCTCTGCCGCCAACAAAATCCCAAAACTCCCGCACATTCAATCGCAGAGAAAGAAACTCAGAGAGAAGAGAAGATAAAAATGGAAGGCAATAGCAACACCAAAGACCAGAACCAAATCGTGGATGTCCGCTCGGTGGTCGAAGCCGTCTCCGCCGACGACTCCGACGCCCCCCTCTACCGAGTCGAAAGCCTCTGCATGCGCTGCGGCGAAAACGTACTCTCTCTCTCTCTCTCTCTCTTAATTTCTTCTTAGGGCTTCTCTGTTTCAGCTTTTATCATCGAATTTGTTAATTTTATTGTTTAATTTCAGGGAACGACCAGTTTTCTGCTGACTCTGATTCCACACTTCAGAAAGGTATGCCTCTATTTGCTTATAAAGTTGGCCAATTTCTTGTTGTTGCTGTTGTTGTTTTGTGCATCAAAGTGTTTGTTGGTGTGCAGATTTTGCTTTCGGCTTTCGAGTGCCCGCATTGCAATGAGAGGTAAAAGTTAAAACCATGTGATGATCATTTGTTCAATTTTTATTGGTTTAGTGAAAATTTCGGTTTTTGATTTTATATGTTTTGTGTTTACACAGGAATAATGAGGTTCAGTTTGCTGGTGAGCTCCAACCCAAAGGTTGCTGCTACCAGCTGGAGGTGCCTTCTGGCGACCCCAAGGTTAGACTAATCAAATTTTTATAAATTAGCATTATATGGATCATTTTATCTCTCGTTTATGTCTCAAATTTGCGGTCTTTAGCTAAATTGACGAGAAGTACTTGTTTGATTGAAGGCACTAATAACTTATAATCTTAAAGCCCTTATCTTTACACAGTGCAATGCACCAGATCTTCGCTTAGAGAGTATATTGAACATTCCCCCTCCTTCAGGATTGCAGAATTGATGAACTTTTTCTGTGCAGATGCTAAATCGACAAGTGGTGAAGTCTGAGTCTGCTACTATTAAGGTACTTGAAATAATCTGCCTGCAATGTTCAATGCTTTATTTATTTTCCATCTAGCATTTCTTTAATGTGCAGTTTCTTTAACATCTTCAATTATGTTGACTTTAGAAAAAGAACTTGTTTTCTTTATCTTCATATTATCCGAGTTTAGGTGGAGAGCTTATTGGATTTAGGAGTTCAGAGTAACATAATTAATATTCATTATTGTTAAAAATGTTTTAAATCTTGAATTGGATGTACGCTGACATACAGTTTCTAGTGGTAACTTTTATTTAATGTAGTTTAGTTAGTCAGTTTAGTGGTAAGGATTCCACATTCTGGCTGTGGAGACATGGGCTTGATCCCAGTAGTGGCCCATCGCCTTTTTCTTTGTGAGATAAAGGAATCCTGTTGAGTTGAGTATATCCCGTATATAAGTACTTCTAGATCTTAGGTAATTAGGTTATCAGGTGATATGAAAAATATTAATTGTAGATTTTATTTGTTTTCATTAAAAAAGATAAAATAAAATGAGCATTGACCTAGAATTTCCGCTATGATATATCCCTATTTTTTGCTAATTGATACTCAATAGAAAAGATTCTGTTTGCGTTTTTGTTTTTTATAATGCCCCTTACTAGATG
Source organism: Gillenia trifoliata (assembly GCA_018257905.1). Classification (NCBI taxonomy): domain Eukaryota; kingdom Viridiplantae; phylum Streptophyta; class Magnoliopsida; order Rosales; family Rosaceae; genus Gillenia; species Gillenia trifoliata. Next base: position 38,591,094 of record CM031080.1, on the reverse strand, counting down.
ATTAAGACGAGCAATGAAATATTGTATAGATACAGAATAGTAGCAATAATAAAATGCTAAAAATTAGTCAAACTAAAACTAATTTATTTGTTCTTATTCCTTGTGGTGTTGTCTATAATTTTCTATTTCTACAAGGTAAAAAAAATGTATTGAGTTGTGCATTCTCTTTCATCTTTTGTACGCAGATTCCCGAATTGGATTTTGAGATTCCTCCGGAGTCTCAGCGTGGATCTCTGTCAACGGTATTATTTTACTTCCCCTCTTCTCTAGTAGAATTGTATAAATTGCTGCTTAGTGGATTAGCTCCATTTACATGGATTCCTTTCTCTTTTATGGTAATTTTGTGGTCGGTAGTGATATCTTATTTTTTTACTTGTATGACCCCTGTGTAGTGATAATGATATCAGTGCAGAATCTGCAGATTGTACATTATAGCGTTCTTAGTTTAACAGATTTCTTTAACTTTTCTGTTTTCCTTCAGTCGAGTCAATCCTTTTCTTTTATCCCCTTTTGGGGCTGGCGGACCGTTTCTGTAATAGTTGAAAGGATAAAGGTTTGGTTTAAATATGTTTATATGCAAAAGGTGCTGACTGGAAGTAAAACTATTTGTGTCATTGGCTCTAGCCTTTGGCACATATTTTAGGCATAGGTGCAAGGGTGATAACTAGGAAACTTTTAGATACCTTTTATTTATTATCTTTTAGGATGGGTAGGCTTGAGTGTTTGGTTCTCCGAGAAGATTAACATTGGCGATGGGTAGGCGTATTAAATGTATATGAATGCACCTCAACCTTGGACCCTGTATCACCTTTTTAATTATGTAGTTTGGGCTTTGGTGTATAATTTCTCATATATTTTGTGTCTTCAGTTCAGTTTTTTTCTTATATTTTTTTCCAGAAGTACCTACTTTCCACCCCCACCCTCCTCTCCCTTTTCAAACATCTTATATTTATTTCGTCATAATTTAGGTGGAGGGGATATTGTTACGAGCAGCAGATGAATTGCAAGCACTTCAAGAAGAACGCAAGGTTCATACACAAGTCTTACATTTATTGTTTTCTGAGATATATAGTTTTTCTCAATATTTACTTGCTGTCTTTTGGGTTTTCAGAAAGTGGATCCTCAGACTGCTGAAGCACTAGACCAGTTTTTGTTAAAGTTGAGAGCCTGTGCAACAGCAGACTTGTCCTTCACCTTCATCCTTGATGATCCAGCAGGAAACAGCTTTGTTGAGAACCTGTAAGAGATTCTCAATTTTGAAAAGAGAACCATTTTGTTATAATTTTGGTCATTGGGGTTTGTTCTATCAATATACGGTTTAAGTTGGAGTCACTTTTAAAAGGAATGCAGCTAATGTCTCATAAGTGACTCGCATTTGTGGTGGACTCGGGATTTGTCTACATTTCTTGTCGCTATAATTTGAAACTTAGTATTGCTTTTTTATCGGATTTTGCTGACTGAGGGTAAAAATAATATGTGTGCAGGTTTGCTCCATCCCCTGATCCATCGTTGAGTATAAAGTTTTATGAGCGAACTCCAGAGCAACAAACAACATTAGGGTATGTTGTTGAAGCAGCATCGACAGAAGCAGTTAGCACTTCTGACCAAGTACAAAGAGCCCCGCATGGATCAATTGGAGCAGCAGCTGGTCATCGGGCCATTGCTCAGAGTAATAGTGCTGAAATTGCTGAATCTTTGTTTCGATACACAGCTCCAGAGGAGGTACACGCCTATTAAATGTTCTATGCATCATAATTCTGTATCTTATCAGCATTTATAGATTTTGAAATATTTGGTGAATATTTCCACTGTTTGACAGGTGATGACTTTCCCATCAACATGTGGAGTTTGTACTGCTAGGTGTGAAACTCGAATGTTTGTCACCAGTATCCCTTTGCGTCTTTTACCAGTCTTCAGATACTTGAGTCAATAAGTTGGTTCTCTTTTACAGCTGATCTGATAGTCTTGTGAAAATGGATTTTTTGTTTTAAATATAACACAATGGCCTATCTGTAGATCCCACAATAACTAGAAAAGAATACATCCAAAGCAAAGATTGAAACTATCTAGTTGGTTGCTAAAGAAACTTAGGACGTGCAACTAGAATGTCCCTTTTACCTCTAGAACTTCTTTTTGCAATATTTTTTTCTTAACCATTTACAGACATTCCATATTTTCAAGAAGTAATTGTCATGGCATCCACTTGTGACGCTTGTGGTTACCGCAATTCTGAGGTTTGTACTGATCTACTTATTTTCTCTTTTTCTTTCTTCCATGCTTTGTTGTTAATTTTGCTCTCGTGTGCAGTTGAAGCCTGGTGGACGAGTTCCTGAGAAAGGGAAGAAAATTATTCTTCGTGTGAAGAATGTTAAGGATCTTAGTCGTGATGTAATAAAGGTCTATTACCATGTTCTTATCATATCTCGTCTTTATCTTATGATCTGTGCATATGCTACTTCCATTTGCCCTTATACCAGGAACATGTAGCTCTTGACATTGCTTTCCCATAGTTGACTTGTTCTAATCTTAGAAAAAATTTTGCTGCAATTTCTGCACGAGAATATGGAACTTAGATTCCTATCAAACAGAAAATTGTGAAAAAGATGGGGAGTATGGACTGGTTTATTGGTTTATCAATGCTGTAAAAATAAAGGTTTTGCACCGGTGCTTGTAGTACTAAGTGATGTAGAGATATATACTATTAGAATGTGACAAAAAGTGTATTTTTCTTTTTAGGAAGGAAAAGATTTTTTTTGTCTGTTCTGTTTTGTCTGTTCATATAGTTATATACGTATGGCAACCTGAATGTGGAGAGTAACAATATCAACTTGAGATGGGAATACATGTGTGTTGATTTTGCGTCCATGAGATGTTAACTTAATACCTTTATTTTTAGTATAAAGTTGCAAAGCGTAGTCTGACAAACTATAATGCTGACTCAGTCAGATACTGCGAGCGTGATAATTCCAGAAATTGAGTTGGAGCTGGCTAGTGGCACTCTGGGAGGGGTTGTTACAACTATTGAAGGCTTGATAATGAAAATTAGTGAAAGTAAGTGCTGATATTTCTGTCTGTGCTGTCCGTGACATGCTGTGGTTTCTAGTTTATGATTCTTTTAATTCCTTGCAAGTACCTTAAAGGGTGGAATTTAACATTGGTATTTGTTCTAATTACCCGGAACTGATATGGCTCACCTGCGTTATGGTTTTGAGAGAGTGCCTTTATAATTTGTTTTGCAGGTCTCGAAAGAGTGCATGGATTTAGTTTTGGAGACAGTCTTGATGAGAATAAGAAAAGCAAGTGGCTAAAATTTCACACAAGCCTAAAAAAGGTACTAGATGGCCTTTCACTGGAACATGTATAGAAAAGAATTATGCGGTCTGAGCTTTTAATTTCTGTAATATTCATTCTTTTCTTTTTCATCAATGCATGGAACATAGGTGGACTAAAATTTTCGTGCAAGAAATTTATTTCGAACATTATAAAGATGGACAGAAATTTCTAAATTTTTTTTTTTTCCCGTAATGGCTGAGGAATGCTTTAGTCTATCTTTGATTTTTGTTTTGTTTTTTTCTCTCTCCTTTTGCTGCAGCTTCTGTGTTTAGAAGAGCCTTGGACTTTAATTCTTGATGATGCATTGGCTAATTCTTTTATTGCACCGGCGACTGATGATATAAAAGATGACCATCAGCTGATGTGTAAGACTTCTTTCTTCCATCTCGAGTGTACTTTAAAAATTCATGGTTCCTCCTTAAAAAAGTGTCATAGTTAACATTAGTAGAGGATGATTGCTGAGTCACTGACCATTATCAATGTGACATGTGACATGTGACATGTGAGAGGGAAATTGGGTTTTACCAATAAGGGATACTTTTTTTTCCTTGGCTGGGTCAAGAGAGGGTTTTTTCTCTGTTCATTTAGATTCTGCATCGTCACGTCTCTGCAGTTGAGTTTTTTTTCCTACATTGTCACTACATATTCTTGCAAAAAAGATTTTTAACTGCATCAGTTCTGTGTCGCGGTACGCATCTCAGGTTGTGTGGTGTCTCACAAACCTAACCTGGTATGCATTTAAGCAGTTTTAACTCCCTTGTCCACCACCAATGAAATTGGTTATCTGTTTCTGGGTGATTTTACAGTTTTCTTGCAGATAATCTTCAGAGTGCGATAATGATAAAATTTGATTGAATTGAAACTTTAAAGGACTCTGTAAATAATTTAATTTAAAACTATAAAAGTCACGGTAGAACTTGTTTGGAGGACATTATTAATGACTGATGTCAAGTTATATATCTCCGCTGAATGCTTGTGTGACAAGCAGACCTCATATGTTTACCAGTGCTTTCGTTTACGTTTGATTTTAATTTTCCTTAACGAGTTCCTCATATTGTACTGCTTGTTCATTCCTTTACCTGATTATAACACTAGTTATTGTTTTCTTCGTGCTGGCTGACTCCAGTTGAGGAATATGAGAGGTCATGGGAGCAAAACGAGGAATTGGGTCTGAATGACATTGACACTTCTTCCGCCGATGCGGCTTATGATTTGAAGGATAGCGCAATAACAGAGAAGTCGGCGGTGTAATTCTATTACCTTTTTCTCTTCCCATTTTTCCAAAGGGAAAGGAATGCTATGTACTAATTCGAGCTTGTGTAACTTTAATGCTGTTTCGCTTCGGAAGACTTAATGTTACACTGTTGTACAATGCTTTCGTATGGAATGCCTTGCCGAAAACTTGGGTTTATAATATAAAAGATTGTGCACTTTCGGTAGGGTATGCCGACATTTTTCACAAAACTCCCTCAAGTTTGATAGTTCTGAATGCAAACTAGACCATTAATAGAGCAGCAACTCGTTGAGTGAATCCATCTTTCTAGGCGTTTAAAAGGTTGCTCTATTTTTGATGGTGTAGCTGTTGTAAAAAGGCAATGAGAAGAAGCCATCACATCCCTTCACCAAAAGGGAGAGAGAAGATTGAGTTGGTTTGGATGGAGCGGTGGAGGTGCGTTTTGCTGAACTTTTGATCATGGATAATAACATGCCAAGCTTTGGAAACACACGAGCATCGTGACAAATCCTTGGGCGGGAGCCGCACAAGGTAACTCCGGTGGGAGGTCTTGCAATTTTCTTATGGGTTTAAGGTCAGAGGCCATTTGTGTTTGTGTGTGTGTGTTTGGGGTTTGGGGTTTAGGCTAGAGGTTTTATGGAAGAGGAATGGATGACTAAGTACAACGATAGCGTTAGTAGGTTAAATAGTTAATTGTTAGAGAGGAGGGAGATCGGTGGGATCGAACCCCATCATAGTGCATAGGCGTTATTATTTTCCGCCACAGCGGTAAAGCGTCATCCCTTGATTACATCGATATATATTACAATGCAGTTTCATTGTTCATTCACAAGGGTTCAACAAAAAATTACAACATGTCAACCTTCAATTACAATCTAATATTTTTGTAGTAGTACCAAATGTTAATACATCTTCTTTTGTTACATCTTGGATGCCTTGATCACTAAGCAACACTAAGTCGCCCTAGAACATAAACAAACCAATCCATTCTTGTACAACCTGTTAATTAAACTAACATTCATCAGACAATAATTTAAAAACTTTCACAGACTTTCATAACAATAAATAAACATTCACAGACCTTCATAACAATACATAAACATTCAAAGACTTTCATAACAATACATAGACTACAAATTAAGTATTATAAACAGTTCGCCAAGGTTCATTAGATGTTATTGTCAGTATGAAGAATGGTTGTGTTAGTGTTGTGATAGGTTATGAAACTATGATGAATATATGTGAGTTTATTTGTTTGATATATATGGATTGTTATTGTGTGTTGAAGCATTGTGAAAGGTAGTGAAATTATCCTCTAAACCCTAGCGAATCACCAGAAGCTGCCATGTGACACATTTGATTAAAATATTAATAAAATTTATAATAATTAATTTACAAGTGTGAAAAATGTGAAAAAAAAAATATACAAACGCTCGTAATGACAAGCTCAACAACTTTCGTGAAGAGATCAAGTCCAAAATTTGTGACCATAATCCATGAACCCTAGATTTATATTTAATTGTCGATTTTCGTTTACGTTTACACTCCATTCTTCTCACCGGATTTCTTTTTTTTAGATTTTCTTTTTTGAAAACATGATATTTTAGTGGATGCAGAAAGATGAACCGTTCGGATCATTATTATCATGTTATGATATTTACGGTTAACTGAATATGAGTCGATATTATATAGTTTATAGAAACTTTATAAACTCCGAGCTATATTTTCACTAAATTTGAACGTGATATTAACGATCTAAATCGTTCATCTTTCTGCATACACTAAAAGATCATGTTTTCAAAAAAGAAAATTTGAAGAAAAAAAAAAAGGAAATCCGGTGAGAAGAACGAAGCGTAAACGTAAACGACAAAGTTATGATGGTTAATGGATATAGGGTTCATGGATTATGGTGTCAAATTTTGAACTTGGCCCCTTCACAAAAGTTGTAGAGCTTGTCATTATGAGCGCGAGGGTGAAGACCGTGCATGAAGTTCACTCTGTACGAAAAAATTATAAGCAGTCTAAGATGACCACCCTTGATCGTTGACCAGCGTTGACCGTTGTCAAGTTTCAGAGTTGACCCCTTCACGAAAGTTGTAGAGCTTGTCATTACGAGTGCGACGGATAAAACCATGAGTGTAGTTCACTCCGTACGAAAAAGGTATGAGCGGTCAAACCTAAAACCCGTGACCGTTGACCGACTTATGTCTTCAAATCTCATAAGTTTTCATAACCAGTCATTTGTGCCTAGAAAATGTCATAAACTTTCATAAGCTTTCATAAACTTGAATAACTTGTATCAATTTGACTTTTTTCATGGCATGTAACCAAACTATATCACACAATTCAACTGTTACATATCGTCACAACTTTTCATAAATTTATAACATGTCTGAATCAATCTATAATGTACAAAACACATTCCTGGTTGTAGCAAGAGCAAATGCCAAGAGAACATTTTCATAATTATATCCAACCTCTATGTAGTACAACCGTTCATATTTCTGCATCCACTAATTATATTTGTCTGGAAGCCACGTTCCTTCCTTGCAACTGGTGAAGATGAGGCATGCTAGGTGCGAAACACATACCATCACCATCTCGTAATGACAGTGACTCATTGAACCGTGCTCGTCGATTGACTTAATACAAGCCTTCTTTAGACTGACAATAACATTTCATAACTTGTCAAAACCCTAACATAACCCTTCTTCAACATCACATAGACTACAGACTATTCCATAAACTCAAATCTTTTTTATTCTTCAGTGGATCTCAATCTCTCTATGTCTATCGCTCTTTCTCAGATTCCAGATCCCAACCCTAGCAAACCTAGTTTTTTTTTTCAATCATCGTCATCGATCTCATCCACCAGCAAACCATCGACCCATCGTCATCGACCTATTGCCCATAGCCCATTGACGCCATCCACCGACCCAATCGTCGTCCAACCATCGACGCATCAAACCATCACCATCGACAACATTGATATGCAAATTCCCTATGCAATTACTCTGAATTTCTACAAATTCAAATCCCAATCCCTTATTGTGGAATTAAAATTTACAGAAAATAAATTATTGTCCTACAAATTTCAGATTCGTATCGAAAAGATTGCAGAGAGATGTACTGAGAATGGCTGGGTTTGAAGTTTTGAAGAATAGGAGAAAAATGAGGAAGGATATGAAGAAAGAAGACGGGTCATTTTCTACCGTAAGCTCAATTTGTCCCAATTTGTTATGAGTCGTCCATATCACATCCAACGGCCTACAATGGTCCTCACGGATGGTTCGCAAAGTGCGGTCCGCACAGGAGACACCTTAATAGAATAATGGGACTTGTACGATTCAAACTGAGCGGATCATCCATCATCATTAATGGGCCTACACGCTCAGCAGCACAATATACAAATTGGTATAGCCCAGCCCAACAACCGATTCAAATATATGAACCCTTTCCCTCCAGTTCATATACTCTGTTTTTCATCCAAACAGCCAAACAGATTGGTGATTCGATTTCAAATCGCGAATTTTTGAAATCTTCAAATTCTAAATCGTGATCACTTTCGAGTTCGTGATCTCAATCGGCTAGCTTCGGTTCTGGTAAGCACACACTCTCTCTCTCTCTCTCTCTCTCTTTTTCTATCGCTAAATTCTTCTAACTCATCAGTTTCGAAACAGCTGCAATTGTATACGGATTGGATGTGTAATTCTAAGTCATGATCAAGTTAATGATAACGCCATCGATGAAGAAAATCAAGCTCTTTTGGTGGCTAATGATGATTCTGTAAGTTTTCTTCCGGTAGTCTCATTTTTCTTTCTGCACCTGACCCAAACAAAGTAAATTTTTAGTTGTACAACCCAAAAAATTCACGAATCTCTCCTGGAACGCAACTTTCCAAATCACGAATACAATTGATAATCTTAATCTTCGTTTTATAGTATTTGACTGTAAGTAACTTTTTTCTTCACTCCTACTGTCCTACACCATTTTCATGTTGATAGTACAAGTTTTTTATTGTGTTTTTAATTCTTCTGTGCAGTTGTATGAATGGGTATGGTGCAGGGTGTACGAAAAAAAATCAAAGGCTAAGAATGCATCAGATATAAACAATCCAGACAACGCTGATGAAAATGTTACAAGTTTTAGAAAATTAGAATCAGATACCTCATTTTAGACTTTTCTAGATTAAACATTTGTTACTTTCCAACTTTAGATTAAAGTGCTTTCACTCTAGATTAAGGGCTAGTTTGGTATTGCTCTGCTTTGAAAAAAAGCTGCTGTGAGAATAAGCGGCTGTGCTATGAGGGCTAATTTTACCTAAATCAGCCCGCGTCCCAAACCCAAACCAACGAGCCACCAAAAAAAACCCCTTGTTGCTTACGCCACTTCTTCTGTTTGGCTGTCGTGGCAGTTGCGGCTTCTCCTTCGCTACTACTCCCCCCTCAGTTAAAGCTGGTTTGGAGGGAAATGGAGGATGGATTTGGATCTAAAGAGAGGTTTAGAGAGGATCAATCTGTGAAGATAGAAGATTGAGAGAGGAACTAATAATAATTGAGGGATGGAAAGAGAGAGAGAGATGAAGATGGAGCAATGAATGAAGTAAATGATACCTTGGCGAATCAATCGAAGGCTGGGACTGGGAGTCGAGAGAGACGGGTACTGTTCACCCGTGTTTTGGAAGCGGCTTCTGTTTTTGGAGAAGCTGCTATTTGCAGCTTCAGCTTTTAGGCTGAAAAACAGCTTAAGCTTAAAAAAAAAGCTGCTCTGAAAAAATTTACCAAACACTTAAAAAGCCCTCCAGCTTTTTTTCACCCCAGCTTTTTTTTTAATCACCTCAATCCCAAACTAGGGCTAAACCCTATATTCCACGTATAGTGCTTTTCAAATTCATTTCTATGTCAAAAAATGCCCTAAAAATATTAATTGATTTATTGCTATTTTTATGGAATCTCATCCCTTCCTCAATTTAAGGATTCAACTATATCTAGTGAGGGCCGAGGTTAATTGATGGAATATAATAATTCAGATATATCTAAATTATTTAAGAAATTTCAATATATCTAAATTATTTATGACTTTATTTTATACAATAGTTATTTGTAACTTTTTTCTTTATCACTGTAACTATTGTCGTTAATGGTTAATTGTCATTTTTTATTTTCGTCTCGAGAAATTCAAGTATGATTGAATTGAAACGTACCATCGTTCTTTAGAAATAAACATTGACATGTACCAACACAATTTATTCTCAAATTGAAACGTACTATGCTAAATTGATAAAAGTATTCATACCGAATTAAAATGTATGCTTACTGAATTGAAATGTACCCATATTGGCTTACAACGTACCAATAGGTTTTAGGTACGCTTATTTCAAATGTACCGATATGTATGTTTTAGTAACTTTTTATTGTTACTGTTTGTTCTACATTTTATATGTGCTTATTATGTATTTGTCAATTATTGAAAAAAGTCTTTTTTGCAAGTTGTGTTTAGGTACATTTTTGCAAGTTGACTAATAATTACCTTGATAAAATTAATTCTGCATTTCAAGAATAAATTAGGATTTTAATTCAATTAGAATAAAGTTATACGACACATTAAATAGTTTGGCATTTATGTAATAGTTTAGTAAATAAAAGTTCTTTTTATAATTTGAGGTATTTGTCGATTTCCCCCTTAACTTGTACAGTTTGGACAATCTCCCCTATGAACTTTAATTTTAGCCAATTTCTCCCGTGAACTCTTATAATTAGTCAATTTCTCTCTGCTATTAAGAGAACAAGCACACTTTTTTATAAACTGCATAGTTAGTAAAATACGGAACGAGAGTATAGTACGTAAAAAAAAACTTACGTGTATTATTCGGCAACTTTGTTAAAAATATATTTTGAAAAATTCAGACATATTTTAAAATTTAAAATTTATTTATTTTTGTTATTCATTAATATGTTAAAAATTCGTATAAAATATGTAAATTTTATTTTATGTATATTATTGAAAAATATGTCTAAATAACGTGTATTAAATTTGAAAGGTATGTAATACATTAAATTTAAAAAGAAAAAATTTAAAGAATTATTAAGACGTATAAAAAAACAAAAAATATTTTTAAAAAATACATACGTATATATAAGATATAATACGCGAATTTACTAAGAACACTAATAACGGCCTTGTTGTCAACTCTCTCTCTCTCTCTCTCTCGGACAAGCTCTTTCTAACATCTGCTTCAGTGAGTAAACAGAGGCTGAAGCCCGCAGAGACTTGTGAGAGCAAAGGAAGGCAAACGCAGAGATCAGTCGAAAATGGAGAGCAGCGAAGAAGACGAAGACTTCCCATCGATCGAGAGTATCACTCCCCAGTCCAAAGTCGACTCTCTTTATCAATCCCACACTGAAAAGGTTTCTTCTTCCCTCTTTTTCCTCCGCCCTTTACCCATTTTTTCGACTGAAGAGAAATTGTTAGAAATAATTCTCTTTTTTACCCTCATACCTCTGTTTGTATGGAAGATTCAACATTTGATTTCGCACCTTTTATTTTATTTTCTGGGCAATCAATTTATTTGGGCCCCATTTTCTACCTCTCTGAGTTGTTTGAGAATTGCCCATTTCAAATTAATCAATAATGTTGAGTGTAATTATGATTTTTAATACATTATTAGCTAAATTTGTTCCCTTTTGATCTGGGTTTTCAATTTCTTGAGTACAATTTGAGGGAACAGTTGTATTTTCCATCTGGGTTAAGGTCTATTTGAAGCTGTAAAAGAGCAAAATTGCAATTAATTAGTGAATGGCCAGCAATTTCATTCGCGACAATTTCATTGGCATCGGTGCGTTTGTACTTGGTGACTGGATTGCTCCCTTTACTATCCAACACCGAAATGGATGTCTTTTTTCTAATTGTTATCAATTGCATCGAAAAGGGCTCATCTTTCTTCTAATTTTTACTGAAAAGATTACTCCAATCAATTTTGTGTTATTGGTTGGTGCATTTCTACTTAGTTTGCTTTCCAAATGCATTCTTGTAGGCCTTAAGTTTACGAGCCCTTAAGGGTATGTTTGGATGAAGGTTTTGCAAGTCATGGGTTTGAAAGCCAAACTATAAGGAAAATGATCACAAAATGTTGGATAGGAGGGATTAGAAGATGCGTCATCTAAGCATTACAAAGGCATATGAGAGGGATTAGCTAAACCCACCTTCCAAGGTGGGTTTAGCTAATGTCTCCTTACATGCCTTTGAAATGCTCTATGGTGGATTTCCTAAGCCCTCCTATCCAACATTTTGTGATCATTTTCTTTATAGTTTGACTTCCAATCCCATGACTTGCAAAACCCCCACCAAACATAGCCTAAGGGTTTTTAGTTAAGGTGGTTAACAATTAGAGTTTGGTTACAATAGTATTAATATCTGGCAATAGGAATGGCTCATTTTAATTTGTTTAGAATATTTACTCTCATGAAAATATGTAATAGTATATTGACATTGTCCATCTGCGTGGTATAATGGAGGCATATGATGCGAGAGTCACAATGCTCATTAGAAGCGAATCATATCAAGATATAAATGATAAATGTATGCACTTCTTAGGAACATGTAGTAATGCATCTGTTTTCTGTAAGCTTGTTTGGGGTAAAAATCAATGAACTTCGCCGCCATTGGAACAGTAGTTGCTGTCTCAGATTGGCAGTTGCAAGTATTGTATTACTGTAGAGATTCTTATAAGCTTTATAGACGATGCTTCTGTTGTATTGTTTCTGTAAGCAGTTGTTATGATTATTGTTATGGTTTCTATCACTTTGAACCATACATATATCTGTGAACGATGATAACGACATTCCTATAACTTATACATATATGTTGCTTATGCAGGGAATTAGAAAGCTATGCTGCGAGCTGTTAGATTTAAAGGATGCAGTCGAGAACTTATGTGGGAATATGCGAACAAAGTACTTGGCTTTTTTGAGGTAAATCAATAACACTAAATCGTTCGTATGTTTGATAAAGCAATAATAAGTGTATATGATTAGTTTCTTATGTGAAAAGAAAAAAGTATACAAATTATCCATGCAAGAAGTTCGCAAGTTTGAAATAGTTCACGCTTACGATCTACTATTTTGAGCTTGTGGGCACAGGGGAAGAGAATACAGGAAAAAACTTTAAGGAACAGAGTTTGCCACACGAAAATTTCTTTGTATTGTACACAACAAAAACTGTTTGGGAAGGAAGAGTACATTTAAGAAAAACTGCATATAAGAAACATATTAACTGCATATAAGAAAAACTGTTTGGGAAGGAAAACTACTTAGTTTGATTATGTTACTAGGCCAACAAGTTTGACAACTTGAAGTAATGGTGGTCATGAAAGGATGTGAAAGCTTAACTGTTATATTTATAACTCGAAACTTAGAAAACTATTGCACATATAGCATTGAAAAATTTCACTCATAATGATAAAATTGTGTTTTGATCAATCTTGCAACCATTATACCATTTTGAGCAAAATGTTTCATAGGCGTTATTCTTGGACAGGGAGATGCCAGCATAGTTTTGATTTAACAGGAAATTTGTGTCAATGTCTGTGTATGTGTGTGGTTTATTGACTTAACAGAAGTTAACATGCATCCCAACCTTTTTCCCTTTCGATAATTGCATGCCATGTGTGGGAGCCTCTCCAACATAGCCCTGAAGGGTTTTACAGGACTGATCAAGTGTCCCACCTCAATTTTCTTGGAGAAACACTGTTTGAAATCCCAGAAGGGCATGGACGATTCTTATTGACCTCTATGTTTTTATTTCTTAAAACTATGCATCTTTGATATCTTTCCTATGGTTAATTGATTATCTCTAAATCCTCTATATCAAGAAAAACATCTTTTGAGATCTATTTGGGCTTGCCATCCAGAACCCTGAAACATGGTCCCAAAATGGCCCAAAGCTGTTTTGCTTTCTGAGTAGGTGTAAATTGTTTTGAATTTCAGTTAATTTCAAAGTTCATTAATCCTGCTTATCCATGCATGTCTGATCTAATCTTACTGCTAATTGCAGGATATCTGAGGAGGCTGTAGAAATGGAGCATGAGTTGGTTGAGCTCCGAAAGCATATTTCAACTCAAGGGATTCTTGTGCAGGATTTGATGACTGGTGTATGCCATCAGTTGGAACAGTGGAATCGGTCTACTAGTGAAGTCCAGCCAAACCCTGATATTTGTGAACTTAAAGATCCATTGCCAATTGAAACAGACGATCACAAGATTTTTTTGGAGAAAATTGATGTTCTCTTAGCTGAACATAAAGTAGAAGAAGCATTAGAGGCTCTAGATGCTGAAGAGAGAAACTCTCCAGAGCTGAAAAGCTCGGGAGATACTTCAACAACTGAAGGATCCTCATACAGATCCGCTTTCTTGAAAAGAAAAGCACTGCTCGAGGATCAGCTAGTTGAGATTACTGGACAACCTTTTGTTAGTTTTGTTGAGTTGAAGAAGGCCTTAAGTGGGCTAGTAAAGCTTGGAAAAGGTCCTTTGGCACACCAGTTACTGCTGAAATTTTATGGGTCCCATCTTGAGAAGAGCATTGAAGCTCTATTTCCTTCTTCTTCTGTCTGTCCAAAGACATATCCAGCAACATTGTCTAAGCTTGTATTTTCTACAATCTCACTGGCAACGACAAAGTCTGGTTTAATATTTGGTGATAATCCTGTTTATACCAACAGAGTAGTCCAATGGGCAGAGTGGGAAATTGAATACTTTGTACGGTTGGTGAAAGAAAATGCACCATCTTCTGATACAGTGTCTGCTTTACGTGCAGCTAGCATTTGTGTTCAGGCTAGTCTCAACTACTCTTTGATGCTGGAACGACAAGGGCTGAAACTGTCAAAATTGATTTTGGTGCTATTGCGGCCTTTTATTGAAGAAGTTTTAGAGTTGAACTTTAGACGGGCAAGAAAAGTTGTCCTTGACTTGATAGAAACTGATGAGTGCATGTCATTTTCACCTCGCTTTGCACCTCCGCTGTCTGCATTCACAACGTCATCACATAGTTTGCTTGCTGATAGTGGGATAAGATTTATGTGCATTGTTGAAGTAAGTCAGTCCCATACTAATCTTTCAACAGATAATTTTTATTTTCATGTCTTTGTACTGATACAAACATTAAATTAACTTAAGTTATGCTGGTCTTGTTAGGTTTTATGTTGAGGATTGAACTTGAGGAATTAAGATGATGGCAAGATTTCAGACCTACTCTGAGAATGCCATAGAATGCTTGAACTTATATTAAGTCGATTTAACAAGCCTTTATTCTAACTACTCTGAGAACGAAAATTTTAAAATTCTTCAAATTATTTCTTCAATATTTTCTTGGGAAAGGTTTCCCTTGCACTCAGCTGGACTTTGATGAGGTTTGGATGTGCGATAAAGTATTGAAATAAATACAATTTTACAATCATACACTTACTTCCTATGTAATTGAGTAAGTATGCAGGTGCCTTCTACTTCTCTGTGTGTACTTGCATGTGGGTGGGCACACCTGATATGTGTGTGTAAACATAATTACTATAAGTATGCAATTTGTTTCTGCAGTATACTTTTCTTTGTCTGTCTGTGCATATGAATTTGAATTGGTATTGTTCACTAGTAATGCCAAGTTCATCGATGCATTACTAATTTGCAAGTAATGACTCAACTATCAGTTCATAATGCTATATTGGTAAAAAATTTCGCAGGATATATTGGAACAGTTGACCCCTTTGACCATTTTGCATTTTGGTGGAAACATACTGAGTAGGATTGGACAACTTTTTGATAAATACATGGATGCTTTAATTAAAGCCCTACCAGGACCATCTGATGATGATAATCTTACAGAGCTGAAGGAGTTTGTATCTTTTAGAGCTGAAACAGATTCAGAACAGCTTGCTGTTTTGGGAGTTGCATTTACCATCTTGGATGAACTACTGCCGAATGCTGTAATGACCCTCTGGAAGCAGCAGAGTGAAAGTGGGGAACCAAAAAGTGGACTTGCTGAAAATGTCACACCTATTCCAAGCACTTCTACGGAGTTAAAGGATTGGAGGCGCCATCTTCAGCATTCATTTGACAAGCTAAGAGACCATTTCTGTCGGCAATATGTCTTGAGCTTCATTTATTCAAGAGAAGGACAGACACGATTGGATGCCCAAATATATTTAAATGGGAATGGTGATGATTTGTATTGGGACTCAACCCCTTTGCCTTCGCTTCCATTTCAGGTCTTGTTTCTTCCTCTATTATGTCTCTGACCCCTTCGCTTCCATTTGTATTGTGTAATCTTATTGTTTATTTTTATCTTTATATTGTCTAACTTTTTCAAAACTTATTGCCCTATGGTATTCTGAATATTTTAAACCTCTTCCCTCTCTCTAAATTGCTTGCTTTTATATTTCCAAATATTGCTTTATTGTGGCATGTTTAATTTGGAGGTTTGAGGAACTTATTTAATTTATTTAGTGGGTTCCCTGATGATCATGACCTTGCATTCAGACATGACTTTCGCCACAGCATATGCACATCCTGTTGCTGGATATTTTGTGGTGGTAAGTAATGAGATTGTCCTATTGTTGCAGGCATTATTTGCAAAGCTGCAGCAATTAGCAACCGTGGCTGGAGATGTGTTACTTGGAAAAGAGAAAATACAGAAAATTTTGCTTGCTAGGTTAACAGAGACAGTCGTAATGTGGTTGTCTGATGAACAAGAGTTTTGGGTTGTGTTTGAGGATGATACAGGTCCTCTTCAGCCACTTGGGTTGCAGCAGGTACTTATATCCTTACATTCCGTGCTGTCTGTTTTAAAGTTATTGTATATTCGCAATTTAACTTCACAGTTAGCTGATAATCAACTTTGTCATTGCAGTTAATTCTTGATATGCACTTCACTGTTGAAATTGCACGTTTTGCGGGTTACCCATCAAGGCATGTGCACCAGATCGCATCAGCCATAATTGCTCGTGCTATCAGGGCTTTTTCTGCTAGAGGCATAGAAGCACAAAGGTAAGTTGTGTACATGTGGGTGGGCGTATTTTCCCGTTTTTACCCCTAACACATCCCAAAACTAAAATTCTTCTGTTTTATTAGTGCACTCCCCGAAGATGAGTGGTTTGTTGAAACTGCAAAGTCCGCAATAAGCAAACTACTTTTAGGAGCAGAGGGGTCAGAGACATCCGAAATTGATGAAGATAACATCGCTCTTCATGATCACATCGTTTTGGATTCAGATGATTCTGTCTCTTCCCTTTCAAGTGTAGATTCTTCCGAGTCTTTTGCTTCTGCAAGTATGGGTGAACTTGACAGTCCAAAGCATTTCGACGATTCAGAGGGTTGAAAGCTTTTTCCCACCCATCAAAAGGATACGAAAACAAGAAAAAGGTGTTGTTTTGTAGGAAGTATGTTGACAATATTCTTCTAACGTCATCAAATTATGAATCAGTGTAAATTGTAGTATTGTTATATTACAGCAGGTCACAAGTATCTCTCACTCTCTCTGAGTTTGTAGTTACTGTTTGTTTCTGCTTTTCATGTCTCTAAAGACTGTTGTTTAAGTTCTTCCCAGGGGCCTAATCCGTAGCTTTAATATCAACGGCATAGCCGGAACCAATCTTCTTAGTTAATGCAACTCATAGTATGGTGGATCAGGTTCTTTTTCCTTTCTCTCCGGCGAGTCAGTAGTGATTCGTCACTCTTCCGAAAATGTTCTCCTCCTGTCAAGGAAGGAATGCATGAGATTTTTAGCTGAAGACGTTACGGTACTAGTAGCATGACAAAAAAGAACAGGAATCCTTTGAAAAAAACAGATTCAGATCCATAAAATATGTCATTTGTCATGTGAAGCAATTCTGAGTTTTTGCACAAAAGATTAAAGTGTTCAAATCAAAATTCTAATCTTCCTTCTTGTCGCCATAATCCTTTTCCGGTCTCATCCCCTCGACAGTCATTAGGGTCGTCTTAAATGGCAAAGTATAATTTTTTGGGTGCGCTGTATTGATCTCCCTGTTAATTATCTTCATTTCCATATCATAAAAAACAATAACTGTTGAAAAACGATTATGCAACTCAAGTTCATGAGAAGCAGCTCTGACAGGAAATAATACCATCCTTCCAGTACTGTGGCTTGTCCCTTAAAAACTCCAAGGGAACAATGGTCTTGTGTTTACTCCATCTGTGCTCCTTGTAGTCTTCTAACACCAAGACGTTAAGGGTTTCCTCGGCCATATCCGCGACTGCTACAACGCCATTCCAACAAAAACGCCAAACTTTTGTCAAATCTGAGAAAACTCCTCGGGGCAGACGGGTAATGGTGAAACACTCATTCCATATATCTAGAGATTGAACTTCTAGGTAGAAATCTTGTTCATCTCTAACAATTTCCGTCAAATGCACAACCCCTTGAACGTTAGATGGTGCAAAACAAACTTCTTGATGCACGGATTTGCCGTGTTTGGGCATACGATTTTGGTTGGGGAGCTTCAGGGGTCTCCATTGCTCATCCCTTCCAATAGTTAGTCTTTAAAACCGACTTCAATGGCACCCATAATACCGCCCTCATCTGTGCGATAACATGGTAACATTGTTCCTCTACATTCACCAGTGACTGAATTAAAAGCAAAGCATAGGGTGGTGGCACCTGAATGCGCATTAGGCAAGTATAGTACTTGGCGTGTTGCAGGATTTCTGATGCGGAACACTCCAAGAGGACCAGAAGTACGACTCTTCTCAAGCAACAAGCCGTAAGTGTAAAAATATAAGAAATTTTCATCGTTCGATCGTGATGTTTTGCAATGAACTCGTAGTCTTGAATCAAGGAATACCATTGCTCGCACACGCATTTGAACCTTAACAAAGACTTTATAGGCGACCAGCTCAAAATCTCTTTCACGATTTCAAAGGGAACCTCTGGTACTTTTACAGGAATCTGCACAAAGTAAGTTGATGTGATAATCTTCAGAAAAAGCAGTGTTGGATCAAATTATAAAAGATGGAAATGAGCTCGTTTATAGTAAAAAGAATTTTGGCTTGTAAGACTATAGAAAATACATGTAGAAATCAACCAATTACAACGCGCAATTGCTTTTTTTTTTTTTTTTTTTAATATAGGAGGAATTCCACCACATATTGATGGCAAACTAATACCTCTTCTTATGCAACCCAAGTACCACAACGTATTTTTGGCCCCGATCAAACGGTACACCAAAACAAGATCAATGGTCTCAAAAAATACATACGTGAGAGTTCGAACTTAAATTAGGTGATTAGTTTGCCTCAAAATTATGATTCTACTGTAAATGTTATTGAGGAAACTAATGTAAATGCTCTAACTATTCAAGAGTTAAAAGGTTCGCTATCGCTTATGCCGTGTTTAGTGGGTTGTGTTGGTTATGATAAGTCTAATTAAATTAGACATAAATCCCGTCGGTTGTTGATTAGAGTTAGTAAGTGGCTCAAGGTAGCCCACCAAACAGGCCATTACAACTTTTAGGGATTAGATATGCATGCAAAATGCTCTACGGAGAGTCCGTTTCGGTCACTTATCTATCTTGAGATCACAAATAGTGCTTTATGGATTGCAAATAGCTAATTTTGGTCATTTATGTTTTAAATTAATTAATTTCATCTTTTATGTTTTATCAAACACATTAATATTGTTCTTTTGTCAAACTCCGTTGCAAATTCCGTTAGTATGCTGATGTGATATACATGTGAGACTTATAAGTCCAATAAAATTGTGCCACGTGTATTAAATAGAAAAATCAATATTTAGAAAATTTAAAAACTATAAAAAACTAAAATAAAATAAAATAAGAGGGCCCTTGGGCGTTAAGGTCTGGTGTGTGAATCTGTGATGAATCTGATGATCACCCCAAAACCATCATCATCTTCAACGGAAGCCATCCCAGCCACCTTTGCCTCACCATCAGCGTCAACCTCAAGGCCAACCACGATAACAACTCTGCTCCGCTTTCTCTGTCTCTCTACCTGCCTCAACATCGAGTCTGGGGACGACAACAATTCCACTCCTTTGCAACGAAAGACGTCAAACTCGAGTTCCGCTCCTTTCCTCTCTCTTATCTCTCTTTCTGCCCATTGCGCGCTCTCTCTCTCCATTCCC
Organism: Gillenia trifoliata; assembly: GCA_018257905.1. NCBI lineage: Eukaryota > Viridiplantae > Streptophyta > Magnoliopsida > Rosales > Rosaceae > Gillenia > Gillenia trifoliata. Next base: position 38,571,387 of record CM031080.1, on the reverse strand, counting down.
GGGATTTGAGGTTGGGTCACTGGGAAATCTGGGACGAGGCGTCGGTGTAGCGTTGAGCTTTCATTTTTTTCAAATCTTAAATTTCTTTTAGGTAATAGATTTTTTTGGTTTTAAATTTTTTGAAGTTTAATGTTTCGGCTTAATACACGCGACACAATTTCATAGGAAGCATAGGTCCCACAAATATACCACATCAGCGCACTAACGGAATTTGTAATAGAGTTTGACGGAAGGACATATTGATGTGTTTGGTAAAACATGAAAAATGAAATTGATTGATTTAAAACATAAAGATCAAAATTATGTATTTGCAATACATAAAGGATTATTTGTGATAAAAACCCTCTTCTCAATGTAGCAAGCCTAACTCTACGAAGACAAACAAGTATTGGAAAGGAAAGAATAACAAATTGAAAGGGAATAAGGAAGCTTTGAGAAGAAATCAGAGAGTTGTGAGAAATATCGTTTGGCATGGTTTAAGGGCTAGTTTGGTATTGTTGTGCTTAAAAAAAAATGTTCTGCATAGTTGTGAGAATATAATTAGCCATGAAGTATATTTATAAGCAACCCCAAATCAACCTTAAGTATATTCTTATGTAAAAGTACTTTACATTGCATATTATAACTATATAAGCAACCTCAAACCAGCCTAAGTATATCTCTACTATATATGCATGGTCAAGTGATGATGCAACAAGAAGACATGACAATTTCGTTTGCCATGATACCAAGAAACTTACAGCGTTTGCTTAATTTGGTTGGTACACCTTGCACAACACCCAATCATACAACTGAGTGAGAACAAAAGAATTGAAAACTTGAGTTAGATTATAGAATTATTTGAAGCACTTTAAAAAAAGCTATACTGCACTCTTCTTTGTTTAGGGGAGAAGACTGCATGATTACTTTTTTGGAGTGCAAATATCAGCTCCTTTAGATTCTCTTAAAAAGACCATCCCTATTCACATCAAATGAGTGAAGAAAAATACTTACAACTGCATCTCCTGGTGGTCTAGGTTCTCCAATCTTATACTCAACCATAGACCAATTAGTTTTTTCAAAATTTGATCCACTCGTCCCTTCAAAAAACTTTAACGGTGTTTTGGTTCCAATTAATTTACTTCCGTCTTTGATCTTGTTATTTGCTGATCTCCAAACCCCACTTTGGCTGTAGTACGTTCCCGGAGCAGTTTGGTGAAGAAATACAGTTCTTTTTTATTTGCTAACGAATAATTACTGTCAATAACAAAAAGAAATCTCCTCTCAATTTCAGGTTGGCCAAAAACCATAAAATAGAAATTAGGAAAGACAGGAGAAAAATATTATTGACAAAAAAAAGAGAGAGAACCTTGAGCTGCTCAGGAGTATATTCATAGAAGTCCAATTTTTCAATGATAACAACTGACGGGCAAGTACTGCTGAGCAGCTCAAGTGTTATCATTGAAAAATATCTTTGTCAGTAGAGAGAAATTTAAACCTGTATTCTTACGTCGCAACAAGTTGCCCGCTGCTCATGGAGTTCATCATTGAAATATTTTCTTCTTCCGCAAAATCCATAAACTATATGCTAACATCAGCAGATTCAGCAGCTAGCACAGGGCATTAGGCATGCATGCAGGGGCGGAACCAGGCTCTAGAGTATGGTGGGAGGGATACATATAAACAATTTAAAAAAAAAAAAAAAACTTTCACCCTTAACAATGTAGGGAAAAAGATATAGAAACGTAGTTCGTTTCTTCATCTACAAATAGAATAAAAATTCTATTGATCACACGTCTCATGTCATGAGCCCATATTTTATCATATGCAACAAGAAAATAACATTTTATGAGCAAAATCATACACTCTTTGCTATAAAGCAACGAAATCTCAATTAAAATATAGTAAGAAATTAAGAACAATTGAACAATTCTTCAAAAGAAAATTGAACAAAAGCAAAGAATAGAAATTATAGGCTGAGGAGCTTATTACCGAGAGAGGTGAAGAGCTTTATGAGAAACTAAAAGGTTTAACAGATTAATCAATGGAGATTAGGATTTATGGAAGGGTGACTAAGTTGAATGAGCAATACAAAAAGACTAGTATTTAATTTTATAATAGTTTTTTTTACAATATGTCTTATATTATTATTTTTAATTGTTGGAACTTGGGGAACAATAATCAATTTTAGCTCGAATGGTTTGTAGAGGAACTCTACCTTCTCGGATCCATTCAACACGCGCAATTTCTTTTCCGTTGATAAGCCCTGCAATTTGTACTTAAATTCCTTTTGTACTTGCCTGTTCAGTTAATTGCCGGGGGCACAAAGTTCTGCAAACCTATAAAGACTTTTGAAATATGTTGGGGGAGGGGGAGCATGGCCCCTGAAGGCCCTATCGTGGTTTTGCCCTTGCATCCATATTAGGTCAAAAGGTTAAATTTAAGATTTTTCAAAAGAAGTTTAGGGCATGTTTGGTAATATTTTTATTTTCTATTTTCATATAATATTTTTGGAGAATGAAAACACGTTTATATTCTCCTGTTTTCTATAAAATCAAAAAACGCATCTGGTAACTCATTTTATTCTCATGTTTGCTTGAGTTTAGAAAATTCAGAAATACCCAGCCAATGAATCAACCCCAATTTACAAAAATTTAAACAAAAACATAATACCCAAATAAATTAGAGATCCGTACCCAAACAAAATATTCACAGTGACACACACCTCACCTCCTCTTTCTCTCCTCAATTTCCATCCTAGTATAGCAATGGAGTCAAGCATGTCGTCACTACACGATCATGGCCATTTCTCTGATGGAAGATTCACACACTTAACTAATAGCACTAGTCACATAAGATAGAAAAGATTAGTGCAGGTTTAGCTGAGGAAGACATCGTTAATGGTTGCTCCAGAAAACTCTTCTACTCACTGAAAGCCTTTATGTTCTTATGGTGATAGAACCCTAATCTCAGAACTCGTCTTTGTGAGCAGGGAATTTCTGCATTTATAGAGACAAGCTAGCCAACTTCCATCTATCATGGAAGTATGGTTATTGACCCGTTGCCTCAAATTCCGGTAGTAGTGGAGTGATGGAATATCAGTTGAATAAAGAGGTTATTTCCCACTATTAAGAATGTGTTTCCACAATAATAGGACATTAACTTTTCCACGTATTAAAACTCTTGAGAATTATATTATCAACAAGTAACCTCTCCTTTATCACAACGTGTTAAGTCCACATAGGATTCTTACATTCTCTCCAAGCTTGAGCTTCCTAACTAGAAACCCTCTCCTCTCCCAACCTTCAAAACGCAACTCCTTGAGGACTTCGAAGCTAGGGTTTCGAACCACTTCCACCATTTCCTTTTCCACAACTCAGCATGACAAAGCAGCCACGAGCTCTGTCTACATCCCCACACTGCAAAATCGAGACCTTAGAACCCCTCACAACAGGTATGTATGTGCATTGAGCTTAATTTCTTGACATTTTTTTGGGATTTAATTTATAAATTGAGTGATTTTCTTGGTGGATAATTGTGTAATTAAGTAGGGAGGGTTGAGATCTATCAGGGCAAGTCTACGGCTAGAAGCAGTAGAGAGATGCGAAGAAGGTTGAGATCGAGCATGGATAAGGTGATCTTCAGGATGGAGATGGCATCGACGGAGGCCTTGGAGAAGGGAGGGAGTAGAGAGGATTTCTAAAAACAGTGAGAACGTCAAATTAACGTTCTCTGATTTAATCAAGAAAAGTTTGAAAATGAGAATGAGTTTTGTTCTCTATGTTTTCTAATTAAAGCCCACCGAACGAGTTTTTGGCGTTTTTCATTTCCAAAAAACAAAAAACATGCCTCATTTTCTCTATTGAACGGGCCCTTAGAGTTTCATGAACTTTAACCATAAAATGAAATTGGAATAACCTTGCCTCTTGCACAAAGGGAGAGTTTGTTTGGACTTGAAATCCCGGGCCGAATGGTTGAGTATTTGGCCCGTATAGGGTTAAACATAGATCTTGGTCCAGCAGTGATTGAACTCAAGATGAGGGTCAAGACGTGGAGCGAATCGGCCTAGAAAGAAGAGTCGGCCTGGAAAATTAGCACAGTGATGGGCTGATAAAGCGAACTGCCGAGTCTTAGTCAGTTAAAGATTGTTTGAGTAATGTCGGAATATTCAAGTCATGATCAAATTAGGGTTGTTCAATTGATTCGGATTGGGATTAGGTTGGTGAGATTTGGCGTGGAAGTCCAGGTTTATGAGAAGATTAAGATCACCTTTTGGATGAGATTTGAATGAAGTACATTATTAGTCCAGGTTCAGAATCTTAGTTTGAACCAAAGTCGAACAAGATCGGCGGTGGGAGTGTTTCGATTAGTGTGAGATTTGTGAAGTAAGCACTATATAAACAAGTGCATGTGTAACATGGAGGACAACAACTCAACACACAACTCAAATGCTCTATGCGATATCTCTCACACATTTTTTGTGAAAGAACTGACTTGCTAACCGTCAACACAAATTTTGCCTGAATAAACTAGTTTGGGTTAACAGTCAACGGACGACAACTACCTAGAAAGACGGTTTTTTTGAAGCACTAGTAACAACCGATTGATTGGAGAGAATGGTTGTAGGTGTAGAGTCAGCTTACTGAAGGAGTCTTGATTGTCTGGATAGACGAGGACTTTCTTCCTGTGACTGACTATTTATCCCAAGTCTTTGTCAGCAAGGAGTCTTTGACTTTCTTACCAAACGAGGTCATCTCATTAGCTTTCTCGGGGAAGTGAGGTGTTTTATGATTGGCTACTCACAAGTCACTTATAGTTTGATACTAGTTTGGCGCACCTATATTTTCACCAATATAGTCGAGGTAGCCAAACCCGGTGTAGAAGATCCAGAACTTCACAGCGATCTACATAACCTTGTCTTCAAGTTATGGAACCTATACGGCTGAAAGTGTTCCTTTCTCGGCTGCAATCGTTTAGTCCAAAAGTCAGTAGCGCATTCTACACCACCACCAGTTCGGCGACGAATTGGCACGCTTGCATCAGCACATCAATGATCGAAGGATGTAGTTAGCTCTATTTACTTCATCCTGCGGGCCACATAAGCACTGTAATTTTCAGGGTCAACAAAGTTATATAACTTATCAAAGTATAAGGCAAAAGATTTGAGTTTTGAGGGAAAGGGTTTTGGATTTAAGGGTATCCAGGAAAACTTATTAATAAAGACACAAACACATCAAAAGAGTAAACCTAGTAAAATTGTAACTATTGAATAACAAAACTTCTTCAGTAAGATTGTATTTCATTTCATAATATTTTCTATTTTCATATAATATTTTTGGAGAATGAAACATCGCTTATATTCTCCTCGTTTTCTCATAAAATCAAAAACGCATATGGTAACCCTCATTTTATTCTCATGTTTGCTTGAGTTTAGAAAATTGTGAATACCTGTACCAATGAATCAACCCCAATTTACAAAATTTAAACAAAAACATAATACCCAAATAAATTAGAGATCCGTGACCCAAACAAAATATTCACAAATGACACACACCACCTCCTCTTTCTCTCCTCAATTTCCATCCTACTATAGCAATGGAGTCAAGCCTGCTGTCACTACACGATCATGGCCATTTCTCTGGATGGAAGATTCACACACTTAACTCGATAGCACTAGTCACATAAGATAGAAAAGATTAGTGCAGTTTAGCCGAGGAAGACATCAAGTAATGGTTGCTCTAAAACTTATCAATGAAGCCTTTAGTGTTCTTATGGTGATAGAACCCTAACTTTAACTCGTCTCAGGAGTTGTGAATTTCTGCATTTATAGAGACAGGTAGCCAACTTCCATCTATCATAAGGTTATTGGACCCGCTGCTCTCAAATTCTTATAGTGGAGTGATGGAATATCGCTTGAATAAAGAGGTTATTTCCCACTATTAAGAATGTGTTTCCACAATAATAGGACATTAACTTTCCACGCATAAAACTCTTGAGAATTATAGCATATCAACAAGTAACCTCTCCTTTATCACAACGTGTTAAGTCCACATAGGATTTTACATTCTCCAAGCTTGAGCTTCCTGAAACCTCTCTCCCCTCTCCCAACCTTCAAAACGCAACTCCTTGAGTGGACTTGGGTTAGGCTTGAACCACTTCCACCATTTCCCTTTTCCACAACTCAGCATGACAAAAGCAGCCACGAGCTCTGTCTACATCCCCACACTGCAAAATCGAGACCTTAGAACCCTCACAACAGGTATGTATGTGCATTGAGCTTAATTTTTGACATTATTTTTTTGGGATTTAATTTATAAATTGAGTGATTTTTCTTGGTGGATAATTGTGTAATTAAGTAGGAGGTTGGAGATCTATCGGGGCAAGTCTACGGCTAGAAGCAGTAGAGAGATGCGAAGAAGGTTGAGATCGAGCATGGATAAGGTGATCTTTCAGGATGGATATGGCATCGACAGAGGCCTTGGAGGAGGGAGGGAGTAGAGAGGATTTATAAAAACAGCGAGAACGTCAAATTAACGTTCTCTCTGATTTAATCAAGCAAAAAGTTTGAAATGAGAATGAGTTTTTGTTCTCTATGTTTTCTAATTAAAGCCCACTCCAACGAGTTTTTGGCGTTTTTCATTTCCAAAAAACAAAAACATGCCTCATTTTCTATTGAACGGGCTCCCAGAGTTTCATGAACTTTAACCATAAATGAAATTGGAATAACCTTGCCTCTTCACAAAGGGAGAGTTTGTTTGGATTTCTAAATCCCGGGCCGAATGGCTGAGTATTTGGCCCGTATAGGGTTAAAACATAGATCTTGGTCCAGCAGTGATTGAACTCAAGATGAGGGTCGAGACGTGAGCGAATCGGCTAGAAAGAAGAGTCGGCCTGGAAAATTAGCACAGTGATGGGCTGATAAAGCGAACTGCCGAGTCTTAGCTGAAGTTAAAGATTGCTGGAGTAATGTCGGAATATTCAAGCCGCGATCAAATTAGGTTGTTCAATTCGATTCGGATTGGATTGGGATTAGGTTGGTGGAGATTTGGCGTGAAGTCCAGGTTTCTGAGAAGATTAAGATCACCTTGGATGAGATTTGAATGTGAAGTAATATTATTAGTCCAGGTTCAAAATCTTAGTTTGAACCAAAGTCGAACAAGATCGGGCGGTGGGAGTGTTTCGACAGTGTGAGATTTGGTGAAGGGCACTTATATAAACAAGTGCATGTGTAACATGGAGGACAACAACTCAACAGACAAATCAAATGCTCTATGCGATATCTCACCTTTTGTGAAAGAACCGACTTTGCTAACCGTCAACACAAATTTTGCTCGAATAAAACTAATAAAGTAATAATCGCACGACAACTACCTAGAAAGACGGTTTTTTGAAGCACTAGTAACAACCGATTGCTTGAGAATAGTTGTAGGTGTAGAGTCACCATCAAGGAGTCTCGATTGTCCTGGATAGACGGTGATCTTCTTCCCCGCGGATCGACTATTTATCCTGTTCTGTCGGCAAGGAGTCTTTGACTTTCTTGCCAAACGAGGTCATCTCATTAGCTTTCTCGGGAAGTGAGGTGTTTTATGATTGGCTACCCACAAGTCACTTATAGTTTGATACTAGTTTGGCGCACCTATATTTTCACCAATATAGTCGAGGTAGGCCAAAACCCAAGCGGTAGAAGATCCGTAACTCACAAATGATCTACATGCAACCTTGTTCAAGTTATGGAACCTATACTTACCGAGAGTGTTCCTTTCGGTCGCACTGTTTAGTCCAAAAAGTCGCAGCGCATTCTACACCACCACCATATTCAAGTATTCGCTGGCCTAGTCTGCGACTTAATTACACGCTTGCATCAAAGACATCAATGATCAAGGATGTGTTAGCTCTATTTACTTCATCCTCGCGGCCATAGCGCACTGTAATTTTCTGTCAACAAAGTTATATAACTTATCAAAGCAGCAAGGCAAAAGATTTGAGTTTTGAGGGAAAGGGTTTGGATTTAAGGGTATCCAGGAAAACTACTATTTTACATCAACAGAATTGGAAGATTTATTATCTTCCTTAATAGTACACCTCGTATCGCTTTTAGGCTCCGGTGGCGTGCACACCGGTTCTAAGCATGGTCATGCCCGCAGACGATACATAGTTTCCAAGTTAATCAGAAATTCATGCAAGTGTGTTCGACCTGAACCCTAACTCTCGTAACCCAACCCAAGCGGCCCCCACCCCCACCAGTAGGGCCAGCTGCACATTGTATTTATGGTTTCTGATTTTTGATTGTGAGCTGTGAGACACCTTGTGTGCTCGTGTTTTAGGGTTTCAATGGCTGCCAATGCCATGACCACGGCCTTCAAGGCGAACACAAAGTTGTCTCGGCGTGTTACCTCTTCGCTAAGGCCCTCCTTCTCCAAAGCCAACCCTAACGAAGCCCGACTGTGCAGACTGCCAATCGGGTCTTCCTCCAACAACTTCTCCTCCTGCCTCTCTCTAGCTTCAGCCGGTAATATTTCGCAGTGCAGACGCGTATTTTCAGTATCGAAGAACAACGAGTCCTCCTCCGATGATTTAAGTGCTAGCGGACATGGTGATGACAGTTGGACGTATAAGGATGCTGGTGTAGATATAGATGCTGGGATGGCACTTGTTGATATAATTAAACAGGAGAATCCTGAAATTGGATCCTTTGGGGGTATTGTCCAAGATGAGATGCTCGGTATGATTACATCGTTTATATATATATATATATATATATATATATAGAGAGAGAGAGAGAGAGAGAGAGAGGGGAGAGATTTTCTAGACTCTGGTTAAATTGCATTTTCTTAATGCTGATATTATGTTGATACCATCGATACTGCAGAGATTGATATGATTGTTGATATTATGTCGTTGATCCTATGTTGGCGAGTGCAGTTAACGTAGAATGACTATATATAATGTGACTTAATTTGTGTTTATATATGTTTTATATGTGTGGTTGTGCTATATATATATATATTTGATTTCGTTAATTATCATCAATTTTATTAATTATATGGTGATCAACAGATGATACATGCCTTGTTCACGGTACAGATGGTGTTGGAACTAAACTTAAGCTTGCATTTGAGACTGGGATTCATGAAACCATTGGTATTGATTTGGTAATATTTCTAGTACTAGTTTCAAAAATATGATTTTTAATTTCATTTAGATAATTGATTTTTCTACCAGCTTTATTCACTCATTCAACTCTCAGGTTGCCATGAATGTCAATGATATCGTTACTCTTGGGGCCAAGCCAATATCTTTCCAAGATTACTTTTCTACAGGCCGCCTTGATGTTGATCTTGCTGCAAAGGTAGAGTTATCACTTATCAGTGTGTATGCATAAATAGATACCATGTTGTTCTTGCTAGCATAGGTTATTTTAAGTTTTTTCTTCTTCTTTTTAGATTATAAGAGGTATTAACGATGGTTGCAAACAATCTGGCTGCTATAAACTTACGGGCGGAGAGGTATTCTAAATTTTTTTTTTGAACTTTCATTTCCCTATGATATGTGAGCTGGAGGGTGAAATCTTTCCAGCATGTGTGATTATTCTACCTTGTCGTTTATTTATTTATTTTTATTTTTTTGATGTTGTTTCATAACTTTTGCAAAACATAATTTGATAAGGTATATATAGCTCAGTGAATTAATTGCGTATGTTTTCAGACTGCCGAGATGCCAGGTTTTTACAAAGATGGAGAGTATGACCTGGGTGGCTCTGCTGTTGGAGTTGTGAAAAAGGGATCAATCATTGATGGGAAAAACATTGTGGCTGGAGATGTTCTCGTCGGCCTACCATCTAGTGGGGTACATTCTAATTAATGGTTTCTCTCTTGTGAGAAGGTTGGTGCTGCAGCTGCTTAAAGAAACTTTAAATTTTGCGTTTGGTGGTAAAAATTAAAATACAGTAGTAATGGAATCGATGCAATTAACTTCCAGTATATTTGATTAATCTCCCGACTACTCATGGAAAAATTCATGCTGTACTTTGCTCTATCTATATCTTATCTTACAGGGTTCTGGCTGATAGTGGGCTTTCTCTCAAGGACCAACTACCTGACGGAGAAGGTATCACATTAGGTGAAGCTTTGATGGTCCCAACTGTGATCTATGTTAAGAAGGTAGGTTGACATCGACTAAATCCTTCTTCTGCTAAACTCTATATGTGTGTGTGTGTGTGTGTGTGTGTTGTTTGTTCATTGTCTTGTTGTGTTTAACTAATTAAGCTGAAACTGAAAATGAAAATGAAAAAGCTCCCCTCATTGAGGCCCTCTTTATTATTGCATTTGCCATGCAGGTGCTTGACTTAATACGCAAGGGAGGTGTTAAAGGAGTAGCTCACATCACAGGGGGTGGTCTCACAGAAAATATACCTCGAGTGTTCCCGCAAGGTGTAGGAGCTGTCATTTATAAAGATTCACGGGAAGTTCCACCTGTTTTCAAATGGATCAAAAAGGCCGGAAGAGTAGAAGATGCTAAGATGAGACGAACTTTTAACATGGGTATTGGAATGGTTCTTGTTGTGAGTCAGGAGGCCTCCCACAGAATACTTGGGGAGGATGGAAATGGAGCTTCTTATAAAGCTTACCGCATTGGTAAGGTTGTAAGCGGTCATGAAGGAGTGACTTATATAGTTAATTCACGTCAACTTTGTGACTGTATCTTTAGAGGGTGTATTCTAGAGGGATTTAAAATTCTAAAAGACTGCATAATTTTTCAAGTTATAAACTTCAGCAGAATTTATTAACTCGTGTATTACAAGTATTCAAAAACTTATTGAGTTTTGTGGACTTTGGAAGACGTTTGAGTGTAAATTATGTACCAAATTAATCAGGAGTTCTTCCGCCCCCACCCTCCGAATTTCAAAGGATTTCGTACAAAAGCTTGAAACCCATTGTTTATGATTTTTGAAAAGAAAATGAACTCAATAAAATTCGAATCCCACCAATTAGGTGCTAGCTACAGTGCCCATATCTCACATACATATTGATCAACACCTCCACAAAAGAGATTAGAAGAGAAACCGGATCCATTAAAGGTCTAAACATAAAATTTGCATATAAGATGCAATGCAGGAACTGGTAAATATAAGGATAACGAAAAGTTCAAATTTCTCTGTAGAACAGTATAAAGACTCTATAAGATGCACACAAAATTGTAACTTAATTTGTAGACACGATGAATGCAAGGGAAATAAATTGCTCGACTTCATTCTTAAGTCAACCATTTTCTGGACTCATTCCCTTAAGAGTTATCAGGCTTGTCTTCTTGTGAGCTGTAAGTGATTTCCCCTCGTACTGTGCTTTTGCGATCTCTGTAGTTTGCCCCGTCTTGATGTAAAAAAGAATGCATACACCATTATCTGGCTCATGGAAAGTTATATATTCCACTTCATTGTGCAAGTTACTTTCATCAGAATGCCAACCTCTCAATGGCCTAATTCGACCCTTCAAATGTGGCTTTTCTTTTAAGAACTTCAAGGGAATGATGATCTTGTTTTTACTCCATTTGTGATCCTTGAAGTCTTCGAAAACCAAGACGTTAAGGGTTTCGTCTGTTATATCAGCGACAGCTAGACAATGATTCCAGCGAAAAATCAAAACTTTTGTTAAGTCTGAGAAAACTCCCGGGGGCAGAGTAGTAATGGTGAAACATTCACTCCATACATCAAAAGATTGAACTTCTATGTACGAGTCATGTCCATCCCAAATAAATTCTACCACATGAGCCCCCCCTTCAACCTTATCTGGTCCAAAAGGATATGTTTGAAGCACATTTTTGCCATGTTGTCTGAGCTCCAATTTCCCATTTTGCTTTCCTTTCCAATAGTTATAACTTCAAAACCTACTTCAGTGCCAAAATAAGTCACATTTTTCTTATAAAAGCATGCCACTTTACACTCACCGGTGAATGAATTAAGAGCAAAGTCCATTGCGCTGGTACCCTCATGTGCATCCGGCAAGTAAAGCGCTTGGTGCATTGCAGGATTTCTGACCCGGAAAACTTGTGGTCTAGTACGACTCTGCTCGAGAAACAAGGCCGCAAAATTTGACTTATGAATGAAATTTTCATTAAAAATCGCCTTGACCACTTTACTGTCAGTTTCCCACTCGTATTGGTAAGAAAGTTTCAGAGGACTGGTGCGGTCGAAATGTTTTGCCTTAAACTTGCTGTCTTGATCTATAATGAAACACCATTGCTTGCACACACACTTGAACCTCATCAAAGACTTTACAGGCAACCAGCTCAAAATCTCAGTGACGATTTCAATGGGAATATCTGATGTCATTTTTGGAGATTTCTGCAGAATGTTAGAACTTTTAAGTTTGTAACAGAAAGAATGCTTGCTGATTTGACAAGAAAGAATTAAAACCAATGAATAGGACTAGGTTTCTCTCTCTCAAAAAAAAAACGAAAGAAAGAAAGAAAGAATATGATTAGCTTGTTCTTTTAATCCAAAATCCTTTTGAATCTTAAAAATTAAATGCTCATTTGGTATATATAATATTATCTACCTGAACTCTCTGTTACATTGTAAAATAATTCTTGGTAGAAGAAATTATAAGTTGTTCGGTTTATATATAAATATATTGCAAATAGCACACACACAAATAGAGAATTAGATATATTTACACAGCAAGGGCAATTTTGTTGCTGCTCTAGCTAAGAATTTTGAGCATGTTTTTTCTCCTCTTCAAGCGGAAGCGCTAGCAGCTAAGGAGGGATTGGTTCTGGTAAGCAGTAGGGGATTACAAAATGTTGTTTTGGAGAGTGATTCACTCCAGATTGTGGCTGCATTGAGGGGCGCTTCTGTAAACTTGTCTGCAAAAGGGCATATTATTGAAGATTCCAAGGCGTTAATGGCTGCGGTCACTGGAGCTACTTCTGCTCATGTTCGTCGTCAGGCCAACGATATCGCCCATCGGTTAGCTCGCCATGCTGTACTTGGCGGTTCAAATTGTACATGGTTAGAGGATCAGATTTGTTATTTGAGAAAGGTTCTGTTTGTTAGGCAGTTTCTAGGCCTGGTTGTACTGACTGCCGTTTGGTTTTTTCGAAATGAAATGCTATCGATGTTCTTTAAAAGAAACCACACAACATCACCTTGAAGGAACCAAACGTTGCCTGTGAGATAAACGAAAATTAGTAAATTACAAATAAACAAAGAAGTAGAACCAGTCAGTCACTTGCTGCAACATCAATTTCAAGGGTGAAGAACAAGTAGAACAGAGCATAAAAAAATCAACCAATTTTTATGGCAATTGAATTGTACCAATGCCATTATTTGAATGATCTGAATTAATTACCAGATTGAAATCGATCGACAAATTTGTGATGCTCTGCTTTGTAATTTGTGGTTTCATATATTAAATTCAACTAGTTTCGTCGCTCAAAAGTCATCATTTCGTCGCGCAAACTTTTATTAAAAAATTTAAAATCAACCCAAAATTTTTGGCGGCTAGCCCAAAATTTGGTGGCAAATTTTTAGGTTTTAGGCGACGAATTTTGTCATTTCGTCGCCTAAATCTAAGAAATTTATTTCACACCGTTCTTCTTTTGATCTGCTAAAAAATGACTTATTCATCTTTGAATGAAGTAATTTTTGTACACAATGATCTTGAAAAAGAGGTCTACATATTCAACAGTTTAGATTAAAGAAATAAGTATCTATGTGTATTTACAAATTAACAGTTTTACGAAAAATTAACTTACAGTGAAAAATTCATAATAAGTAATTGAGAAGTGGAAAAAATTTGTAAAAAATATACAAACGCTCATAATGAGAAGGCCTACAACTTTCGTTAAGGGTTCATCACCAAAATCGAACACTAGAAACCATGAAGGCAATAATATTTTTTAACCGTTGATTAACGTTTAAGTTTATGCTCAGTTATTGTATTCATAATTTATTTTTTCATCTCGGTTCTTTTTTGAAAACATGATATTTTACTAAATGTAATAAGATGAACGGTTCGGATCGTATATATTATGTCTCAAAATTTACAGTTTAGCGAAATTTGTGTAGCACGTTATAAAGTTTATAGAAACTATATAACATCATCACAATTTTTAGGAAACTGTAAATATGGGGACATTCTATCTACGATCCAAACTGCTCATCTTATTGCATTCAATAAAAGATCATGTTTTTAAAAAAGAACCGGGATGAAAAAATAAATTATGAATATAATAACTGAGTGTAAACGTAAACGTTAATCGACGGTTAAAAAATAATATTGTCTTCATGGTTTCTAGTGTTCGATTTTGGAGATGACCCCTTAACGAAAGTTGTAGGTTTTCTCGTTACGAGCGTTTGTATATTTTTTACAAATTTTTCCCCCTTCTCAATTACTTATTATGAATTTTTTACTGTAAGTTAATTTTTCGTACAACTTTTAATTTGTAAACACACATAGATACATATTTCTTTAAATTTGAACTGTTGAATATGTAGACCTCTTCTTCAAGATCATTTTGTACAAAAATTACTTCATTCAAACATAAATAAGTCATTTTTTAGTAGATTAAAAGAAGAACAGTGTGGAGTAAATTTCTTAGGATTAGGCGATGAACAACTTATTCGTCTCCTAAAGTGTCTTTGGGAGACGACACGAAAAATTCGTCGCCCAAAACCTCAAAAGGTTAAGGCGAGCAACAACTTATTTGTCGCCTAAAGTGTCTTTGGGCGACGAAATGAAAAATTCGTCGCCGAAAACCTAAAACTGTTAAGGCGACAATTTTTTTTTTCTGCCACTTTTTCCATCTTTTGGGCAACGATTGTATTTATTCGTCGCCCATTTCATTTTTAAGCGACGAATGCCTTCGTCGCCTTAATGTTTTGACACTTTAGGCGACGAAAGAGGGATTTCGTTGCCCAAAGTCCTCTTGCCCGACGAAATTTCCTCCGTCACCTAAAATTTTGTCGCCCAAGCAGTTTTTTCTACTAGTGTGTGAATGTTATTTACTTATCTGTTTTATAGAGAACTCATATTTGTATTTTTGTTAAGGCGACCAACTTAGTTTGCATGCTAGAGTTTAGAGCTAGAATATAAGTGAGTTTCACTTGATTGTTATGAACTTGTATTCTTAAGTAGTAAAAATCAAAGGGACATCGGTTGTGTTAAGTAAAATCCTAGGCAAGAGTATCATGCGTTTCTTAGTTACAATTGTCTAGTCAATGATTATGATTTTCATAAAGCTTAATGATCTTTGATATGTTTAACTATAATGTGTTTCATAGTTAGATAACTTGATAAAAATAATTTGGTGCGAGTTACGTTTCATTCAAATAAATGAATTTAGGAAAATCTGAGAATTAATTTGTGCGTTTCATAGTTAATTTGGGGCATTGTCATTCATGATTTATAGAAGAAATAATTAGTAATCAACTTGTACGCATATGTTTGTGTGTGAAGAAGGATCATTTAGCTAACTTTTCACCATTATCATCAACCTTGTCGTTTTAAATCTTTAAATTTACTTTTGAATTTAACTTTTTTAGCAAATCAGTACTTTGCATAGTTATTTTAATGGACCAAAATGAAGTTTAGTTTTGTCTATCTTAGCTTGACTTGAACATAATGACCTTTTATGTGGTCAAGAAACATAGCCCATTAAAAAGGGAGTTTTAATGAAAAGCACAATTTTAAATTTTTTTTCTTAACCAAAAGCACCTTAATAACTTTCTTTAATAAAAATGATAAAATTTTAATCAAAAGGACAAAAAACAAAAAGGCTCACATGTTGGAAGCAAAGCCCAATATGCAAGCTATAATTTTTTTCCCCAATTTGCCCATGAGAGAATCCAAACTTTTTTAGTCCAAATCTGTCACTTTTTAATTACGAAAATGTCATTGAAACTTTCATTGTTTACAAATATGCCATTAAATCATTAAAATTCAAAGACCACAAGGGAAAAAAATGAAAATTAATTAATTTTATTTTTATAATCAGCCCAATACTCTTGTTTATAACATATTTGGTTGGGTGCTTCAAAAATTAAAAGAAATTCAACAAATACACATAACTATTTATATATTATGCTAACTATTTCTAACAGTATGTACCGACTGTTTCTAAAACCTTCATGTCCAAACTATTTCTAAAAGTATGTACCGACTGTTTGGACATTATTTCTGAAATAGTCACAGTTTCTAGAAATAATGACACTATTTCTAGAAATAGTGGTCACCATTTCTGGAAATAGTGACACTATTTCTAGAAACTGTGACTATTTCTAGAAATAGTGTAACTATAGTCACTATCCTCTTGCCTAATTTCCTCATCCTCTGCCGCCCAAACTTGTCGCTCACTGACCACGGCACCAGTTCGTCGTCTAATCCATACCCATCATTCTCCTCCTCCTCCTCCTCACCATGACCCTCATCCTCATCGCCGCCGTCGTACTAATCGCGACGGAGTTTGAGACAACATCGCATTATTATCAGAGGGCCGACCTCCAAGCTTTTCATGAGTTTCAGCGAGAAAAAGTCTCCTCCCATAAACCAAGCATCATTAGATGAGACCGCTATAGTTTTTCATTCATCCCATAACGAAGGGCGATCAGTGATGTTGCATTTGGCATAGATAAAGGATAGCCTAATAAGATAAGGGTAAATCCCATTATAGATTCACCGTGAAACATTGAGTTGAGGTTCGAATATCTTCACGCCCTGCACATCATCACTCCAACCAAATTTTGCTATCGCCCACATCCACAAATCGAACTAGGTGGGGGCGCAGATGACGGTGGGCAGGGATCGGATCGGCCACCGGCGGAGAGATTGAAGGGGGAAATGAAGCGGACCCAATGATAAGCCCATCGAATCGATTTGCTTCTTCGTCCTTATCCGTGTGTTGCTGTTCGGAGTTGGAGCGGTGGTGGTGGTTTTCCTCCGAGTACAACAGGTCATCCTGGTCTAGGTGTCAGGGGTAAAATCGAAAACTCCGTAAACTACTTTGTTTGGGCTAGCTTTATTTGGGCTGATTTAATGTTGGGCTTGCCTTAACCATTAAATAAAAATTATTAGAATAGTTTTGGTTAAGTTTGAAAACTTTTACGTCCTTTTTATTAGTTTTCCCTATTTTTTTAGCATTATTCTTGGAACTCGAATATAATTTTACTTTTCTTCTTGAATTAAAATTTTACTATTTAACCCATTGAAACTTGATTTTTACTAACTGCCACCTCATTTCCGTCCCCAAAAGAATCGATCCTCTTTCACAGTTGTCGGCACGACAACGACGTCGTCGATGTCTCTCTCCTCCCTCAAAATCCAGAAACGTATCTCCTTCCAAAAAATTATCTTGTCCTTGTCCGTCCATATGGCCTTTTGGGTGGGGTTGGCATTTCGAAGTTCAATGTCTTGCTTGCCTGCTAGCAAAAGCTGAATTTTCTTTCTTTTTTTTTTTTTTGGTTAGGTTTTTTGTCAAAAATTTGAACCAAACTATCAATAATACTGAACATCTATTCAAGTAATTTCACAGACCCGCCTTGTTTCTGTAGACCACCACCATGTTTCAAAGCTTCTCTGGGTTTTGGGTAAGAAATCTTGGATCTCTGCTCTCTCTCTCTCTCTCTCTCTCTGGGTTTTAGTTATCCATTACAATTTGCAGTCAAATTTCAAAGTTGTATCAAAAGAGTGAAATATTTGAAGGGGCGAATTTAATGGAATCATTTTACTTTGATTTCAAACTGCATCTGCACTTTTACCTTTTGAATTGCAATTGCATTGTTATTCGGAAACGCTGGCTTTAGTTAGGCATTTCAATTTTCAGGAAACTAGCTAGCATGGGCTTAAGCTTTAAGCAGCGCAAATATCTTTGACCCCTCTTCTGTATGTATATAACATAACTCATACGGTCACTCAACTTTAGCTATGCAGCTACCATAGGTGGGTTGACTCACACTGCACAAAATGCCGCCTAAGAATATGCCTTGGGGGTTTACTTGGAAAGAAATCTACGAAAGAAAGATGGTGAGGCACTGAAGACCGGCCCCTGTCAACAAAAAGCAGCCGTCTAAACCAGTTGCAGCTGAAAGAGCCTCACTCCCACGCTTTAACCTCAATGGTTGCGTCACCCGTCACGACGTACCTATCATGCATCATCAAACCCTTTACCAACCTTCTGCGCTTATATAAATCCCCGAAAGATTAAGAAAATAAAAGCATAACACCACCACTACACAGAGTATGGAGATGGAATTGAAGAGCGACATCTCAGATGAGGAGCCAAAAACGTTCAAACCAAAACCAGGGAGCGTAATTCCAGCAAAGAGGAGGTTAGTTAAGAGCATAATTCTTCATCAAATAGTCCATGGTCGTCCTTCCACTTCTGGTTACAAAGCTAAAACATCAAACACCAAGAAGAGCAACCACGTTTACCCAAACCCACCATATTATACAAATATACAGTCGACATATGCAAATGTTTTCCTTTTCTGGCTATTTTCTTTGAGTGGTGGTGTGTGCGCGTAGTTTCTTAATAGTATGTTGTGTTGGGGAGGGGAATTTTCTTCTTAAATATTTAATCAATACAACGGTCGAATATGGAGATAATATTGTCGTGTTGTACCAATGATGTGATTATGTGTGCACTCTTTTGGCTTTCATCCAATTTTGAAGATCGGATTAGATTCGTATATAGAAATTCATGATAAATAGTGCGGAGTTTCACATCCAATAGCTCATTTTTCCAGAGAACCGTGGCTTCAAAACCATATCAGTTTGGTTGTTAAATATTAATCTCATGGTTCAAGGATCACTACAGTTAGTCCACAAACAGAGGAGAAAAGTTGTATTCAAAATTACGCACAGAAAAGAAAGAAGGGAAAAGAAAAGAAAAGTAAACAAACTTTTTTCCAGATTGTATCCTAGATGTTTAAAGGGAAGCGTACAACATTAAAAAAAATGTCACAAACTATGTAAATAATGCCGCAAGAGCATAATTGGAAAGGGTCTTTGAAATTAATTTTTTTGAGAATGAATCTCTTTTTAACGGACTTATTAGTAATACGAGGAGTAGTCTAACTTACTTATAAGCTCAATGTCTCTTCTTCCATCAATGTAAAATTCATTCTTATCACGCTGTTTCATGCATGACGAATTTTCAAGTCAAACGCGTAGGCAACACAAAAAGGATGACATGAAGCACATGTGGCCATTAGACTTCACACGTGAAACAACATGACTCTGATACCATAAAGAAATTTGAGCATCTTCATCTATATGAGATAAAAACCTACGTGCCAACTCTATAATTTTTTGAATTATCCACGCAAATTCACAAATAAGGAATCTCATACACGGCTACTACAATACAACAAAAACCATAAGCACCGGTGCAACAAAGACTATATACGTAAACAGACCTAGCACCGAAGCCACAAAAGTCATTGCAAGAACGACGCCACAAACAACTTGCCGAAGCGATACAAACACGACGGAACAAAACTAAGAAAAAACTACCTAATCCGAGAATGGAACATCAAATCAGCAAGTCTCCACGATGAGGAAAAAGCCGCTTCTAGAGAGATCTTTAACAGTCACGTGAGGAGGAACCGTCATAGATCTGTCCAGATAAGGCGGCTCAGTCGCAGTCGGCGGAGTAGCGCACAACTACCACAAAAAATCGAGCCGTAGAAGATGGATCCGACCCACCCCAACCATAAATCCTAACCCAAATCGCAAATATAGCCCAAAATCAGACGGCATAGCTCCGATTTAGGAAGAAACTCGAGCAAATGTAGGAGGGTTGTCTCCAAAAACGGTGGGAAAGGGATGGGGGGCGTTAGGCATCACAGGATATTAAGTGTGTGCGAGCCATGGATGTTGCAGAGGGAGACGGATAGGAAGGAGGCGCGGGGGTGGAGGGAGGGAGAAGCAGGTGCAGAGGGTGAGAAAACGAAGGAAAGACAGGAGGTGAGAGGGAGGAGGGCTAGAAGAAGTTAGAAGAAGGGAGCAAGGGGCCGGTGGCTGGGAGCTTTCAGACTTAGGATTTTTCCGAGAGAAAGAAGAGAGAGCATCAATTATTGATGAATGCTTGAAAAGAGGGCAAGTGTGAGCAGTGATAGTTATCATATGACTTGTATCTTATGTAGTGTTGCATTTCACTACATATATGCATTATTGCATACCACACGTTTTATTGGTTGATTAAATATCGAGATCGATATTGGAATATCTGTTGGTTTATCCGTAAATTGGACTATCAATAAAAACCGATATTAAGTGTGTGCGAGCGCAGAAATCATCAACTCTCTTTGGCCTTGTCTGTTCTTTTTTGCCTATTTAAACTTGGAAAGGGCTTCAATTCTTCAATCCTCAAAAACCAACATACAATAACACACACACACACACACTCAAAAAAAAAACATGGAGATGAAGAACCCATCTCAAGAACAAATGCTGGAACTCCAGAACAAGGCTGAGCCATGGATTTTCAAGCCAAAAGCTGGAAGTGTTCTCCCTGTGAAGAAGAGGTTAGTGAAAAGAATGACGCTCGATCGAATTGTCAAATGTTTTTGCTCTGGTTCAGACTCAAATACCAAGAAGATCATCAGCAACCATGTTTATCCAAGCTCACCATAGCATGTATGCATATGAATACTATGGTGTGTTATTTTTTAATTAGTAAAGACAAGCAGTTGTCCTTGTGTTTCTGCTATTTTCCTGGTTGTGCTGGTGTAATTTTTATGGATAAATTTCACAGAAAATGCTGGGTCTCTCTCTCTCTCTCTCTCTCATTTTATAAAATTTGAGAATTCCATGAATGGTAATTAGATTCCTAGACAACGTGTAATTAATCTGAAATATTACAATTAACCCCCATTTTCCCCAGAGAAATTAAGATAAACACCGATGATGGACATTGTGAGTTGTTTCTTGCTTTTTGATATTTTTTATGGACCGGCCGCGGACAAAAGCAACTGTTTTCTTTTTATTTTGGATTAATTGGTAAGCAATAATACAACAGGTTAGAGTGAATTTAGGGCACCAACAAAATGAATAAAACAGATTGAGTTCAATGATCACATCTGCAATTCTGGACTGGTATGACCCAAAATCTCCAATCAGATATTTCAAGTTTCCATTTTTGCTTTTAAAAAGGAAAAATGTAATCCGTCTAATTAAGCTTCACCATGCAAACCCCAACACATAATATTTCGGTTTGTGAAAATCCCTTGCGTTTTTCCTCCGTTTCCTTTTTTATAGAGTCTAGAGCCTGTTGAGAATTAAGCTGTCTACTAGCTTAGTTCGAAACCTACAGAAGCTAAGCCTGCAAATGAAGTTGAAGGGAGCAATCTGATGAAGGTCAGGGAGCAACCCAATGAAAGTCAGGAAGCATCCCGATGGAAGCCAAAGTGCATCCTGATGGAGCCAGAGCAACCCGACGTTTTACAAATGAAGCAAGAAAGCTGAGATTTGACATTTGTTGTTTTTAGTATAGGATGCAACGATTGTTTTGTTTAGTCGTTTGTTTATATTTCTGCTTTAAATAGAAACAGTTGTTCTGTCTACAGCTGTAATGTCTGTAAACTTTGTCTTATTCATCTCGTGACCTACATGAACAGAGGCATGACTGCTTCTCTGTGTAGGATCATTAATACTTGCAGATGAAAAGCAGATATATTCTTGTAATTGTTCATTCAATGAAATATACGAATTAATCAATCAAGAAATACAAACTCTTACTCCTCTCCAACTCTCTCTGAAATACATTTTTTTTCTGAAAAATACATTTGAAAGCTTACAAGCTTTATCAACCAAAAAAATATGTATATCTGGTACCATTTTCTACAGAGCCGTATAGAAATTCATCTTACAAAAAGTTGAAGAAAATGAGCAAAATTGGGAGACCACCATTCTAGTTGCACAATTGAAAATAGAAGGCAAACGTTAAAGTGCATAAAGATGTTAAGCGAAAAAAGAGTGATGAGAACATAATGACACTCTATCCTTCTTCCTAATTTCTCTCTTGTCCCTCTTCATTTCATATTTTATTTTCAACACCTATTTTATTCTTTAGATTTATTCGGCTCTAAGGAGTCCTAGAGTCTTTTTTCTGGTCAATAAAGAGTAGAGTCTACATTATTGTAGATAAAGGAAGGAATTATGCATATCAAGGAGAAAAAGAGAAGATTAGTAATCCACTTCTGATTCTCTGCAAAGTTTATTAAAGAGACTAAAGAATCATGTGCTGTCTGAGCTGCTCCCTCCCACTGTCTTGGTTGCTTTCATGTTTGCCTAATATGTCAACGTCATGGTACCTGACGTACACCTGCTGACTCTAAAATTACCTTTAACATAGTATTTGTTTGAAAAATTCTCTAGTATTGATAATTGATAAACCTTTTTTAAACCAAGGTCATAAACTTCGTAAGGTTGTGGAATGATATTGTTTATTCCACTGTCAATGTTGATTGTTACACTATGAACGTCTTGCTATAGTATAGGCGCAAGTTATTATTAGTGAACGTTATGAAATTACTTATTATTGTTATTCACTTTTAGAGGCCCTACATTCTAAGATGATGTTTAACATTAATTTAACATTGAATTATAAGAAAGCTAAAGATACACTATAATCGTTGAAGTTTACAATCTATGGTTACATAATAATGATAAAGTTATAGTTAATAACTTAGAGTGACATTGTTATTATTGTTACAAGTTTGATTTTTACATTGTGAACATCATATTAGTTATACTTCAACATAGAATATTATGCATGGACATAATTACATTACTAAACACTGTTCAATTACGAGGGACTAGTATGATATTTTTCAAATGGTACCATAGACAAATAATAATCTCTTCTAGAATGAGAGCAACTTGCATAAAACAATTTTACCGCAACGTAATGTTTCTATCTAATAATGCAACATTATGTAAAAAAAACTTACACACGATATTATATTATTAGAACCGAACGCTACAATGACAGTAAACTCATTTTACGTAAGTTCTTTTTGTCTAGAATGAATAGGGGAAACCAAGTCTAGATCTGGGCCAAAAGATAAAAATAAATAAATAATTGATGAAGTTTGGTAGACTTTCTAGCCGGTTGGCAAGTATTGGGCAAGGGAAGCGGAACCGGAACAATAAAAAAGCAAATGAAAAATGTTTCTACATTAATAATACAATACATGGAGGGGAATATTCCCTTCATGTACATCCAACTTTTTTCGATTACTTAACTCGCAAAGGAAGGCTCACAAGCTTAAGCAAAACTGATCGCAAACACCAAGTTAAACACACCCTCTAAAACAAAGAAAAT
Organism: Gillenia trifoliata; assembly: GCA_018257905.1. NCBI lineage: Eukaryota > Viridiplantae > Streptophyta > Magnoliopsida > Rosales > Rosaceae > Gillenia > Gillenia trifoliata. The sequence continues at coordinate 38,548,086 of CM031080.1, read as the reverse complement.
ATGACAAGGAAGAAAATGGAGAATCCAAAGGAGATGGTGAAGTTGAACATCGACAACATCGACAAGACTGATCAGGCTCCACTGATGCTTTTCAAACCAAAACCTGGGAGTGTAATTCCAGCAAAGAGGAGGTTGGTAAAGGCTATGGCGGTTGGTCGTTTAGTCCAACTTTGCTCTTCTTCTGCTGACCCTAGTAGTACTCCTTCCACTTCTACTTCTACTGGAGTCTACGAAACCAAACCGAAACCCTACTATGCTGATACGTAAGGCCCAGATGAACAAACCCTACAGTGTTTTTCCAATTTAGCCTCCATATATATTTAACATACAATAAGGCTTCAATGTTAGTTAGAGTTTCTGTAACGTTTAAATTTAAATAAAATTAAAACATGCAAATGTAGTCTTTTTTTGGTAATTTATGCAAATGTAGTTTATCTAGCTTCGATGGAATGAATTAATGTTGTGATATCTGTACTTTGAGGAATTATGTTATACTACTAGAACATTGGTACATGGTATAGGTAGACCAAATTTTATGAGTATTAAAAATGTATAAGTCATGTGCGTATAATTTTACATTTTATAATAAAAGTAGACAATATAATTAATATGTCCTACTTTAGCATTTTAGCATAGAAGTAGAAGAGCGTTGTTTTATGAGGTGAATAGTGTTTTTGGAGTTTGTTTCTAGCCCAGTATACCTCTTCGGAAAAGGACAATAAAAACTTCATAAAAAAAAAAAATTATTCACGCCCAAAACTCTCCAATTTGAGATGCTCTTCCAGACTTTCAGTTCAATACGTCACTAAGTATATTAGTAAATAAAAAAAAACTTGTAAGTATATTAATAAAAACAATTACCCATTATAGCTTATAATTAAGTACGATAATAACGTCATATGACTGTTCAACATGTACACAGAAAAGTTACTTAATTAAACGGGTTCCACTTGCATGGTAGATACTATTTAATGGTCCATTTATTGAATAACTTAAAATTTATTTATGATCCATCACAAATTAATTTGAGATTATTGAATAGCAAGACTACTAGTGCAAAAAATTTTCCAACTAAACTTTGAGTCAAATTTCAATAGAATAGTACTTACTGAATAATTTAAAATTTATTTAACACCCACTACAAATTAATTTGAATCATTAAATAATTCTTAACACTCAAAAGTTTTCTCTCTATCCAAAGAAAATAGTCGCAAATTTCCGGGATTTTATTCACTGTTCTTAAGGGACATTTTTCAGTAACTTTAACTTTCCGCAATCTTTGACTATAAAAACCCACTCGGTCCATTGTGCTGCAACGTGAGGCTAATAGTGCAAAGAAAGCCGAAAGCCATCTGTCTCATGGATGGACTCATTACTTTTGGACAAGTAATCATCTAGAAATGACTTAAGTTTAAAATACCGAAATGACTTAAAGTTTAAAAATTTAAACAAAATGACTTAAGTTTAAATTTTTGTAAATACCGAAAATATTATAAAAAAATAAAAAATAAAAAGTTAAACACGTTGAAAAAAAAAGTAGTATTCAAATTTAAAACTACAATTTGCAAGTTTTAATTGGTTTTATTTCTTGTCCTAAAAAACTAAATCGTCTTCACTCTCCTGCAACCATTTCTCCCACGACCGCATGCTCTTGGTTTCTCCATTAATCCACTTTGTGATACCCTTTGTTACAGATTATAAAAAAAATAAAAATAAAAAAAGCGGGGACATAATGATAAAAATATTAAAATGAGCGGGAAAGAGAGGGGGAGGAGAGAGAGATAAAAGAAAAAAAATTAAAAGAAAAAAGAGATAATCCATACCAAAATGGCATGATTCCCTCGGTAAAAAATCACCCATTACAAAATAATTTTTTTTAACAAAAAAAAAAAGAGATAATTATCCTCCTATTTCGTAAAAAAAAAAAGAAAAAAAAAAGACAACTATCCTTCTAGATTAAGCAGTAATAAGTTAAACACGTTGAAAAAAGAAAAAAATGGCGTTCAAATTTGAAACTGCTATTTGGAGTTGTGAATTGGTTTTATTTCTTACCCGCAAAAACTAAATCATCTTCACTCTCCTGCAACTATTTCTCCCACAACGAAACGCTCTTGGTTTCTCCACTAATCCACTTCGTGCCTCTCCATGTCCCTGCTCGATAACTACACTCTTGAAGCTACTCTTCTGCTTCATCTCATCGTTCTCGGTATTTTAGTATCCAATTAGGTTTCATACATTCAATTAGGTTTTTGATCGGTCGATATTATATTATATTTTATGGTATTCCTATTTAGCTTTTATGTTTGTTTTTGAGAGAATGTTGATACTTCTTTTTATGTTTTGATCATATGATGGATTGAATCGGCTTTGCGCATTAAATGAACAAATTGTGGAGTTTTGGAGCTAAGAAGAGTATGTCAAAGTTTCGAGCCTTAATTCTATGCCGTTTGATCGTGAAGAATAATTGAAGATGGATTGCATAATTCGGGCAGATTCGCGTTTCGGGCTTATTTGGCAGATAACTGATCCAGGATGACGTTTTTGGGCCGAGGTTTCTTCTACAAAGTTGTAGAGGACGTTTTTAGCTTTCCAACGATATATTATGGGCCTAATTCGGAGCTGATTTGGTCAATCAAAAGAAGGATTTTCTGCAGTAGTCCAAGTCCTTGTTAGGAAAGAATTCTGTAATTTAATTGATTTTTATTTCTGTTTCTTGATTTTTGGGAAGCCCATTTTAAGTAGGTTTTGGTTTTTCTAGTAATATATACAGTTGAGTTTTCTAGGGTTTAGGAGGGAACGAATTTGGAGATTAAAACTGTGGAGAACTCGGCTCAACTTTTCTACAATGGTGTTTTCTAAACTTTTATCAATTTATTTTATGATTTCAATTATGATTATGCGTAACTAATTCTCTTTCTAGGGTGAGGCCTTGAGCCTTTAACATGAATATATAGTTTCTTTTCAATTGCTTATGATATTATGCATGCTACTTTGAATTGTCAATCACCGGTTTAAACTATCTATTTATCTTAATGCTTGATCACCATTAGGATGTGTAGACAAGTAATTGAATGCAGTTTATGTTGGAATATCACCCTTAAATTGGCTAGGGCTTCTTGTGATTGATAATTGTAAGTTCACTTAAGGCGAATATCACGCTCTTAAGGGTTGCATGGTTTTTCAAAAAGGTTTTCACAAAACTTAATGAGTCTTGCATGTTCATATTTGATCTGAATATCACAGACGGGTTGCATGTTAGATATACGTTCTAGCTGAATATCACTAGTAGAATATGCAATAGGAAAACCTAACCTTCAAAGTGCATGTGTAATTCATAAGTAATTGGTAGAACTATATAGGATTGTTATTGGTGATGGCTGAACTCTAGGGTTTCTTATATTTGATTTTTGAGACTTATTGACAATCTTTATTTTGAATTATTTAAATTCTTGCGAATTTTCATTTATTTTGTTATTTTAAATTCATGATCACAAATTTCTATCTTTTTGTATTAAATAATTAATTAAGAATTGGTTTTAATTATAAGTTATTTATATCAGTCTCTGTGGAAACGACCTTGCTTGAGTTGCTATACTACGATAACCTTGTACTCTTGCAAGTATTTTTAAGTGATTTTTGCCTAAAATTTGAGTGTGGTAAAATTGCTATCAGTTTTCAAACCTTTTGAAGTAATATTCCAGTTTTATAAGGTAATTTTCTGATACAGTTCCTAATTATATTGTATTTTATTCTCCGAAATTGTAAATTTACGAAAATGCTTTTAGTGGGCTAAGTAAATCCTACGTGGACATTTGATTTTCTTTTCATAATTTTGTACCTTTCTTGTAATTGTTGTCTAGTACTCTTCACTATGAACCCGTGAGTGCAAACGGGACGTTATTCGGGCTTATAACGAACAAGTTATGAGAAAAGGCAAAATGGTAATTTTCATTTCTCAGTATTGTTGTTCCTGTGAGCAGTTTTCTGTGGGTGGCATGCAAACCAGAGTGCTCTGCACTCTTTGAAAATCAGTCTGCATACTTGCATGCTTCAGTACAAAGTTGCATGCAATTGTTTAAAATTTTTCTTACTCTTTAAATATGGGTGTAGTCCGTTAAGGGACTTTACCAAACCAATGTGTTAATTTCTCTTATCTGTTCAGTCATCCACCCACTCTGTTCTTTTGCTCTTCTTCCCGTGCCCAGACTCAATAAACACACACTCAAACCACCTAAGTCACCAAAGACACCACCACCATATCTCAATAATTTTCCGACCAACCCTTACCTCGATTTGTCTCTCTTCAACTCACCACTACCACACTCAAAACCAAGCCCAACATCTCAAACCCATAATTCTAGAACCTTGTGCCCAGAAACTCCGACGAGCTTCGAAACTTTCCCGACGAAGTTTCGTCGGATTGGGACCTCGATCGGCCCTACTTTCACCACCAAACAATTCCTCGTGAGTCATAGGACCTATCCCAACCCTTGCATGCAAGTGATAGCCTCAATTTTGACGAAAACACATGACCTTCACTTTCAGCCGAGAACTTTCGAGACACTTTCCAGCCATCTCTGGCCACCTTTTGAGGTTCCTTTAGGTAAAATCAAGTCCCTCATCTTCCTAACTTCATTTTGACTACTTGTGCGCAAAAAATGGTTAAGTTTTGACAAAGTTACATGAAATTGAAAATTTATGGCAAATTTTCCCGATTTTGGAGAAATTCTAGCCGACGAACAGTGGCCGGGAAGAGTAAAGGTGACCGGATTGCTGACATCAGCAAACCCGGCTATGAAGTCAGCCAACCCGGTCATGATGTCAGCAAACCCGGTCCTGATTCAGTGGGACCGGAAATATTCCAAAGGTATATTCGTTTCTTAACTGATGCCGGTAGTAGAATATTCTCTAACAGCAGTAGAATATTTTGTATCGCCTTTAGAATATTCCGTTAAAGTTAACGGTGCGCCGTTAACTTTAACGGCTCGTGTTGTCGACTTTTCGACGGTGCGTGGCAGCGCTTGCGAGCGCGCGTACCACTTTTCCGACACTTGTAACTCCCAAATTGAGCAAACAAATAGGATTTCAAGTCTTTTCCTTAGCAGAATTTGGATTTGACTTGTATAATGATTAGCATAGTAATTTCTCATATAGGTGAGACCTATCTCGAGGAGTACCGAGGCCAGGCTAAGTACGGCGGGTATGATCCGGCAACTTACCTGTGAGTGGGCCCGTTTATTTTAAATTATATTATAGTATGTGTTAAGTTATGTTTATGATTCTATCGTACATCATGCCATGTTTTGAGAAATTGGAAAAGATTTTATCAAATATCTTTACTTAATTTTTATAATTAAATGTTGGCATGATTATACAATTGTGACTGTTACTTATCATGCACACTTACACAGTGTTAGTACTATCCGGGCCAGGACTAGTTTCACGTGTATGTTCACATTGTATCGACATGCTCACTTTGGATCCATCGTAGGTGCCAGCCTGTTCTAGTTGCCTTGGCATCTAGAACTCGTTGTGATGCGCTTAGCGCTAGCTTCACGTGCATGTAGTATTATAGCGTAATTATAACACTCGGCCTGTTCATGTGGCTACTTTCTACATGAAATCGTGTGCTTGTATTTATCTGATAAGTAAACTTATTTATATTCTACTGCTGATTATTTGAGTACCCATATCCTTTTTGGGTGTTGTTCTCAACACTTGGTTTTTACTTTATTATGTTATATTAAAGTCATATTTTGGAAATTACTACGGGTTTTACAGGGAGATGTTATTATTTTCGAAACTCAGGAAAGGTTTCAATAAACTTTAATTTTGGCCCACTCACCTTTCTTGTGTTTTTGCTCCCCTCCAGGACTTAGGGACTAAGCTTGGCAGACGAGAACTTGTGGCACCTGCTGACTCACACTTTCGAGAATGTAGGGAAGAGTTGTTCTATGTTTTTTTAATATCCATCCTTCGGGATGGGAATATTATTTTTTTTTACTGCACTTTCCATGCTCTAACACTTAATTCTGTAATAAGAGTTCAACCCCACTTTACGCACTATTTGGATTCTTATTCTTGCTTTTAGATTTTAAATTTTAATTTTTCTTTAAATTCTTATTTCTACTCCACGTCATGACTTCGTCACTCCTCCGGAGGGACGGTCAGCACGCCTTGGAATTCGGTGTCCACTGGATATTCGGGTCGGGGTGTGTCATTTTCCATTTAGTTGCTTAATCTTTTAATTGCCGCGGGTAATTTTGTTACTATAATATGAGGATAACCCTGATTTTTATTAAAGTGCTATGGCATATTATTGAAGACGCGTGGTTTGATCCGGTTGCAACTTTGATGAAAATTTCCATAATGTTCATGATGGTAAAGTTTAAGGTTTGTAGTATTCTTTTTCATTTATTTTTTCTGATTAATTAGATGTTGTTACAATAAAAATTTTAATGTTTGTATTAACTCACGATAAACAAAAGGCCAATTGCCACATGCGTAAGCGTGGCAAGAGGCTAATGCAATCTAATTGAACAAAAAATTAACAAAAATTGGTTGAATTGTTTGGGTTTGGTTAGATCGGAATACGGTCCTTCTCTTTGGCTAAGGACATATTCCAACTTTCATATCACGTTTCTACAAGCATTATCGGTCACACTGATGCACTGAAGAAGTTCTACAGACTTTGTTTTTCTTATTCTTTATAGGGTTTTTATCGCAAATGGTCTATGAAATTGACCTAATTCATCATTTTTGTCATTGAAAATTGATCAATTTCGTCTCTAAAATTGACCTAAGTCATCAATTTTGTCTCTTCCATCAAATTCCTTTAAACTTTCTGTTAGATTGTTGATGTGGCACGATGTGTGGACCACAAAATCAATCATTATACAAAGAAAATCAATGTTTACTAATTTTAAATTTTAAAAACTAATGAATTGACGATTTTTTTTATGATGTATGGTATCTTATTATTGATTGTGTGGGCTCTATGAGTGTCACGTCGACACTCTAACTTATAATTTAACGGAATTGAATGGTAAAGACTAATTGATGAGTTGGGGACATTTAGATCGAAACATGATGCCACGTATTACACAATGCATCCCCTTACCTGGAATAAGGATTTTGTGCCTACAAGCACACTTTGCCAAGCCTAATCATTGGAAAAATTAGATTTTTATATTATCTTTAGCAAAGATACCACATAACCCTCTTTTCACAATGGATTCAAGGGAATAATTGTGGGCAAATCCAACCAAAATGTGGACCCTGTAAATATTTATGGTTTTGGTTGATATATCGACACACTGGTCACATGTTTATCCACACACAACACTGCTAACCTCTTGGCCAATTTTAACCTAAGGGCTCACCACCCTAATTATCTCATAAAGTCTAGAAGACTGGATAATGCCAAAGAGTTTATATCCAAGGATTTTTTATAAGTATTGCATGTTTTTTATTGGGTTTCAAATTGAATATTGAATTTCCCATGTTTAACCCCAACATAACCTCGCAGAAGCGATCATAAAGCGCCTTCAGTTGATCACCCGAACCTTGGTGAATGCACCAAGCTTTCAGTTTCTTCCTAGGGCTATGCAATCTTATATGCAGCCATGTTAGTCTGCCTGAAGCCCAGTGCTACCCGACACTTTTTAACGTTACAGTTGGTTACTGGGTACGAACCTAACGTTTCGTACTTATGCACTTAAGGTATTCGCCTTCTGTGCCATATTGTGCCATCGTAATGTACCAATATGGGTCCTTAAAGAAGGATGTGAATCTTTGTTAATTATGACTCTCCTTCGAACTAGCTCTTTAGAGCCCTTGCACGTGATCTTTTTACCGCTAGTTTGAGGATTATCACTTTAATGAGAAAGTCTTCCCGCCGTTGGGGGAGAGATAAGAGCGTTAATGTTTCTGAAGAACGGCGCGAATTATCGTGGGTGTCCCCACTATATCTCATCTCGATTCCCGTATTCTTGAATCTAGAGTGTTGCTCCAACCGCTTTCTATGATCTAGAAAAAGACGAGATCACATATACCAACTGTAAACATGCCTGCAAGGATAGACTTACGTAACGAACATCGAGTTAACATCCCCGAAGGGTGTGCCACCCCTGAAGGATGGTTAGACGCCCATGTTAGACTGCTTGGTACTTTGGCGGCTAACCTATCAATTTGTTCTCGGCCTGAAGGCGACAGATCACTCGGTCCAAAAGATTCACCTCCTTTGAAATTGAGAAACGCACAAACGAATCATTTCCTTGTTCGCTATCTCAACCATTCCACCTTATGAAATTAATTTGGATTATCCCTAGACCTGTAGTCTTGGTTCATTTTGGAATGAGATTATCATCAATGATATTTAAGTGTATGGTAGATACCCAAAATAGTAAAAGCGGCGATATTAAACCGTGTTATGTTGATCAATATTGACGTAGAAATGAATAGTTAACTAGAAACAACCAATGTTAAATTAGATTTCTTGGTGAAGCGGAAAGTATTTTGGCAGGTAGTTCCAACACCAACCAACGCAAAAGGAAGCGTAATAAGATAGTCCTAAGCACGTCACATAACAACTTGGATTGATTGCAGCTTATGAACATGATTGTAACGTATCTATGAGGATCATGATACGTAAATCTACATGGAAGTTTCCAAAGAACTTACATAGACTAATTCAAATAGTTCTAAACTGCATAACACACTCTATATTAGATTGAGGCTTTCACTTTACAGAACGGAACAATCTGGGTGGATGTGGTACACCTGTCTAAGTGAATATTTGATCAGTTAAGGGTATGTGAATAAACTATGCCCTTGAAAGTACAAAATCAAATTTGATAGAGTTGTAGTCTATGTCGATGACATGAGTCTCACTTAAACTCTGTAAGAGCTTGAGAAAATTGTCTCGTACTTGAAGTCGAAATTTGAGGTGAAAGATTTTGGGAAAACCTGTTTCCGTCTGGACCTGAAATTTCGAGCATAGTTAAGATGGTATTTTGGTCCACCAATCAAACTACCCCAAGAAGGTGTTGCCTTCGAGTACACCCATGATCGTCCATATGCTAAATGCAAATGAGACCCTTAAAAAGGTTGTGGAACATGAAGTTCCATTTCTAAGTTCAATTAGCGTTTTATTGTACTTATGGTATTACATTAGGCATGACATCTCCTTTGTTGTTCTTCTTTTGGCAAGAAATAACACTGCAGCTACAAGCTACCACCAAATAGGTATTTTAGACGATTTTCCGTAAAAACGAATTTGGGTTTATTCTATCCCTAGGCATCTCAGAATGAACCACAACCCCTTGATTATCATAATGATGCCTACCTTGTAGAATACACTGACACAGATTATTTGTCTGATCCGCACAAGACATGTTTATAAACGAATTATGTCATTACCGTTAGAAACACCGCAATATGTTGGAGGTCCATTAAATAGACCTTAGTTGTGACGTATTCCAGTTTATTACCATACACGACTCCACACGTGTACATAACACTACAAAACAAAATGCTATTAGCAAGGGCCGAATTTGGTCGCAAACACCCATTTCCCGTTGGAAATAAGCTTTTTCGACAGCATCATGTCATCGCTAGTTGTCGGTAATTGTGTTGTCGTAAATACTTTTTTTCCGACCAACTGTCGGAAATAGTACTATTTCCGATGAGTAAGGGCCGTCAGTATTGCTTATTTGTTTGTCGGAATTTGATTTTCAAAACGACCATCTCAATTTTGTTCTGACCCATAACTATGGTCGCAAATATTTAGGAGTTTGTCGGAAATATTGTTCGATCAAAATTTTTTGCTTTTGCGATGACATATTTTCGACCAAAAAATGTTGTCGGAAAATGTTTTTGCAACAACGAAACAGTATTTACGAGGGCGCTGCATCGTCGTAATTAGTATTACCGACAACACGTTTTTGTGGGCAATATATAATATTTTCTCGGAAATAAGTGAATAAAAATATTTCCGATGAAAAAGTATTGGTTAAAAATATATATTACCGAGAGGGAAACGCAGTCGAAAAAGGTTATTATTTTATAAAAAAAATATTAATAATATATTCCAATTGTAATATTTATTAGAAATATGTTTCTAATCATGCGCAATTATTTGGTAGCCACATAAGAATAATGATACCATTTTACTGCAATTCATTAAAATGAAGTTATTCATAAATAGAAAAGATAAAATAAACAAAACATCCAAACATTGAATTTAAAAATAGTTATATGGTAACAAAATAAAATTGGTGTTGCACTACACATCTTCGAGGTGAGCATCTGAACAGCTATTAACATTGTCCTGTCCAAAAACATAATGAAAAGATAAGAATTTATCAATTTGAGAATGAAAATAACAAATACAATATTCAAAAGCGAAAAAAATATTAAACAGGCAAGAAAAGAGAAAATTTCCACACCGTACACAAACACACCCTACACAAATAATCAATGAGAATGCATGTTTTTAAGTCCTAACAGTGAGAAAGTGATTCTCGATATCCAAAATAACACCTAACCTCAACGCAGCTTGATAATGCGACAATGCTTCTTGGAGCATATTTGTTGCAGCAAATACTTGAGCAAGTTTCACATGCAGAGAGTCATCTGCCCAGTCCTTCAGATATCGCTCTAGCAGTGACACAGCATCCCCATTGCGGCCTTCATTAACATGGAGCTCAGCTAGAGTTAATGCAGCTCCAAGGTAACCAGGTTCCAGCCTAAGGGCTGACTCATAGAACTTTTTTGCCTGTTTCAAGATTAGGTTGAATACATAAGTATGTCAACTTGACTTCTGAACTCATGCTGAAATAATCTGTTACGGGTTTACCTTCTCCCTACCACCAGGGTTACTCGCATGTACATCCCCTACTAATTTTAGAGCCTTCGCAGATTGAGGCATCGCCTTCATAGCCTCCCTGGAAGCATATAAAGCCTCTTTGATTTTAGAGAGAGCTAAATATGAATGAACCAAACCTGAAATCATAATCGAGTTCCCAATCATTAAGCTTCTGCAATTACTTCATATTTCTCTCTTTTGCAAAATAGTTGAATCAAACATGAATCAATCAGTGCATGAATATATTTGCTTATTATCAAGCAAAATCGGTAGACAACACTAAAATATTATTATGATCATAGCAAACAAGCGCATATAGCCTCACATACAATTAGTTCTAACCTTTGCAACTTCAAGTAAGAGGTGTAAATTATTAGGAAAACATTGTAAAAGATCCGTAAAGAGTTCCAGACCACCTGCAACGCCAAAGTTAAATATAGATTGTAAATGCAAGCAGAATTTCCACTAATAACATAATGACATTAACCGTAATAATCCCCATTTTTATCCATGCAAAATTCCCCTTTACTTCAATTAGTTGTAGAAACACTGAAACTGCTCTTAGTCCTCCACTTTTACACGGGTCTGCATAAGACCACCTAACGAGGTGTTCGTGGTGGGACCGGGCTTGAATAGGCTCGCCTAAATTAAGAACCAGCTGCACCAAACATGGTATGCTAGTCCTAGCCAAGCCAGTCCCTGTTTATCCGGTGTACCAAACATGCCCTTGGAGTTTTGTGGTGGAAACAAATCCCAGGAACGTATATGAGATGGCTAATGATGAGAGTGAGCCGTACCAAGAAGAAGAGACTCATAGCCGACGCATGGATGCCAACCAATATGAGGTTGAAGATAATGAAACTGATTGAAGTAAGGATGCGATTTAACTGAGTTCACATGTATTGTCATTGTGTTATTCTCTTCTTCTTTTTATTATATTTGATTGTGAAATTTGCGCTCATGTGATTGCAATTATTTAAATTTTATTGCTACTTTGAGATACATGTTTTGGAGTTAATGAATAAAAAAAATATTGCATTGCTCCTTAAAAAAAAACTGCATTGCTCCTAAAAAAGAAAAAAGATTGCATTGCTCCCTTAAACATAGTAATTCCAACGACGGCTACAAGCCATCACAAATAGATATCCTTTTGCGAGAGCTATAGATTGCTCTTGGAATTAAATACTCATTTTCAACAGCCTCTAATTCCCCTCGTAAATGCACAATTACTTCCGACAGCGAATAATTGCCCTCGGAAATATAAAACTACTACCGTCAACCACTTTTTGCCCTCGGAAATAGCCTACCATTTTCGACAGAATGAACTTACTGTCGGAAAAAGAGTAACTACTATCGACGACCGTGAGGTTCGTTGAAAATAAGTTTGGCGCCACAGTTCCCGCCAAAAAAAATGATATTTCCGACGAAAAATGAATTTTCTTCTGAGGGCATTTTGTGTGTCGAAAATAGTAAGCAGCTTGTTGACTCAGTTCCGACGGACGTTGATTTTTCTTCGGAAGTAGTACCTTTTCCGACGGTTTTTGAAAGCCCTCGAAAAAGTTTGGTCGGAAATGACTGTTTTTTTTGTAGTGTAAGAGCATATTCAAAGTATCTGCGATTTTCATCCATCGTTGAGCCCTAACAATGATCTATGAAGATAACGTCTCATGTATCGACCATACCATAATATGATACATCTAAGAAGTCAACACCAACCATATCGCTTTCACATCTACCAGCATGAGTATCAGAAAATTAAAGTCAAGTAAATCCGATTGGAAGACAACATTGCCGACATCTTCACAAAGTGACTGCTGAAGTCAGTCTTTCAGAAGCTTGCTCGAGGATTTGGTATACGCAAATTTTCTCATTTGCAATGCTTTTAGTTTTTGGAGAGAGTTTTGTCGAACTCAAGGGGAGTATCCTGAAGTATACTTCTTTTTCCTACGATCAAGATCATTTTTCCCATTGGATTTTTGTTACCTGACGAGGTTTTGACAAGGCACTCATCTTAGGTTGGTCATTCTCTTGTGTGTTTTCTTACCACTTACGTCTTAAAGATGTTAAGTATTGACTTGTTGCATTAACTCAACTTTTTCTTCTTAGACTATGAGTTTTGTCCCACCTTGGGTTTTAACATAGCTAGATTTTGGTGAGACTTACTCTTATGTGCAAATCTCTATCAGTGCCTACGAGAAAACTTCATCAATTACTTCAACTTTCAGCATGAAGATCTGATGCGTATACTACTTGAGCATATACACACTCAAGGGGGAGTGTTACAATTAATATTGATATGGTGTGAGTGTGTAAATCCTAAGTAAAGATAAATTAGGAATCATTCATAATCTAGAAGATATTTTCTTATACAACTTGTATTACTTGAAGAACATGTTTCTTTCTCCCTTATTACTATAAATAAAGGCACTAGACATGAGAAATATGAACCACAATTCCTCACGCCCTTTCTTCTCTCTCTGCTGATTCTCTCTCTACTCTTTCTAAAGTTTAGCTCACAAAAATCTCTTAATTTTAAAGGGTCTTTGTTGTCTAAAATAACTAGTAATCTTTTATATTTCGTATAAGCAATTCGTGAATCCGCCGCTAATCATAATTAGATTTACCTTTTTATGTATTTGTGAAGTCTAGCTTTAAGTGTTTTTGGGCTTTTCTTGTCAAACTTGTAGTATTCATTCACACAAGCTCTTAGATGAATTTCAATTAGATTAGTCTTAGGATAGTACTGTTGAAGTCTGATCCTTTGAAAGTATGATCTCAAGAAAGGTTTGTACATGCATATGCATTTCGCATCATGTTTATTATGCCTTTCTGACTAGTTATATCGTCTAATCAATAAGAGTATCTGCTTCACCCAGAAAATTGGCACACAATTTAAGAAAACCTACATGGGCTCTCTGACACTGTTCACTCTCCCGAGACTGAGTTTTCACCATTGATCTGTTCAGATTGTTTTTACAAGTGACAAGTGTCCATTGGGCGTCCTTCTATTTTAAGAAGGTTTAGGGTTTTATTTCTGTTGGTTTTTTGGCTGGTCAGAAACTGCCCTTTTGGACAAAGAGTGCTTTAAAGCTTTGAGCTCCCTCTCTGGTTCCTGTTTTGAAAACCCAGCTGCAAACTCATATTTTATGCATCAAAATCTTGTGTCAACCCACACAAATCTTTTGAAAAAATATGTTTGCATTGTTCATGGTCTAAAACTTAATATTTCCAAATCTTCATATAGACATATGTCTTAGATTCTCGTTGGTTTCTTCCTTCAACCATTTTGAGCGAGAGAAACTGACTGGTCATCTTTTTTAATCCACAACTGCATTTCATCTTTATATCTTCACTATCATTTGCATAGTTCATGCTTGGAATCGGTGCCACAAGAAGATGAGCTCGTAGGTACAAGCTGCCCTCTCATGTTGACCGAAGAGATTTCCATTTGGTGCTATATAAGGTTGCACAAAGGTACAAGCTGCCCTCTGAATATTCCTAGGAATTGAGCTTGTTGTGTGTGTCTTTGTATGAACCTTATTCATCACTAGTGGATAGGACTCCTTGGAGTCCCCCAGTTTTTTAACCCAGTTAGGGGTTTTTCCGGGCACCAAATTGACGTGTGTTATTTGATATAACTTGTTCACTTATGTCACGAAGTATGTTACATGCTCCCTCTGTGTTATTTGATTTGTGAGATATGTTAAGTGCATGTTTATTGTGTTAAACTGAATCTGTGTTGTATCTGACTAGTTGTGTATGCTAGTCAATTAAGTTTAATTCTTATATCTAGGTTTACTGTCAGTAACTTTCTTGTATCTAGTTGACTAGTCATATAGACAAGAGTTTGTGTTTGTTATAGGTTATTCTGCCTGGTATCAATTTCAGTATTTGTAAAAAAAAATGCTTTGACATTTCAACTAATCAACTAATCTATATAAAGACCTAAATATAAAAAATATAAAAAATATAAAAAAGTTGTTTAAAGCATAGATATGACGATATGATCCCACATATTTGGCAAACCAAATACCAAAAGCTTCCAACAACGAAAAAAAAAATAGCAAAAGCCTTCATTATTGGTAAAATATATATAGATTATTAAAGTTGACTAACCAATTTAGTAAACAGGAGTGTTCGTGCGCAGAGGATACAGAAAAGGAGGCGGCAATGTTAAAAATAGTTTCCCAGCACCTCAAGTTGGCAAAGACAGCAAATCTTGCTTAACTGATGGCCACACAAAAGTGTTGTCTATCCACCTTATTATGCAAACACTACTTGTGACTAACACATTGTTTAATTTGAATTGAATTGAAAAATAGTAAGTTGTGGATTGATCTAGCGGTTATGGCGTTTTTCTTCAATTCATTGTGGTCAGGTTCAAAACCTTCCGACTCCCCTTAGTGTCAATTAGTGTAGAATACTGTTTGTAATAATAATAAAAAAAATGAACTAAAGAATAACAAGGTGCGATTGACTTCCTAAGCAAGTAAAGCCACTGAGGTTAGCTGAGGCAAGTAGTGAGAGTGGGATGATGGGTATGAGTAGGTTAGGTCTACGATTCAAAACCGTCGATTGTAACAGAAAAAAAAATTGTTCAACATTACGCAGTACAAAAATTGTAGGATGTTAAAACAAAAAAAGGGAATCAATTTATCGTGGATTGTAAACTCCCTAATTATCGTGCTGAAAGAAAGTTCAAAAAAATCAACCCAGCCCTTCCACATATAATTTACACTCTAGATTGCAGACTAGTTGATGATCGCTCCTTTAGTCTAACAAACTGAATCAAACGGACAAAAATCCACAAAGAAGAAATAAGGAAGATGTCAATGGAGACAATTATTTCAGAAGTGAAAGCCTTGAACTCGAACTAATTTCAAGAACTAGTGAAACTCCTCACCAAGAGTACTGAACCATTCTTCAATAGTTCTACAATATTTTTGGCTTTTGAAACACGTGGGGTCACGTCTGTATGCCCCCATACTCTTACAATAGTGATTTGGTGAGGCATGCCATGCATGCATCTATATATCTCAAGTTAATCGATCAAAGCCAAACCTAATGAATTGCCTATCATAAAAGTTGCAAAGGAAGGTGCGAGGAAAGCTACAAAACAACATTACATGTTGAATTCTTTGCAAAGATTTCCTGCCTTTTAATTTGAGTGGGGACTAAGGGGCATAAGTTTGTGTTGGATACCTCATTCCAATTGAAGATTAATTGGAAAATATAAGCCAATTCTTGTAGGTTGAAATTAACCCACACATTGATTTCACCATTAATATTTGACTTATTTTTTGCAATGCCCTTTAAAACTCGAACTTAATTTCATTTTACCTTCTGAAACTAAAATTTCGTCACTTACACTCCGAAACTTAATTTTTGTTCCACTTTGTCTATGTTTCATGAAATAGGTGTTAAGTTGCTGATGTGGTTACGATAGAGCCTACTATTTTGTTGATATAGTTGTCATTTCAATTACTTTATTGCCACACATGACGTTGTGACCCTTCATCTTTGCTGCCGCACATTAGATCTCGGGACTTACAACATCTATCTATGAACTGGGGAGGAGACCACGACAGACATTCAATTGCAATGGATGAAGAGCCCATGAGAAAAAAAAAGATGGGAAGAGAGCGAAGGAAGGCAATCCTTCCATCTTTTGATGTTATATATAGTTAGGGTTTTCTAGTTCATGGTTCATTTTGAATTTGTGTACAAATTTACATACATTTGCAACAAAGAAACAAACAAATAGCTTTCAATTCAGGGTTTAGTTGGATTGTTGGACTCGTGTGGCAGCACAAGAGACCTGCTTTTGACAATGAATTGAACATGTTCATGTGTACATTTGCTTCTGAAAAAAAAAGAGGTAAGGAAGGGCATCGCAATTAACCTCAAAGATTTAAAGAAGACGGAAACAAAGAGAGAATCATAGCCACATTAACAATTTAACATTTACTTCATACAATTAATAGAATTTAGGCAAAATAAAACAAATATCAAGTAAATATTAATTTCAGATATAAAATGAGATTAAATTTAGTTTCTCGTGGCATTTCAAAAAATAAATCTTTTTATTATATATATTTTTTTGTCCGACAATCAAAACCAATATTAGTCGTTACATGCACATACGTCACATGCACAGAGGGTTTGGGAGACATTGTCATGAGCATTGACGGGGACCCGTCTACACCATCCACCATTCGGCGGTAGTGACATGAAGATTCCAACGTGTGGATCTTAATCTTTTTAATGTGAGAAACATTTTCTCTTTACCATGGACGGAAGATGAAATCAAGATATTTTTTTATTGTTTTAATAATGTGAGAGGTTAGAGGCTAAAAAAACATTAAGTGACTAGTTTTTATTAGCTACTAATTTCATCATAAACTGACCCCTTAAAGGGTATTGAGGCAGGAGTGAAGGCTAAACTGGTCCCTTGAAGAACACTAGACTAGTAGCTTAAGCTATATATGCCCCATTAAAAGTTAATTTTTTTCATTTTAATCATAAATGACACTAGCCTAGGCGAATTTGCATACAGTAGATATGCTCTTAAATGATTCAATCTTTATGATATAATAATTAGCAATCTCACATATGATATGTATGTTGGAAAAAAAATATGAAAGAGAAATAAGTAGGAGAAAAGTGTAGAAGAATTTTAATTAAGTTATTTTAATTTATTTCAAATATATAAAATTTTGAATTTATATATGTATATATATTATGACTAGTCTCGTAAATGTTAGAGTTAGTCAAACCTAGAGAGCGTTGCTTGAGTAACATTATTAATTAGAGTCGCTAATTATAACATATTTTTACAAGTAGCTTATAACTCAGTTAGTTAAAAGCATTCGTTCTTATATACTCGAGGTCTGATATTTGAATCATCTTCCTATAGTTTAATGTAAATTATCCTATCGTTTGTCAAAAAAAAATTTATAACAACATTTTAAGTCGCTTTGAGTAAAATTTAACAAAACTAATTAATCTTAACTAACCTTGCTGGAGAAGTTCAGTTTCTTCTTTTTTATCGGCCACAGGCCGCCGACCCAAACGATCAAATCCGCGTAACATTGACGCTTACCTAAACCAACAAAGCCAAATGAATCCACGAATACGATGAGGTTTATTTAAAGTCAAGCGTCAAAAGCTACTCAGAATCATAATCATAAGCACAGAGAGAGAGAGACAGAGAGAGAGAGAGAGAGATATGGAAATGAAAATAAATTCAGGAGAAGGGAAGCCATATTGCCTCAAACCAAAACCTGGGGCAGGGGGTGTGATTCCGGCCAAGAGAAGGACTGTTAAAAGATTGATTTTTAACGATATTCTCCAAGGCTTTCGGTCTCTACTTTCATGCCTTACTAGTACTAGTAGTACTACTCCTTCCCCTTCTGCCAGAGTCTCCGGAACCGACATGGCGAACGCATCCAACGCCAAGAAAATTATGATCATCAGGAACCAGGGGTACCCTGCTAGTACTACTAATACTACTCCTTCCACTTCTGCCGGAACCGACCGACCAGGCTAAAACATCAAGCCCCAAGAACATTATGATCCTGAGCAACCATGCATGTTTAATCCCGCCACAGTTTGCCATGCAGACAACATTAGTGTCAATGTCGGAGTTGGTGTGTTTCAATTCTAGTACGTACAACATGAAATCTTTTGTATTTTAATTACTTCTTTGGTGTAATTTCTCACTTTCTTTGTTTGGCTTCAATTGCATGCTGTGAATTCATCTGCTTTCTTTTGTGTTAATGTTTGATCATGTTTACTTTTTTTTGGATTTTGAATTTTATAGGGCGCAATATGAATATGAACTTTCATTCACAATGAAGGGCTCCTTGTGTGTTATAACAACTCAAAATTTGACATGCATACGGAGAGTTTTCTATTTGTTGTTTTAATGTGATATTTTTGTGGACGTGTTAGATAATAATTTCTATTTTAAGAAGAATGGTATAGAGTAAAACAATCTTATTTTGTTTTAGTGGTTTGATGACTCCACCCCGCCATAGCACCCTTACCTCCATTCTTCCTAGTCTTCACATAACCCTTCTTCTTCCTCGATTTCTCTCTATAAATTCCCCTTCTCTCTCGATTTTGTGGACGAAGAGCCCCATAATTTCAATATTTTTTTCCCATTTTCTCCCTATAGCTTAAAAGGCTCAAATTTTTAGATCTGAATTTGTATGGTTTTGCATGGTTGTTGAAGTTCTCAGTCCCAGGGATTGAGAAATTTAGTCGGAACTAAGTGCAGAAGAAACTCGCGGACACGAACCGAGCTTCCGGATTTCACATCGGGTCGTCGTCGTGCATTGCCTTCCCGGCGATTTTCTTGGCCGTCAAACACAGACGTAAGTAAAGCAAATGTAACGGGACATAAAACGTCGCAGATCCGGCGAATAAAGCGGGTTGGGAGTGTTTCATGGGTCAGGAGACGTCTCGGGTCGCGTCGTGGGTTGGATTGGATTCGCGGTCAGCCACTGTGAATCGCGAATCAGCTTGGCTTTGACACTCGCCGTAGATAGCACAACCACCAGCCGCAAACAGGCTCGGCAACGCTAGGTGGGAGTAACTGAGAGAGGGAGGCTTGGGGGAGAGGGGGAGAGGTTTCGAGTGGGGCTGGAGTCGGAGAGAGACGGGGAAAGAGATATGGGAGACTTTTTTTTTTTTTTCTATCTTTTCAGTAATTAATTAATTTTTAATATTTATCCCTTTTATCTAATTTCAAAGACCGCGTGACACAGTTTGGTATGCCACAGTTATGCCACGCTATAAGTCAATAGGTAGAAAAATTAAATTTTTAGTACGAAGGTGAAATGAAAAATAATAAAAAAATTACTAAAATGTGATATTTTTGTGAAATTTAATAATAGTAAAGTGAGAATTATCATAATTTCAATAATCAACTTCATATATGCTAGCTAACATTAGTCCATGATAGAGACAAAAGGTTTCTAAACTGAGAAACCACAAATCCAGAATTTTAGTTCAGTACTTTCTACCACATATAACTACAGAATGTTTTCTTTTTTCTTCTTTTTATTGAAAAAAAATTTGGGTGGTACATGGTATTCAATGGTCTGGTTATTGAATAGTCTTTGATTAATTTGTAGTGAATCTTAAATGAATATTAAATTATTCAAAAGTAAGTACTATTAAAGTTTAACTATTTTTGTTAAATCAGATTTCAGTAGTACCTACAATTGAATAGTATGTAACATTCAAAAAAAATCTTTTTGTTGAGTATACGTTTATAATTAGGTGAAAATATTAAAAATAAGAATAATATTTACTTTGTTCACTGAAATGAACCAACATCAGCACACTTTTGAATCAATCGCATCGCATCTATGGCTCCCCAACCACACCAAAGCATAAGGGAAGTAATTAAAGCAAGAATAGATATGAGGCAAACCAATTATAGCAATGTTGCTTTTAAATAACCGATTGGTCATGGTTCACACTCTTTTGGATTTAGATATTGCAAGTGACATCAGTCGTGCTAGGCCGACATTTCTATTGACAGATAGGAAGTTTCCAAGTCTATCCTCAAGTACTTATTACTTCTTAATTGGGTCGTAGTAAGTGAATTGTTGAGTCATGCATTTTGATAGAGGGGAATGCTAGCTACTTTTTCACTTAAATTTTTTCAATAAATTTTTGGCAATATTGTTTCATGATCGAAATCGTCTAATTTTTAGATCACTCTCTAAATATTAATTCTGCAAAAAATTATCTAAATTAGAAATCGTTTAGCTGTTCAATTAACGTTGACAAAATTTTAGTATTTAAGTGAGAAATATGGTTCGTCTATTTATTGAATAACTGTTAGATGACTAAACGATTTTGGATTTAGCTAATTTTTTGCATAGATGATTTTTAAAGAGTAGCCTAAATAATAGACGATTCAGATTATCATTCCACACACACAGGATGAGAATGTAAGCTAAGAAGGTAGAACAAAAATGTCTAAACGAGAAAGTTGCTAGCATTCCCCCTCAACATAACCTACATATTGAATTGTTGATTCAAGTATCTTTACTTAAGAAGATAAAAAAATATGCGTATTATAAAAGTGGAAGGTGCATGGAAAGTTACAAAACCTACGTATTGAATTCTTGGCAAAGATTTTCTGCCTATAATTTGGATAGGGACTTAAATTTTTTGTGCATATTTAGTTGGAATTAGAACACTTATCACGTACTATTAGGATTGATATTAATAAAAAGCATAGACATATAATATAATTTTGGTGAAGTTATAAGACCACAAAATCTCTTAATGATGGAAGCATCACCAAGTCAATTTGTGTGATATATTTGACCTTAGCCAATATTGATAGGATGTCGGCCGATTCTTGCGCAGGCAACAAACGCACCATGCATAGCCATAAGAACCTACACATGCAATCAGACAAGCTAGTCCTTGTCGGTTTGATTGTATATTTGAATCTTCGTTTCCAGTTTCTTTAAGATTCCTTCCCACTACATTTTTTTTCTATTTAAACCCATCGATCCCGAACTCTACTCAGAAACCAAATCAAAACACACTTGAGAGAGAGAGAGAGAGAGAGATGGACGTGAATATAAATTCAGGAGAGGGGAGGCCATGTTGCTACAAACCAAAACCTAGGGCTGGGGGTGTGATTCCAGCTAAGAGAAGGTCAGTTAAAAGCTTGATTCTTGACGATATTCTCCAATGCTTCCGGTCTCTACTTTCAGGCCCTACTGCTAGTACTACTACTCCACCCTCTCTCCTGCCGGAGTCTCCGGAACCGGAGGAGTGACGAAGTCTTGATGAAATAATTGAGAAATTTAAATAGAGGAATAATATAAATTTTGAGATGAAATAAATAAAACAGTGTGGCAGTGCGTAGTATGGGATAAGACTCATTATTACACATAATATCAGAGCTAGGATGTAGTGAAATTAAAAGAATATTTCCATCCCGTAGGATGGATATGTAACAACTGAAGGGAAATAAACATACTTCCACGGAGGGTAAAATGGTAATATCAGAAACAGCCACCGAACTCGTTTGCCAACTAAAATCCCCTAGAGGGGCGAAAAATAAAGATGAGTGGGCCAAGTACTGTTTTGTAAAACCTTTTCAAAAGTTTGGAATGTATCCCCTCGCTGTAAAACTCGTAGTTTACCAAAAGTATAAATTTACTAATAGTAAAGCTCAAAACTCAAAAACTGGGACTGCGCCCACAAGGATACGAGTATAAAAGATATCAACAGCAGTATAAAACATCACATTACTTATCGCATAATCATAGCACACAATTCATGCAGAAAGTAGCTACATGACAGGCTGGGTGTTTACAATTTACGCTCTAGCACTACATGCACGTGAAGCTAGCGCTAAGCGCATCACAACGAGTTCGAGTGGCCAAGGCAACCTAGAACAAGCTGGCACCTACGATGGATCCAAAGTGAGCGTGTCGGTACGTGTGAACATACACGTGAAGCTGGTCCTGACCTAGACAGTGCTCACACCATGCAATATGCCTGATAAGTAATAAATATCTAAAAAGTATATACATACCAACATTTATTTAAATACACCAAATAAGGATGATTAATACATCATAATATGCTAAGTAAAACATTTATTGAATTTAATAAAACATGACATGCTATACAAGTCATAAAAATCACATTTAAACACATACTAGAATAATAATATTTTAATAAAACAAGGGCCCACTCACTGGTATGTCATCGGGTCGTAGCAGCCATACCTAGCCTGAGCTCGAAGCTCTAAGGGATAGGCCTCACCTATATGGGAAGTCACTATACTAATCATTATACAAGTCTATTCCAAAATAAATAAGGAAAAGACTCGAAATCTCCTTCGTTTGCTCGAATTGGAGATCCAAAACACCTCAAAAATTACCATACGTACCACCCCTAGGTAGTACGCGTCGTCACGAGTCGCCTCGCGAAGACGAAATTTGAAAATGATGCTCCGCACGCCCCCACACGCGGCCCAAACACTGCTAAGCCGCAGCCCCACGCACGGCTCCACGCGCGGCTCACGAGCGCCGGCCAACGGTCGGTCAACAGTCAATGCTGACGTCAGCACCGGTTCAGACTGGTTGCTGACGTCAGCATCGGTTCAAACTGGTTGCTGACCTCATCGCTTACGTCAGCAGGGCCAGTCTGAACCAGTTTGCTGACGTCATCGCTAACGTCAGGCCGATCATCCCTACCAATTTTCCTGTCGCCGGTGCCGGCGCCGACCGCCGGAATCTGAAAAAAGTGACCAAAAAACTAAGAAATTTTCAATTTCATCTTCATTTTTAGGCCAATTTCTACGATCCATATATCAAAATGAAGCTATGAACGAGTAGAGTTCGAATTTGCTTACCAACACAAGCTGAGCTCGAAAGAACCGGCCAAAAGTCGACATCACTGTTCTCGCCGTTTTCTTCACTTGAAGGCCCTGTGTTAGGTTCCCAAGGCTTCCAGAAGATGATTGATGATGAATTTGGGTCAAAACGAGGCCAAAATTGGTGAGTTCTTCGTCGGAAAAAAATGTCGAAGTTCGACGGAAAAACTCCCAGGTTTCTGGGTTCGGTTTGGCTCGGTTTCTGGGCTCACAATGGCTAGGTTGTTCGTGAGGATGGTGACTGAGTTTCACCAGGATGGTGTTTGGTTGGAGGAAAACCGAGAGAAAGAAGAGAGAAGGCCACGGGGTGGCTTGAGAAGTTTGTATGTGTGTGTGTGTTATGTGATTTTCTGCAAACCAATTGCATAAATCACGGCAAAGTTTGGGGAAAAGCAGGGGACAAAACAAAGACAAAGAAGTAGTAGCTAGAGTGTGGTGATGTGTGGTGAAATCCACACGGAGTTGCCCATTTAACGTAACAAAATTTTAAAATGTGAATAGGAAGTCAAGCATGCAGTTACGTAACCTGCAAAAGTAGCAGAAGCACAGGACACCCGGTTTAGTTCAAAACCATGGGCAGACAACCCACAGAAAGAAAAATACCGCAATTTGGAAAAATTACCAAGTTGCCCCTATTCGTAACTTGTCCGTTACAAGTCCAAAAATTATCCCGTTTGCGCCTGCGAGTTCGTGGTGAAGTGTACAAATCAAAAAGTATAAGACTAAATCAATAGGAAATAACTGTCCACGTAGGACGTACGTGGCCATTAAGGGCATTTTCGTCAATTTACAAAGTCGGAGAATAAAATACAATATTTTTAGGGACGGGATGTAACAATTTAGGCTTCAAAAGTCATGAGTAAAGTTTTATTTTTGAGTACTAATATGCTAGCTAAGAGCCTTTAATTTGTTAATAACATGTTTAAGTGTTGCTCAAATGAACTTGTAATTCAAATATGTTCCTTCAAGCTAGACTAAGAGAGAGAAGGAAAGACCCGACTAATTATACGGAGACTTTTGGGCGGATAATTAATCGAGTGTGAGGGGTACTAAATGGTAGACCCAGTTTAAATAGTCGGGTTATTATTTTAGTACGAACACCCAATATCGGATTATTAGTACTATTCGGTGTGCTATACGGCGTACCAAACAAGGCCTAAATGCTGGCGTGAGTGCCATAACCGATGGATGTTCATGGCGTTCGCCAAAGCGAAAGCAAGGAGTGGGGGAAAAGATATGGCCTTATGATCACAAAACTGAAACACAGAAACTGTTAACAACTTCCATTACACATGTGGAGTCAAACTTCAATGGCATGATTCAAGCTTCATTTGAAGTCCATTGCAAATTAATCTGGACCATTCAATGGCCGTACCATTGAATAATACGTACCACTCAAAAATTTTCCACACATGTGAACAATAATAAAGCTCAGCTTGTGTTAACGTTTTTGAAAAATTAACACCACTCCCAATTAGAAGATAACATAATCCACAATATCCTTAACACATCCTACAACCATGACACCTCCTACGAACAACATAAGAGTGCTGGGTGGAGAAAACAAAAGGCATCTAAGGGGGGCCAATTCTCGATGAAAAAGAGAGACGATCTCCCCCGAACCACATGTAATGCAAACATTCAACGACAGAGTGCAAAGTTCCCTCTCATTCCGCTTCAGGTGAGCCGCCAGGGACCAGCTGCATTGTGCACAAAACATTAGACAATTTATTACAATAGTTTGATCGTCTTTCGTCTCTATTTTATGATGGCACTAGCTTCTAATGCAAAGCCCAAGTAGCTAAATACCAAAAGCTTGCAGAAGTAGTTTAAACCATAGGTTATCAAATTTAAGGCGAGAAGAAAAAGGCCCCAAAAAAAGTGCAGTACTATACTAGACAAAGAAACCTAACAATCACATGCATATTTACTGGAAATTCAATTATTTCATTCAGGCAAATAAAGACCAACCACGTTTTACTTACAATGGCAATATTGTTTCCGTTGAGTAAAATCTGATCAAGCTTGGTTATACGTCTTCCTTCAGGAGTAATCTCACTGCACATCCAAACAAAATAGCAAAGGCCCTCCAGATTAGCATGCATAATAGATCGTAAAAGTGGAAAAACCATATAGTAAATAGAGTGAATGAACGTAATTAATGGCTAACATAAACTAATTACTAATACAAACACTCTGTATGCCAGAGATATCCTAGTCCAATTTCTCTTTTGATCCCTAAACATTACAGTACTTTTGATATGACCGATGAAAAATAAGCGAGATGCAAAAGGTAGAATGACCAGAAAACAGGAGGCTGGAGGAGGAATAAGTCTGCCTTTTTATCGCTAGTTTCTTCAAGGATTACATTTTTAGTTGCAATCTTACACATCACGCAAATTAAAGTGCCCATATAAAACCACTCTTGCTATAGGAGCCTCGCATAGAACTATATCTACCTTATGAAAACAACTTGTCTTCAACATAATGTCTAATTAAGAAATGCCCTAAGACTAAGATAAACATTAAAATTCTAATACACAAACGAGGTTGCATTTGATTATTCACAATGCGCCTTACCACCAATCAAATCTAACCTTTCATAATTAAACACCTTAATTCCCATTGTATATAACTAAGATTGAAAGCTCTAGAGGCTGTCCCGCATCCTTCCAGATTAAAATATATAAGTTTTTGGAGTATTGGAGTGCTTGACATTGTACTAACAAATAATTGAACTTCAATAATCTGTACCGTTACTTGTAAGTGCTCGATTCGGACTTCCAATCAACTGATTGCCATGGACAACTTTCTAACATAAATACTAACAAAGACAATTCAGATTTTCCAAGCCAGTAAAAATTGCCTCTGTCTCACTAAATCCCATATCCAAATTAGACCCAATACATAACTTTCTAATTTTACAGAAAATCAACTTATACCCTAAACCCATACAAAAACAGCAACACCCAA
Organism: Gillenia trifoliata; assembly: GCA_018257905.1. Taxonomy (NCBI): domain Eukaryota; kingdom Viridiplantae; phylum Streptophyta; class Magnoliopsida; order Rosales; family Rosaceae; genus Gillenia; species Gillenia trifoliata. The sequence goes on along the minus strand of CM031080.1, from coordinate 38,521,822 downwards.
GGCTCATCACAGGCAGAAATACTCGAAAAGCTTTGACCATTTCGGTCTATGGAATTGTAAATGTATATCTGTTCTATTTTCTGAATCATGCAGAGAGCAATGAATGAGCCGAGAGATAAAGGAAAAACAAAGGGAGAATCTACAGGTAATCAAAACTCACATTACAACAAATAATTTTGCATTTGTGTTAAAGCGAATATTTGTGCAAAGTACTTATTAGAGAAACTTACATATCGGTGAAGGTCTCCTGCAACATGTAGAGCACCGTTGCTTTGATTTTGGGAATATAATACGTTCTTAGCATTCGTCATTTTTTCGTACACTTTACACAAAACCCAGACATACATCTGCGCAGAAGAATTAAAACCACATAATCATAAATTTGGATCCATATTAAAGTACTACATGATTAACGAATGAAGAAAAAAGTTACTTACAGCCCCAGTTGCTTTTGGTGCCGTTACACCACTGATGTACTCGATCATATAGCAGTCAGTAGTCGTTGAACTTTTTCGACTGCTCCCTTGACAAAATTGTAACAACTTTTTGTATCCAATTATCTCATTCCCTTCCTTGATCCCTTCATATGGTCTAATTGATTTCCAATACCCATTGCCGGCTTTACGCTGAGGGACCTCAGAATTTGTACAGTTTCGATGGGTGAAGAAATACAAATCTTTTGATCTGCTAACCCATACATTCCTATTAACAAGAAAGAAAAAAAAATCATATAAAGTTTATTGATGTAAAAAGGAAGTCCTATTCAGCAGTCCTTGATGCCCACCCTACACTCCTATGAGTTTAAAGTAACATCAAGTTTTGAGTGCACGGTGACAAACTTTAAATGCGAATAGCTACTGCAAAAGAAGAAAGATCAAAGATACCACATAAATTGAAAAAAGAAACCAAAACAAGATAATTTACCGGAGAGTTGCATAGGGCTGTAGTAATAAAACTTCAATTCTTCAATGATTTCGTTCAACGGCAGAGGATCGCCAGAGATTTTTTTCTTCAGAAAATATGTAATTATTTCTTGGTCGTTGGGTTGAAATCGGTACCACGGTGCCAATGGTGTATAAAATTGGTCGCTTGTCATCATTGAACGATTTCCGCCTTGAAAAGAAGACATCAGTACCTAGCTAGCTTTTAACCTGAGACAGTAGCAAGATGAATCTTAGATAAACGTGTATTCAATTGCACAAGAATCCACAATTATATGATTCATATGAACGGCAAAACAATTGTATAATTTAAGGTGAATTTTTAGGACTTCATATGAACTTTTTTTTTCCCTTCCGGTTACAGACTTCATATGAAATTTAACCATTAGATTCATAGTGATGATACTGAGATATACACAAGGTCGAACCCGAAAAATGTCTTGCATTTACCTTCCTTCCTGCACAAGAGAGAATTATAGTCACGAGTTTAAAGAACTGAGAATTATAGTCACGAGTAGAAAGAAAAAGAAAAAGAAGTCTGAGCGAGTAGCCTGAAACGTACCAAAAAATCTGAATGGTTCAAACACTGATAGGGAATAGGTTTGGTCTTGTGCTTATAAAAAAGTTGTAGTTGTGAATTACTTGTAAAGGGAAAACTTTTTGTGTAACCCTAGTAAAAGGAGAGGAATATGAAGGAGGAGGAGAGAGAGAATCCCAATATCTTTAAGAGTGATTCTTATAAAACTCAAAATTTTGCGGCTTAGTTTGACTCCTAAAATAAAATGAAACTCAATTTCTTACCAAAGGGACGAGGATTGTTTTGTGAGGCCCAATTCTTATTGTTTTATAATGATACGAATTGTTTATTTTTAGAAGTCTCTCATCGATCATCCTTGTAAAAATTTGGGCAAATAAATCTTTTAATGCTAATTCTTATGAAGTTTGGGCAAATTGATCCATTACGGAAAAAAGAAAAAATTATAACCCACTCAATATGAAAATTTCTTATTCTACCTTTGCCATTCTTTAACTAAAATTCAAGAATGATAAAAAAAAATTCAACTCCAAACGTAATGTCTATCCAACTCCTAAAATTTGAGGCGAGAAAATGTAATCCTAGTGACTCAGTATAAAATATGGAGTATTGGTTGGAGCAGATTTTTCTTAGTGAGTTTATGAAATACATTTTAAATCTTTTTAGCTAAATTTTAACGATTAAATAAAGACTACAAACATTATGTTTTAGTGATATTTTTTTACTTGTAAGTAAGAGGTTTGAGGTTTGACCTCCGTAGATGACTTTGTTTGATATTATATTATGGCACACTATTGCATGACTTAAACAAATCCGAAATCCCCACCTTCTGGAATCATTTTGTCAAAAAAAAAAAAGTTTGAAATAGAAATGCTCTTGACCGAAGAACCAAAATGGAATAGTCAAATGACACTAGCAATACAGTCTAGTAATATATTTTTTTTTCACTTTATAAATTAAATATTATAGATTTGATTTTCATAAATAATGATTTTGATACCAAATTACATTTGACGTATTGAATGCTTAGCCCAAATCTACTCCCACATCGCACCCCCTAAAAAAAAGGAATAGCCAAAAGAAAGTTATATATTTTGACCCAAAAAAAAAAAAAACAAGTTCTACATAGTGAAGAAAAAATAAAAAATTATAGAGCTAACTATATTTTACACTTTTAAAGTTTGGGGTGATTTTTAAAATGAACCATGAGATTTCAATTTTTTCACTTGCCTCCTAAAATTCTAAAATTGTATAAATTTACATCTTTTGGATATTTGAATGTTTAATTATTCATTAAATTGATGAGTTTTTCAGTAGTTGTGGCTTACATTATCAACCCAGTTACGGATTTCATGCTCACCGTGTCAGCAATTTAACGAAAATTCAAATAAATCATTGGAAAAAAAGTGTAAATTGCTACAATTTCAATACCTTGGTGAGCAATGTGAGAAAATTAAAATCTCATAGTCCATTTTGAAAATCACCTCAAATATAGAGGGTGTAAAATGAAATCAGCCCAAATTTATGAAAAAATCTTGAGTGGTACATACCATTCAATGACCCAGTCACTGAGTAATTCTAAATTAATTTGCAGTAGACTCCAAATAAATCTTAAACAATTAAATGGTCGGATCCAAATTTAACACCAAATTTATATATAGACCCACTTTTGCTGTTCAGTCTGAAACAGCGCAATATTCCCATATTACCCTTGTATATAATTAAAAGAAAAGAAATATCAGAAAAACAAAAAATTGATAGCTGCCCTGCCCGCCACCGCCACCAACAGCAGAGAGCAGAGAAACAGAGAGACCAGAGAGAGAAGCAGAATCAAAAATGGGGAAAGCAAGCTACAAGAAGCTAACCGGAAGCCAAAACCTAAGGCAGCGGCTCGTGCTGGCGGCGCTTGCGTCCACACCGGTTCTTATCGAGGACATTCGCGCAGAGGAGACATGGCCCGGCCTCCGCCCCCACGAGGTCTCCTTCCTCCGCCTCCTCGAGAAGGTCTCCGATGACTGCGTCGTCGAAATCAACGAGACTGGTACTCTTACTAGCTAATTCCAATCACAAAGCACTTGTCTTTTTTCGAATTTAGCAAAAAATTGAAGTTCCAATTATGTTTCAGGGTTTAGGGTTTTTGAGAATTTGTGTTTTGTGTTTGTGGGCAGGTACGAAATTGAAGTTCAAGCCGGGGATAGTGATGGGTGGGAGGAATTTGGTGCACGACTGCGGGCTCAGTCGGGCGGTTGGGTATTTCTTGGAGCCATTGATTGTGCTTGGTCTCTTTGCCAAAAAGCCGCTTACCATTACACTTAAAGGTAACCACTTACCATTACACTTAAAGGTAACCACTTACCATTACACTTAAAGGTAACCACTTACCATTGATTGTGCTTGTTGTGAATCTTCTCCGCATTTTTGTTTTCGTTTATTTGCTGCTTTTATATTGGTGTTCTTGTTGAATTAATGCCCCAATCAAGGTTCTGGTTTCGGTCCAAGTAAGGAACATGAATTTTAGAACAATTTCATGCGTTAACATCATGATTTTTTCTTTTATGAACGATCCCCCGATAGTGCAAGTTATCTATTTTTCAAGCAATTCTTTGAGGTTTTTGGTACTGGTCTTAATTTGGAGCACAGATCAATATGGGAACAGAAAAGCTAATTTCTGATAGTTTTAAAATCTCTCTATTCTGTTTCGTATTCTGACAAATTACCTTACTACTTATGAACAAATGACCCGACCCAATCAGTAACCCAAAAAAGGGTTCCCTTGACCATATGCTAGTAAATAGAGCACGGTAAATCTTTTGTGGGTGTCAATTTGAGCATTAAGAAGGTGCTGCCGCTTTATGTGAGTTTCATATTTTTCTTTTAGGAATTACAAATGATCCCAAGGACCCATCTGTTGATACATTCCGGTCTGCTACTTTGCCCATGTTAAAACACTTTGGAGTTCCTTCAGAAGGGCTAGACCTTAAAATACAGAGTCGTGGATCTGCTCCTCAAGGTGGTGGTGAAGTGTTTTTGTCACTTCCAATTGTTCAAAGTCTAACTGTGAGTTTCCGAGACTTTTGAGATATTATACATGTTTTTCACCATTTCTTTTGGGTTTTGGATTTGTTATTGTTTATATGTTTTGCTCTACAGGCGGTAAACTGGACTGATGAGGGGATGGTTAAGAGGATTAGAGGGGTTACATTCTCAACAAGAGTGTCGGCGCAGTTTGAAAATACCATGGTGTATGCTGCACGTGGAATCTTTAATTCCTTCCTCCCAGATGTTCACATATTTACCGACCACAGAAGTGGCCCTCAAGCTGGACAGTATGGTCTCAGTTTTAGCAAATATCATTATATTTATTCTATAGAGATACATTTTAGAAGTTTGAAGTTTTCTTTATTTTGTTTTGAGGTTTGGTTATATTTAATCGGTAGCAACACTTAGGCTCATGTAGATAATAATGATTTTATGGCAGTTCACCTGGTTATGGAATTTCACTGGTTGCGGAAACAACTTCCGGTTGCTGTATCTCTGCTGATACAGCAATTTCTTATTCTCGAGGGGAAGAAACAGCTGAACTTGAAGATGAGGAGAAGAAAGAGCTTATGCCTCCAGAGGATGTTGGTGTGCAAATTGCTAATGTTCTGCTTGGGGAGATTGAGCAGGGTGGAGTGGTAGATTCAACACATCAGGTTCGTGATTTGATGTATTGTACTTCTTCCATACCGGCTGAGTTTGTTTTCTCATTTTTATTGATCTTAGGTTGTTAGTGCGTTCTCATTAATATTTAGCCATATCTTACAAAATTTAATCAAGTTTTATATTGAAGACATTTTCTGTCACGTATGTGTATTGGTAGATTCAACACGTCAGGTTCGTGATTTGATGTTCATCATCTCTGTCTGTGATATTTAATCATGTTGGTTGTGTTCACAATTTCACATGGAATTCTTTTCCGTAAAGCAAGAAAAGGAAAATTGGGTCTTGTTTATAGATGGATTTTGTGATGTTGATTCATATAGTATTCCCAAATACAATTTAATGTTGATTTAAATGTAGTCCTAAAAATCAAACGATGGAAGTATGATGGCTAGTATTTGCCGATGGTAGTACTTTCCTTACCAGTTTTGTTTTGTTACCAGCTTGCCTATGACAGCGGTAAAAGTACAAAAAGGCATTCTTATAAGAAATAGGGTGTATCTTATAAGAAATAGATACAGTATTCGGTCACAGGTTCCGTTTTTGTCCCTTTGTGAGTTCTGTCCATCTCCTAATAGTTTGCTGTCATTTTGGCTTGTAGGGCTTGTTGTTTCTTCTCTGTGCACTATGTCCACAAGATGTTTCAAAGGTTCGTGTTGGAAAGCTCTCTCCTTATGGGATAGAAACACTCAGAAACATCAAGGACTTTCTCGGAGTTAAATTTGTCATTAAGCCCGACCCATCTACAGGGACTGTTATACTTAAGTGTGTTGGCTCTGGGTTAAGGAACTTATCGAGAAGGATCTCGTGATTGTCGCAATACAAGGTATACAAATTTCTAATGTATTGGTGAGTGTTTCTTGGGTGGCAAAGAGTAGTCAGGACTCGGGAGGCATTTCATGCATCAACACTGGAGGAGGAATATAAGTTAACCGCGTAGCAGGAAGAAGTTTTGGCAATTTTTGACCATGTACTCAGATTTGGATGTTGCAAACATGAATTTTTTTCTTTTCGGACACCAGTATCTATGCGCGCAGTTCATTATGATACAAATTGGAACGACATTTTCTTTTGATGTGCTAATATAAATGTAATTTTTCAATGACCTCACTCTACTGGCGCTCACTACCAATATATCACACAAATCTTCGCCTCTCTCGATGGGTTAAGGTTTAGAAAAGTGGAGGCTGCAGTTGTTCATCGGGGAGTCTGAAAGAAAAGTGGAGGCTGCAGTTGTTCATCGGGGAGTCTGAAGAAACATGAGCCTCTGTTTCTACCGCCTTTGCACTCTCTGTATTACTATTGGTGTTGAAATCGATCTTCTTTTTGTACTAGTTACACTAGCCACTTTAATCTGTTTTTCATGAAATCCAATCTGAATGAAGAGACAGAGAGGGAAGAAAATAACCCCCATAACTATATATAATTTATAAAATTAAAAAAAAATCCTTCAAATTTCAAATCAGAGAAACTCACTTTATTAATTCTAACTAATGTCATTGTCACTTAGTATTACAACCTAGTAGTATTCTGTTTATTTGAAAGTGAGAGGTATTAGATTTGATTTTAGCCAAAGGCGGATTCAAATCAAATTATTATG